>JANKOD010000006.1:25596152-25647409 GCA_026284645.1 Erythroxylum acuminatum
AGGTTAATTTTGGAAGTAAAATTATAAACATGCATACAAAGTCAAGAATGACACTTATTTTGAATAATTAAAATGTACCTAAAACGACACTTATTATGAATCGAAAGGAGTAGGTTTTAAGAACAAAAAGAAGAGGATAAAAAAAAAACCTTATCTTTGTCATTAAGATTGCACATTCAAAAGTATCGAAAACAAAAGGAACCCCAATTCGATTTGTTTCCTTAGCATTGTTATCATTGTCTCTCTTTCAAAAAGCATGGGAATGGCAGCCTAATTACCTGAGCCAAAGTTATGCTTGTTGATGTCCGTAAGTAGTTATGAATGACGTTACAAATCCCTTTAATGACATAATCGTTAAGTAGGTAAGCTATGTTATTACATGCAAAGTCAAATTTCAAACAAATAGAAGTTTGGGAAGAGACTATCTTGGCTGTGGGGTTGGAATCTGTCCTGTAAGACCAACTTTACAAAGGAGCATGCTCCCACTGACAAAAGGTATTGTGACCAATGTATTCTTGTCAAAGTGTTCGTTTAAATTTCTTAGATAGTTGGAGAGATGGTAGACTTTTGTGAAAAGAAGCGCGAGGTAAAGAACCATTAGCTAAAGGGCGGTACTTGGCAGTGGGAAACACCGCACGCCAGATGCGTAAAAAGAGAACATAGTCTGCCCCATACTTTTGTGCTCTTAATATGCGAAGCACGATGCAAAAGAAATACAAAAGCACTTCACTTTTACTTTTCGATGCTATTAATTATATGTTTTTCCATATCTGGCACTACATGCATGTATAGCCCGATTATTCTTCTAAATTCTACGATTAGCACACAACCTAGGAGTGTGTAGAAGTAGCTGAGGCAATATGGGACAGAGAATCAGAAAAGATGTAGGGGAATCAAGTTGATGTTATAGGCAGTGGACATTTCCATCTCAGATGCCCTTCTGCGCTAATCTTGCTGGAGAGAGACATACTATAATATTGACAAAACGCTGAATTTATTTTGTATAAGAATCATGTCATGTAACGAACCAACTTTGTTGGAGCAAGAACAACGAACAATTGGCCTAATAAACGGGAGATGGGTGAGTTAGCAGAAATCCGAAGAAGAGTCTCTCATATATAAAGAGTACCATAATCCAAAACTTCAGAAGTATTGGGTTCTAGACTCATAAATATATTTATGTATAAATATTTGTTTTAAGTTTTATTCTTTAATCAATACTCACTTGATGCTAATGACACTAATTATAAGTAGAAAATTAGAAGCCCGCATGGGTAGCTCAACTTATCCTGAGGAAAGTTGTTGAGTGTAAGGGTCTTAGATTCGAGTCCCGACAGCTGCAATTCGAGAGTTTCATTCAATATGAAGAGTTGAGTGAGACTAAACCATAATTTACCCCCACCACTCTGTCGGGCTGGGGGCGCCTAGAATGGACGATTCCAAATTTTGGGTGAAAAAGTAGAAAATTAGAAGGCTTAGTGGCCTCTTTCGAGCATTGAGGACCCAAAGAGGTTCGAATGACAACACAATCCTTTTAGGCAAAATTGGTGAGGCACATGGTTTGCTAATCTATGTAGTTGGTCTACCAAGGGACCATTGAAAAGAATAAATGACAAATACCCAGAAAAAGCCTAGTTCTTGTCACTTGATTGAACAATGTGCCATCAGATAACGGATAAGGCAGAGGAGTTGGATTATCTTAAAGCAGTTTCGATTCTTTTGACTAAGCTGGAGACCTATATGTTCCTAACACACCAAAGATATTTTGTAACTGAAGAGTCATGGTTTTAAATTGGTAGAATGAAAGAGCAACATTGGGTGAAAGATGATGTCATCTTTCAGTCCCTTTCTTTCTTCACCATCAAAGCACAGAATAGCACCAGCTACTCTCTGTCTTCTCATTCCCAAGTTTGAAACTCTGTCTGACTGACATTCATATTTTCTAAATGAAAATTGGAAAATACTTGATTTATTTTGACCGCAACTTAAACTTGTCATCCCTGAGACATCGAAAGATACAACTCTTCCCATCCATCCTGGCCTATTTTATACTGCCTTATGTTTCTTTTGTGTCAGAACAAAAACCAATACTATAGAATCTCAGTTAAGAGAGAGGGAAGAGAGGTTATTAATGTTTAGTAAACCAGTTGTAAGTTTCGATTGAATGGTGCTTCTGTCTCGTATGGACATGAAGGTAGATTCATTTGCTTAGACAAGACTTGGGCGTGAGCCATTTTGTATCCTTTACACAACAAGACAACTCCAATGCATACAAACATAAGCAGTTTAAGTGAAACAAACAGCCGAGAAACAACGACAATCTCCTCAGATCCTCCAAAATGGCTGCTTCTGCTTCTCACTGTACTCACCTGACGATACTCTATTTTGTTGTGTTCCTTGTCTTTGCTCCTTTTTTTTGTCCTGTCATCTCTCTACCAGCTACAGCAGACTCTGGTAACCGGCTACCGACCAACCAAACTTTCAGGCCAAGTAAAGAGATTCTGAGATTAAAAAGAGTTCATGCTTATCTCAACAAGATCAACAAGCCTGCGGTTAAAGCAATTCAGGTTACTTCCCCTGTTTTTCTATTAGTTTGGAGATAGTACTCGAGTTGCACTTATTGTAGTGTTGCAGTGAGTATTAGGGTGATCAGAGATTTTGGTTTCATGTCACAGAGTCCCGATGGAGATGTCATTGATTGTGTGCTGTCTCATCTTCAACCGGCATTTGACCACCCAAAGCTCAAGGGAAAGAGACCTATGGTATTTTTCTACTCTTCATGAACTCTTTTCTGTTTCATTTTCAGGTCAGGATTATCAAATGTGTTCGAATCATTACTGTTTTATATTGTTACCACAGGATCCACCGGAGAGGCCAAAAAGCAATGAGACCATGGAGACAATTGAAGAAATATTTCAGCTGTGGACAGATTCAGATGAATCATGTCCAGAAGGAACTGTTCCAATCAGAAGGACCTCAGCAGAGGATGTCCTAAGAGCAAATTCTGTTAGAAGATATGGGAGAAAATTAAGAAGACCAGTTAGAAGAGATTCAACAGGCACTGGACATGAGGTTAGTACTGTAACTCCAGCTCTATAATGGAAATAAGAAACAGGAAAAACTGGTGAACCAATCACTTGAGCAGCTGCTTTTTTATTAATCCGTTCAGGCAAAATATAACTGCAGCGTGTTCTTTTCTCAAGTTCATATTTTGGAAGTAATCAAATATGGATCACAGAATCTGTAGTCATCATTAGCGCAGGAACCCTCAATGTTTAATTTTAAAAACTGGTCTCCATCTAAAAGGCACATTTGATCAAATGGATCGCAAGTTTGTCAAGGAGAAAGATACAGAAGGAAAGTAAAGAGAAGGAGCAGACAATGAAAGAGACATTTAATTTACGAAAGTTTGTGGCATACAATGTACTGTCATCAGTCATATGGCATTTAATAACTGTGCAGGGGAAAATGAGGGACCATAACTGTTATGCTCGTATATGAACAGCAAAGTTGATACTGACAACGTTCGATGTTACAGCATGCAGTTGTATTTGTCAATGGAGATGAGTATTACGGGGCCAAGGCAAACATAAATGTGTGGGCACCAAGTGTAACCAATGCGTACGAATTTAGCCTGTCGCAAATCTGGGTCATCTCTGGTTCTTTTGGAAATGATCTAAACACCATTGAAGCAGGCTGGCAGGCAAGATTTTTCCACTTCTCTTTTTCCCTTTACTCTATCAGCATCATTTAGAAGAGAAACTAAGAAATTCAACTATCTAAATATTTCAGGTTAGCCCAGAATTATATGGAGATAATTATCCTAGATTCTTCACTTATTGGACAGTAAGTTCAATAGTTGTTTTGGTGTTTTTGTCTTAAAGACGCAGAAAGAACAAGCGCTAAATGATATATATTTTCTCGCAGTCTGATGCATACAGAGCTACAGGATGCTACAACTTGTTGTGTTCTGGGTTTGTCCAAACTAACAGTAAGATCGCCATTGGAGCTGCAATATCTCCAAGGTCCTCCTACAAAGGCAGACAATTCGATATTGGTCTAACGATATGGAAGGTGGGATTATTTATCATTACATAACCTTGGAAAGTAATTTTTGACAGAAGTTTACCGTGGTCAATTCAGCTTAAAAGTATTATTTGTGAGTTTGATCTGTTACATTGGTGATGAAGGCATATTGATTACATAGTTAGGCCAAGATGTGGAAGACTTTTCAAGTTTCTTGCAAAATTCATCTGTCTTCTTTACCCACAGGATTTGAATCCTTAGTGGCGCAACAAAAACTGTTCTTTTCAATTTTTGCCTTCTTACCTTTATTTCAACTGCAAGAAATGTAATCATTTTCTGATGTACAGTTGAAAATATGATGAAGTGCCAGTACCTAATAATACTAACAAGCAGATACATTTATGTGTAGGACCCAAAGCATGGAAACTGGTGGCTAGAATTTGGGTCAGGACTGCTGGTTGGATACTGGCCAGCATTTTTGTTCAGTCACCTGAGAAGCCATGCAAGTATGATTCAATTTGGAGGAGAAATTGTGGACTTTAGGTCATCAGGATACCACACATCTACACAAATGGGAAGTGGCCATTTTGCAGAAGAAGGGTTTGGAAAAGCATCATATTTCAGGAACCTGAAGACAGTAGATTGGGATAATAATTTGCTACCGTTAACAAATCTTCACCTCTTGGCTGATCATCCAAGTTGTTATGACATTAGACAAGGGAGGAACAATGCGTGGGGAACTTATTTTTACTATGGAGGGCCCGGGAGGAATGTAAGATGTCCATAAAACATATTGGTATACAGAATAGAAAGCCAGCTCGTTAATTTTTATTTTATCTTTTCTTGAGGAAGTAAAAATTTTCATCCTAGCCCCTTGTATGGTTCAGATTGTTTTCTGAGATCGTTTTTGAAAAATATATCCCCACTGTTCCTATTCTTTTTTTTCCTTTGCTGTAAATTATGGAAAATCGAAGATGGTTAATAATAATGGTTATTATTATTATTAGTATTTAATTTATTACTAATTTCATATTTTATTTATTAAGTATTTATTTTATTTTTTCATGAGAGTTATTTAGAAACAATCTCTCAATTAATTAGGGGTAAGGTTACATATTACTAGATCTTTTCAGACCTCGCGTATTATCGGAATTTTTGCTAGGTAGTTGTTAATAACAATGGTTTTAATACTCTGTATTCTTTGATTGGTCTTACCTTTAATTTATTGCAAAGTATGGTAGATTAACAATGTATGAAAATTCGATATCTTCAAACACCAAATTTGGCAGCTAAGTATGCTCATGTAGAGTTGACATCCTTGCGAGGGACAAGGACCAACTCTCCACATTGATACTAGCAATTTCTATATATTTTAGTTGGCTAAGTGACATTTTCTGCGCGGCACTGCATGTGGAAAGTACCGAGAAAAATTGAACGATGCCCACTAGAAGACTTTGGTTAAATAATGATACATTAGATCCTAACTTAACAACCCAATTTCCAAAATCCAATGTAAAATATGCTCAGTTTCCTACACCTTAGCATTGTTTACTTGTTTTCTTCTCCAACCAATATCTTGTCTCTTGCAACATCTTGAGATTTAGTTGCCAACTTTTGGACATTAATGTTTTTCTTTGAATCCTTGTTAAGACAACTGTCGTCTCCCCTTTAAGTAAATATTTAGATTGGATTGTACTTGATTTGCATAGTTTGAAGACAAAGTGGAAAGCCAAAAAAAGGTGGTACAAAACCTCCACTATGCATTTCTGCTTCAGTGCTTCTTTCGTCTTAAAAACCACACATTTAAGTATACTGCAAGGTAAAATTATCAACTAAATTAGTAAAAGACATGGCATATCAATCGATTTTTGAATGGAAATCTACATGCATAATAATAGCAAAGAATATAACATGCATGTAAGGGGCAAACTAAAGTAGAAGTTTCGATTTTCTTTATTATCTTTTAAAAAATAATTTTAAAAGTATTTTCTTTAATCCTAGCATGTATTGAGATTGATACATGGTTATAATATATAGATGATCTATCAAGAGTTCATGGCATAACTTTCATTGTAAGATATAGCTTGATAAGCAACAACTTGCGCGCTAACATCGGTCATCTTTATCCAGGGAACTGAACTGTGGGGTACAAAGTTTAACCCTCAAAGAGGAACTAGCCTGTTTAACCTAAGCATCAGAATGTCTTGGCATAGCTAATTCCTAGTTTGGTTAAAGCAGTGTCTATGAATATAACAAAATCTTCAAGTGTTCTAATTTGAGGACTATAATAGATAAGGTCAACAATCAAAGCCTTGTTAATATCACAGGTCTCGGTTTGCTGCTTACGTATCATCTGATATGTTCTACCAACATCAAGGCAAAGCTTGGAAAACTCAGGATCATCTAAAATTTCCTGCCAGTCCACAAAGAAGTCATCATTTCCGGCAAGATTCATGGATTTCATTTTTGATGAAATCATCTGTATAGATGTTAAATTCAGAGCCAAATGTTGACCAAAGGAGGATGAAATCCTGCTTGAGCTTCCATTTTCATCATTTGGATAGTAGAGTTGCCCTATGTTGGCCAAGAAGAGCCGCGACAGAAAGACAAAGAAATCAATAAAATTCATGCCTGTTGGAAACAACAAACCGTATAAGTGATTTAAAAAAAGGTTAATCTGGTATCCTTCGAAGGCAACAATTAGCCTTGGAAGCACATGCAAAAGTTATATACAAGCAGCTAATAAAACCATATGCATCATTGACTTGTTCATAAATATGTCCAGTCAGCTCAACAAAAGATCCAGGGGATAGTTGGTGCAATGTCTAGTTAGAAGCTGATTGCATATGCAAAATTGACTGCTCACCTCATCGGTTGGACTATTGTGATTAGTAAGTACTTGGTATTTCAAATCAGGAATGGCAAAAGCAAGAAAGTGAATTCTGGTTTCATTCAGTTGAGTCCTTGAACTTGTGATTTATGGACAATAACTCTAATTTGAGATAAGTTGATTATAGAAGTTACATTGGCACCAGCAATAACAGGTAAAGAGCAACTAATTTTGCTTAATAATATACGTGAATAAAATGCACCAAAAACATTCATCATGTCCTTAGCTAATAGGCTACATCTGACCTGTGTTAACATGAGCCCATGTTTATCTAAATGAAGAATTCTACACCATGTCTGTAGCAGACATGTAGCTCAATGACTTTAATCTAGCGATATAGTCAATGAAACCATGCTTCTTAGCAAGACAGGATCATCTTCAGCAAACATAGCTGGTTCAGGCAAACTCTGTGCTGCATCAAGAGAGGATTTATCAGTTGCTTACCTGTGTTGGCTGCAAGATTGCGTTGGCAGAGACCTTCAAAATCATCAGAGATATCCCGGATGTCTTCTATATACTCCTTAGCCTCTTCATAGTCTCTAAGAAGTAAATTCCACTGAGGTAATGAGCATATTGGTGAGATATGTTTGGCTTCTGTGATCTTATTGAAATATAAGCCTTTTCCACATAAATCACTTGGTTTTACACACTTACCACCCAAGAGATGTTATATGCATTGAACCAATTGTGATTTATTGACACAGTGTCTTCCTGATATACATACCAATAATGCATGTTAACCACAAAAGGAAAAGAAAATTGCACCAACAAAACGATGACCTTGGTGAATTGCTGATTTTCATCATTTTAAGTACGTGGATTGCATTTTCATGCCTGTAATCCTCATATTATCTACAATAAGCGAAAGATAAAATGATGCAAATTGATGAATCAAGAACCTGGCAAATTTAAAACACTTTTTTGGGTTTTAAATAACAATTTTTAAAATGCTTTTAAAGCACTGAAAATCTCTTTGTCAGGAGATAGTAAGGAATGATGTATGCAACCATAAAGCGTGTATAAAGACAGGTACCAGATTATGAACTTGATGATACCATCCGCTGGGTACAAAAATTATCTCATTTGATTCTTGAATGCATTCCAGCCAGATAGCCTACACAAAGGATAAAAACGATACACAAATAGAACAATGCTAGAGAGAAAACTAACAAATCTATTGTGATGATTTGGAAGAGGTAGTGACCTTCTTAAAACCAGGAAATTTTGTTTCATTAACATCATCAAGAATGTTATATACACAGTTCTTCAAGTTCCTGAATAAAAAAACAGATTTAAGTTCACCAGAGAAGTAAGAAGTGGCATGATACAAATTGATACTATCTTGGCATTATTTGCTAATAGAAGCATGCAAAAATGTGGTCCAGATTCATGGCTTGCAAAGCTGTGCTGACAAATGTTGGAAAAGAAACTTTTACCCAAAAACTACGGTTAGAAGAATATTGCTAGCAACCCTTCTGCTGGTTGTAGTTTGCTGGCATATGAAGATGGATGACTATCCTAGGCTATAGCCAGGTGCTGGAAACTATAAGTAAATTCTAAGGGAAGAACCATCGCAACATTCATATTAATGCTTAACAGAAGAAAACATTTGAAAGAAAGAATTGTTAGTACAATGTAAACAAGAATATATTCAGGAAGAGAGATGCCAAGTGCATGCCTGTCAAACACAAGATGGTTCTGGGAAGGAGACAGAAGAAGCCATCTCTTCTTCCCACACACATTAGCCGACCAACTGTATGACCTAAAAACATCAGCATGAAGAGGTGTCCACGATCCTGCACAGAAAGATTGAAATTTAAGTAGTTGCTCAAGGCTACCCATTCAGCTAGACCAAAAGGGGACTAATTCTCTGACTGATAGATGACATCAATCTAATTACAACCATATGTAACAAGGAAGCTACATCCATGACAGTCATACCTTTTGCTCCCATATACACAAAGCGATAATCAGAACAACTTATGTCATTGTTTTCTTGGCAAGTGTCAGGATCCTTATGCATACGATAATGGTCATGATACAAGTTGAGCCAATCATCACAGAAAAACACTGGAGTTCTGTATGCTACATAATCTGGGTACTCCTGATGATAAAGATCAAGAAAAGAAAGAAAATAAGCAACATAATTCAACCACCAATAAGCCAATTTTGCACCACAGCCAGAAAGATAATTTGGACATAAACACGTACAAGGTGATTAATGAATTTTTCCTCTATTGTCAGCCTGGCGACTGCCATTCCCTTGACACTTCTTAATCTCCTATCAGTTACCATGTAGATTAATAGGACATTCAAGTTTCAATTTCATAAATAATCTCAATGGAAATTATCATTCATAGGAAAAAAAAATTACCGCCTTCATATAACGCATTGAGAACTGAACGATGATCTTTCGTAGCAATAAAATGTTAGTATAAGCTGATAGTTCAAGGAAACTTGTGAAAGCCCCTTTTTATGCATATCGATAAGGCAGATACTTGCAACATGAGGCACAGTAAACTTAGCCACATCAACCAAACAAATTGTAACACAAAAGCAATGGATTAATATAGTTTATGAACTTGTACCTTTACAAAATGCCAATCCTTGAGATATAGAACCGACTTGTCACTACCCTCACGATTTGCTTCATTAGCACAGTCCGACACAAAATCCTCACTCCAGTGATTAATAAACTCTGTAACTGTCATCTCTATTCTCCTCTGATCCGTAAATTCTCTGGTACCACAATCTGCAATCTAAATATGCGAATTAGCCTATACTTCAACTAAAACTAGAATAAGCAACCCGAAATATGCTAATTATCACATAAAATTTAATTAAAAAACAACAAAAGATCAAAACTTTCGGAACTAAACCAACGGTTCTAGTATTGAAGTAATAAAATTGGCAAATTTGAACAAGTGGGGTACTTGAACTCTGGATTTCCCGAAATGGGTAGAAAAGAATCCGAGGTTCGGTCGACCATTTTCAGTGACCCAATCTTTGCAAGCTCTCCAATCATCCATTAAACCCGTGAGCAGCACTGGTTGGTTCTTTGACAAGTACCTCTCCACGAACTCATTGTAGCTCAGCTCTTTGCCGTTCACTTTCTCTATTTCTCCTCCAATTTCTATGCCCATCCTCGATTTCGAGTTGGGTTTCTCGTGGACTATTCGTCAAGGACAGCAAAAAGTAAAAGCACCAAATATTTATAGTCCATAGTCCCTAGGTTGCAATCTGGATGCGAAGCCGTTCTCGCGAATTAACGAAGTCGACTCCGGTCACGGACCGTACATGGAAAGAAAGAATCTTTGCGTTCTTACGTGGCGATATGCTACTTGTAGGTGATGGGCGCTACCCGGTTTCCGGTAAAAAGACGAAATATCCGGTCAGCGTAAGCCACAAAAAAAAACGTAATTTTTCTTTTATTGCATAATGTTAATTTTCAATTACCAATGATGTTGCAAGGGAATTAAAATTGAATTAAAGGACGGAAATACAAATAAACATAATTTGTAAAATATATTAGTTATTATTAATATATACATATATATATATATATGGTTAATTAAAAAAATCCAAAATTTTACTTCATTTTGCAATTATTGCGCAAACTTCAAAAACTGGCAATAAATTGCTGAACCTTTCAATTTTTTTCAATTCTAACAAAATCTTCAAAAAGTTGCAATAAAATGTTCAAATTTTTAATTTTTTAATGCTAATCCAACGTTTAAAACTCTAAGTGTTAATACACGTCAGCCAAAATTAGCACAACAAATGAAAATTAATGAAACGACGTCGTTGTTAAAAGTAAAATCCCTAAATCAGTTTACACAGCCTTAGCCCTTCGTTATCTATTTGTTCTCCCAACGTCCTCATCCATTAATTTTTTGTTTGTTCTTTCGATGCCCCAAACTATTCTCGCGTTACAGTGTACCAACAAGCTCTTAGTTTTTAATTCGTTCTCCCAATGCCCTCAGCGTGAGAGCGTTGAGGCTGCGTAACCTAAAAATTGAAGGATGAGGTCATCGAGAGAATAAATTGAAAACGAAGGAAAAAATGAAATTAAAGTGTGAGGTCATCGGGGATTCATAGTTTGATTTAAGTTAGCAAATTTAACATAGACACTAATGTCGGACTAAAATTGAAAAAAAAGTTTTAAGCATTTTATTGTTACTTTTTAAAGTTCAGGCTATAATTGCAAAAGTAAGCAAATTTTGAGATTTTTTTAATTAACTTATATATGTAGTTTTTGAGTGTTTTGAGGAACTTAATATTGACGAAAAATATACTTTAAATTGATTCAAATGCTCATGTTTGCAATATCTAAATTTTGCTTGCTTTCCCGTTCTTAATCCTAGTAATATGTTAGCAAAATGATCACTTTTGACCTTAAGTTTTGCGATAATCAATAAGTTTGACCAAAATAGTCAGGAGTAAACAATTCTAACTCTAACATTTTAAAAATGTTAAATTGTAACCTCACCCTGACGGAAATTTTAAACCCCTCCGTTAAGTGCCAAGTCAACACTAACCTGTCATTTTTTAATATTTTATTATTTTTGTGAGTACCATGTGCCATGTTATTGCTGGCGTGGCAAAGTGAGACTCACTTTTAAAAAATTATTAAAATTTTAATTTATTTATAAATTTGAGACTCACTTTTTTATTGAATTTATTTATAACTCTCCCTCTGCTACCTCCTCCTCCTCCTTCTTCTCCGAGTTGTCAGAAACTATGATATAATTAACCAAATAATAACATTTTGTATCCATACAAAGCAACGTTAACTCTTTAACACATAATTATGAGATCATTGATGTATTCTTAACCTTCATTCCTATTGTTGTTCCTAGAGAGAGAGAACACCCATCATTGTAATTGTTGTTTTTTGGAAACCAACATAGCACAACGTAGACAAACTACTACTACTTGATAAGGATATTAGTGTTCTTTTTCTAATTTTCTATTGTTGTTCCTATAAGGTTTTTCTTTTGCGTCTTTGAAGCTAACTTTACTATAGCAAGAAGAAGCATTTTTTGCAGGGTTAAGCAACGATGGTAGCTCTTTCGTGCTATTTCTTCTGTATATCTATCTAGATTTCTTGTTTTTTTTATGTTGATTAATGTACAAAGCTTACTTGGGTTTCTTCTTGTTCTGCGTTTCAAATCATACCAGAAAAGAACAAGAGAGAAATCTCCGAGTACCTTTTTCAAGGTTAGTTTCTCTTGTTCTCGCACGCTGACTGATTTGATTTATTGTTTTTTCTTGTTCGCTTTTAGTTAATTCAGTTGTTGAAGAACATGCAAAAGGAGGGAAGTTTAGATTTTTGTGGTTTGATTTGGATTTTCGGTACTCTGAGCTTGAGAATGTACATTAAAAGTAGCGAAATTGTATTAAATTGAGTGGCATATTATTGGATAGTGTTTCTTTGGTTAAGGCAATTGGTGGTGTAAGCTTAAAGAAAGAATTAAATCTTTGTTCTTCACTCATTCTTGTCTTTTTGGAATCATTATAGACGTAATGTTGAATAATTTTGTCCTTTCTCATTATGTTGGACAACTATTAATTGTATTTTTCAGTTTTTCAATAACTTATCGGCTAAGTTACATAACTTGATCCAGATAAAGGTAATAAAGTAGCCCAATAAATGATCTAAATCAATGGGTCGAAGTTCAGGAAGAAAATAGATCCCGATTAGTGTGGACCAGACCCATATTGAACTTATGATGGGAAAACCCGATATGAAAGCTATATATAAAAGTTAAGGTCTTTTGTAGTTGCTCATATCATTCGTAAGCATACTGATCCTCTGACCTGTCAACAACGCTTAAGTATTGAGAAAATTATAGAAAGGCATTAACCACATGTCGGTGAACGTTTTCCATGAAGATCCCTAGAGATTGGAGCTCGTTTTGGCCACAAAAATCACTTCGTAAGTCAATATGGAACCGAAATCAATTATCCCACATTTCCTTCATTTTAACCCTTTTATGAACGATCTGGGATATGTAATAAGGTCTACGCTACGTGTTACAAGTGGTATCAGAGCGGTTACGTGATCATGTTGCCGGAAACGAAAGTTTTTCAGTTTTCATCAATTATAATTTTCGTGTGTTTTTAATTCATTTTTTGGTTTTTTTTGCGTATATGATTACGTGAAAGTGGTATACATAAGGTGGTTTGGTTGGCGCGTGCGTTGCACACGTCAATCACGTTCTCCCACGTGGCTCCACGGGGTGACGGGCGCTTGTGGCAGTTGAAAAAATCAATAAAGATTGTCAGATCTGACAGGAAAGAGGAATATTACAGCAGACATAGGGTTACAGGACAAGAAAAGGGTTCGTTTGCCAAGTATTTGGAATCAGTTGAAATAGTGACTTAGTTCACTAAGTCAAGTAGTCCTGAGCAAAATGGTGTGATCGAAAGGCACAATCGCACCTTAAAGGACATGATGAGATCAATGCAGAGCAAGACTAACCTACTCGAATACCTTTGGGGCAAAGCCATAAAGACGACATTGTATATCTTGAATAGAGCCCCAAGTAAGTCAGTACCAAGGACGCCTTTTGAACTCTAGGTTGGTAGGAAACCAAGCCTTGCACATATTCGTGTGTAGGGCTTCCCTGCTGAGGTAAGGTTATATAATCCTTATAAGGGCAAATTGCAACATTGTTCCACTGGTTACTATTTAGTTGGTTATCCTGACCATTCTAAGGGCTACAGATTTTACTGTAGAGAAGGTGGGGCCAGAATAGTGGAATCACAAACAGCTAAGTTTCTAGAATATGATGTCCATGATGAAGGAGGATCTTCACATCCTCCAGGAGATAACAGGACAAATACTATGATCATTTCGTATTCGTCCCTCATACAGTCAGGTCCAATGGATGAAGGTCTGAGTACTATGCCTATACAGGCACAAGAACCTATACCTGTTCAAGAAGAGGTTTTTGAGGTACAAGAACCTATACAGTTGTACAGATTTACTAAAGAGAGGCAACCTGCTATCTCATTAGATTACATAGTCTATTTGGGTGAGCAAGACTATGACATAGGATATGTTATGGATCTACTTACTTTTACAAAAGCCATTTCTGGATTGCATGCAGACTTGTGGTGGGAAGCAATGAAGGATGGGATGCAATCTATGAGGCATAATAAGGTATGGGAGCTTGTTGATTTACCATAACATTGCAGACCTATTAGTTGCAAATGGCTATTTAAGACCAAGAAGGACACACAGGGTCAAGTTGAGCGGTTTAAGCCTCGTTTGGTTACCAGGGGATTCACTCAGAAAGAAGGAGTTGACTTCAATGTTACCTTCTCTCCTGTATCATCAAAGGATGCATTTAGAGTGATTATGGCAATAGTAGCTCATTATGACAAGGAGCTACATCAGATGGATGTTAAAATGGATTTCATGAATGGTGACCTTTATGAGGAGCTCTATATGGAGCAACTTGAAGGATTTCAGGATCAAGATGCAACTGACAAAGTTTGTAAGTTGACTAAATCAATATATAGTCTAAAAAAGCTTATAGACAATGGTACCTAAAGTTTGATGAGGTTTTGACCTCATTCGGCTTTGTAGAAAACAAAGTCGAAAGATGATTATACTATAAGGTTAGGGGGAGCAAAGTTATCTTCATATTACTGTACGTGGATGATATCTTGCTCGCGTAAAATGATTTGACCATGTTGCATGAGGATAACTAGTGTTTGTTAAACATGCATCCAATATAGGCATGTTAAGGTCAGTAGTTAGGGATCATTGTATTTGCTCTTTAAATGTTTGAACATTTTGATGTATTATAACATTATGATTGTTTATTAATATAGATGATCATTTTTTTATCCTCAGTAATAATTGTTCTTGTGTATAGTCATAATACATATAAAAGTCTTAAGATTTGTGTTGATCTTAAGCATTTTAAAGGTCATTGGGCATATATAAAGATTGACCTTGAGCTTATGTCATTTAGAAACATACAATTTAGTACAAATATCCATAAATTTTGACATGACATAGGGGGATATAAGGTATAATCCCATAAAGGTTCTCTAATGTAGTTTAGCATTCAGTTAAAGAACATAAAGGTTTTTTCTAACGTTATTTAGCATCCGGTGAGGGAAAACAAGGTTTTCTCTAATGCTGTTTAACATTTGATAAGAGAAAACATGAATTCTCTGCTGTAGTTTAACACATGTAATTTAGCATAAAGTTGGAGAAATTGAGACCTACAAACAAAGATGATACGTATTAGATCATATAGGTATCATCCTAGTTTGCCACACTCCATTTTCCTATTTATGTTAGTAAGGTAATAGATATTTGTGATTATATTGGACCTGTGTCACACATGACACATGTGTTTGATATTTTTCAGTATTAAAAGCCTTGCAAGACGGAATGTTGAACTTTCATTATCTTTGGATCAAATGTTTTTTAGTTTTTAAATTTAGTACCAATATAGTAGCGTGACTTAATCGAGTTTTCAAACCATTTTTAAACTTGAGTCAAAACTGTAATTAATGATTGTCCAAGGGGGAGAACGTTGGACAATTTTGTCCTTTCTCATTATATTGGACAACTATTAATTGTATTTTTTGATTTTTCAATAACTTATTGGTTAAATTATGTAATTTGATTTATATAAAGGTAATAAAGTAGCTCAATAAATGATCTAAATCAATGGGTCGAAGAAGTCCAAGAGGAAAATGGATCCCGATTAGTGTAGACCGGACCTATATCAGAGTTGTGATGGGGAAGCCTGATATGGAAGTTATAAATAAAGGTTAAGGTCTCCTACAGTTGCTCATGTCATTCGTAAGCATATAGATCCTTTGACCCGTTAAGAGCCCTTACGTATTGAAAAAATTGTAGAAAGGTGTTAACTACGTGTCAGTGAATGTTTTCGGTTAAGGTCTCGGGAGATTGGAGCTTGTTTTGGCCACAAAAATCAGGTATTCCGCATTTCCTTCATTTTTTAACCCTTTTATGAACGATCCGGGATACATAATAAGGTCTATGCTACGTGTTACATGTAATAGATGAAATTGGGTCATACTGATTCAACATATCTATAGCCTACTTGATTGCTTCTCGAGAATGAATTGTTCTTGTGAAATTTAGATGCTTTTGATAAGAACAATGGCTTCTAATCTCTTCTCTGTTTTTTGGAAGTTGTTAAAGGGAGTTTGCTATGCTAAGAAGGACTATAACCTTGCGAAGCACCCCGGACATTGACATACCAAACTTGTTGGTTATTAAACTTATGCAAAGCTTCAAATCAAAGGAGTATGTTCATGAGACGTTTGCTTGGATGCATTACTACTAGTACCTCACAAATGATGGAATTGAATTTAAGAGGACTTACCTTAATCTTCCATCAGAAATTGTACCCATCACTTTGAAGAAATTTGCAAAGCCTACAGGTCGGTCGATGGGTGCTCCACCTGGTGACTGTCCTAGGTAATACATCCATGTGAAGCATTCCTTGGTTTAAGCGTTCTCTACAAATCCAACTTGGTTGTTTGATGTGTGATTAATGCCTTCCTTCTCTTGTTTAGAGGCCTATGTCATTTTGAAGGAGATTGACCTAGGCTCGGTGACAAAGAAGGATAGCGTGGTGGTCCTCGCGGAGGTGACTTAGGTGGTGAGAAGGGAGGAGCTCCAGCAGATTACCAACTTGCTTTTAGGGTAATATTAACATGGTTTAGTGGAGAAATATTGCATTATCTCATACTTCTCAAAGAACAGTTTGAATACCAATATGCATTGTTCGTCTTACAAATGTTATGTTGGTTTCCAAAAAACAACAATTACCATGATGGGCGTTGTCTATCTCTAGAAACAACAATAGGAATGAAGGTTAAGAATACATCAATGATCTCATAATTATTTGTTAAGAGTTAATGTTGCTTTGTACGGATACAAAATGTTATTATTTGGTTAATTATATCATAGTTGTTTACAAGCGGTTGTCAGAGAAGGAGGAAGTAGAAGAGAAAGTTATAAATAAATTAAATCAAAGAGTGGTCTCATATTTATAAATAAATTAAAATTTTGATATATTTTTAAAAAATGTAAGCCCCACTTTAAAACGTGACATATGAGAATCACAAAAACATTTTAAAATATTTTAAAATGTTATGTTAGTGTTGACCTAACATTTAATAGAAAAGTTTAAATTTTTTGTCACTATGAGGTTATAATTTAACGTTTTAAAAATATTATCGTTAAAATTATTCACTTTAAAATGTTTGAGTTAAACTTTTCCTTTGATGCAAAAGTTAAACTTGTCCTTTGATGCAAAAGGTTAAAAGTGACTATTTGCCTACTACGTATAATTTAAACACAGAAATCCATAATAACATGTCATCTCTCAGGCCCTTAAGCATCAAGTAGTACTTGTAGCGAGTCCCTGACTTCTGAAATTGGAATACGTAATCAATGGCAGATACAGGCTATAGTCGTCCTTCTTCTTCCTCCTATATCCAGTGCGTGTCACCTGTCCCTTTCACTTCTCTTTCCTTTCAGTTGCTTGCGCTTTGCTTCTTGTTTTGTGTTTGAATGACTTAATTGCTTACCCAGCTATAGTTGGTTGGGGAAGAATACATAATCTGAAAGGAAATACATGAAATTTAGGCTATTGCTGTAATTATTACTAAGAAAATTTTTAGCTTTTTGTTGGGTTTGATTGGTTTTCAATGTTCTTGGTTCCTTTTATGGTTTTGAAGTAGGATTTAGCTAGTCATGAAGTATCATTGCTTAATGTTATGTGCTTAATGAATGGTCTCAAGAGCAGAGCATGTGTGATTGTAACTGGAGCTACCAATAGGCCCAATAGCATTGCACTCAGAAGTTTTGAGAATTTGATAGAGAAATTAATATTGGTGTTCCTAATGAAGTTGGGTGTTTGGGAGTCCTTAGCATTCACACAAAAATATGAAACTTGCTGATGATGTGAATCCTTGATTTCTAGTGAAATACTAAACAAAAAGTTATTGCTTTGAAATTTCACGAATTAACTCAAACTTGATCAATTTTTGGTTTCAGGTTGATATTGAAAGTGTTGCAAAAGATACTTATGGTTATGTGGGTGCGAATCTTGTTGTTCTTTGCACAGAATATGCCCTTTAGTGTATTAGGGAGAAAATGGATGTTATTAAGCTGGAGGATTTGAGGACTGATGCTGAGGTGTTGAACTCGATGGCTGTGACAAATGATCACTTAAAGACTGTGCTGGGATCTTCAAATCCATCGGCCTTGCGTGAAACAGTAAGTTTATTTACAAACTATTACCTGAGTTTACCTTTTATTCTTGAAACTAGTGCTTTATGAGATTTATTTTGTCAACTTTTGAGGGCAAATTTTACCAACACATTCAAAAGTTTAATCATACACAGGTATAGAAATAATGAATAAAATATGTTCATAATTATTCTAAAGTGCGACCCTTGTAATTGGGATCCAAAGGAATGTTGCGTATTTGTGTGGACCTCTTCTTCTGCTCCTTTTTTTCAGGCTGATTGATCTATCCATGTTGTCATGTCACTCCATTTGTTTTCAGAATGACAAATACTTCTCTCTTTTTTCACAGGTTATGGAGGTCCCTGATGTGTCCTGGGATGATATTGGTGGATTGGATAACATTAAAAAGATAGCTCCAAGAGGTACGTGCATTATCTCAACTTAAAGGTTTTAACGTTATCCCTTTTGTACTGAATTCTTTAATCTTGTTTCAAACTTTTGACAGATAGTTCGATATCCAGTGGAACATCCTGAGAAGTTTGAGAAACTTGGCATGTCACCTTCAAAAGGTGTTCTCTTTTATAGACCTTCGGGCTGCGGTATAACCCTACTTGCAAAAGCAATTGCTAATGAATGCCAGGCTAACTTTATAAATGTAAAAGGTCCTGAGTAGTTGACAATGTGGTTTGGAGAAAGTGAAGCAAATGTAAGGAAAATATTTGACAAAGCACAACGATCAGCTTTGTGTGTGCTTTTCTTTGATGAGCTTGATTATGTTGCAACTCAGGTACTGATACTTTAACCTTTGGACAGAAGCTGCTCAAATCGTTGCTTGAGAAGTTTGATTTGCTCGCAAATATAATTCCAGTTGAAGTAATTCAATAATCATTCACGTCAACTTGTTGCTTACAATATTTTGTTTTTCTATCACCCTGGCAGCTCCAGCACCACCGTGGCTAATGCTGGTGGTACTGCAGATAAAGTATTGAACCAACCTCCTGAGAAAACTGTATTCATCATTGGGGCAACCAATAGCCAGATATTACCGAACCAGCGTTACTTAAGCCAGGGAGTTTGGACCAATTGATTTATATCCCTTTACCTGACGAAGCTTCTCATCTTCAAATATTTAAAGCATGTCTGCACAAGTCACCTGTCCCACTTGATGTTAATCTAGCAACTCTTTCTCGATATGGTCAGGAGTTTGATGGTGTTGACAATACAAAAATTTGTCAACATGCCTGCAAATATGTTATTAGAGAGAATATCAAAAAGGTAGGACCATCCATCTTCAACGATATAATTGGCATCATAAAGTTATTTTATGGATGTCAATGGAGCAGCCGCCCGACCAGACCAAAGGTTACCCAACATAACCTTATATTTTTAAAAAATTAAAAAACGATGTTGTTTTGACATTTTGGTCAGGCCAAAAAATTTGGCCCGTGGCCCGGTCCACTCGAGCCAAAATCAGGTTAGGCTAAAATTTACATTCCTAATTATTTTGTCCATGACTGTTCTGGATTTTTAGTTTCGTTGAAGAGTTTGCATGTTTAGAAATTCACTTGAGCATATTATTTTCTAGTAAAGTCCTTTGACTATCATATACTATTGTTTCTTTGAATAATTTTCTTCTCTTAGCTTGACTTTTAGAGAAGCTATACTTTGAAATCTAGATTGTAATTGCTATAGAGGCCATGCGTGTGTTATGGACAGAGATTTCAAAGGACATGTTTATAACTGACGAGGAGCATAGATGGACAACGAGAACGTGATGCAACATTATTGAGTTCCAACTGTAGCGATTTTCGTTGATTAAGTTGTATTGTTTTCAAATTCTTAGTTGTTATCCTAATAGTTAGCTTTTAAGTCTTGCATGTAGTGCATTCCTGTTTTATAGGAAGTAGTTACTAATTTTTTGTTTAAAAAGGATTGTATGTTGGAACTAAAGGATTAATGAGAATTATTTCAATAATCAGTGCTATAGAGATCTATGGGTTCTCTCTTAATGAGCCCACCTCTATATTCAACATAGGTCATAAAGGAAGGAAACCTCGAAAATACTCTCTTCTACAAGAATCACACGTTGACATTATTGTTAATCACCCTCTAACTCGATCGCAAGTACGGGACCGTAATAAATTGGTATCAAAGCAAACAGTTATCGGCAAGTTGTCTTCCAATCTATAAAAATAGTTTGAATCCTTTGTTAAGATGTACCAAGAGGACCGAAAAAGGCTCCAGGAGGAAGGGATCGGATGGAACTTTCTAATCGGATTGAAGAACTCTCTCAGGGTTTGGCAGCCACCAGGGTGGTGGACAACAGTGACATATTGTAAATGTGGACTGAGAACCACGAGAATCTATGCCCGGCGTCAACCGAATGGAGGGAAGAATGTAACCTCCTCGTTACTCTCGGTTGGAGTTCCCGACTTATGATGGGAAAGATGGCCCACTTGCTTGGCTAAGCTATTGTGATTACTGCTACCAATGTGTTCCCGAGGAGGAAAAAGTAGAAATTGCCTTTTCTCATCTTGATGCAGATGCACAAGTTTGGTTCCCTAAGCTGGACAGAGATAGACCTGGTATCCCATGGGAAGAGTTCAAACAACAACGTCATCTCAGGTTTAGCCTCGCAATTCAAGGAATTAAATTAGGGAAACTCTTTAAATTGCGGCAGGTGGGAATGGTGGAAAAAATATCAGCGTAAATTTGAACAATTGACAGCTCACACAGACTCTTTCACCTCAAAACAAGAGATGGAAATATTCATAAGTGGGTTGTAAGAGTATATTGCAGTATAAGTAAAACTACACATGCCCAGGGATTTAACTAATGCAATGAGGCTGGCCCGTTTGGATGAGAGGCGTGGAGGACCAAGAAGAAGCTCAGCTACATCTTCCAAACCATCACCCAGCCCTCCAATGGCTTCTCCTAGCCAGAAATTGTTTAAACGTCTTACTAGAGCAGAGATGGAAGATTGTAGATCAAAAGGGCTCTGTTTTAATTGCGATGAAATCTATACGAGAGGGCATCAGTCTAAGTGGCTCTTCTAGTTGGATGGGGTTGCAGAATCGGATCAAGAAGAGGAATAAGGAAAAGACACCGAAGAATAAATTGAACCTGAAATCTCACTCCACGCCATAACTGAAGTCACATTAGGAGGACAAACCATGAAAATTCAAGGAATAATTGGAGGGCAACCGTTAGTGCTCCTTGTTGAATCGGGTGGTGCCTATAGTTTCATTGATTCCTGTTGGGTCAGCAAATTGGACCTTATGATGGAACCAGTAGAGAAACTTCAAGTGACGGTGGCAAACAGTAGCAAGATCCAAAGTCTAGTTTGTCTAGGAGTGCCAATTGTAATGAATCCCTGACTAATTTATATTGATTTATTTATTCTCAATTTGAATGGTATTGACGCGATGCTAGGAGTTAATTGGCTTTAATCATTGGGGCTAATTTTGTGGACTTTAGGGCTAATTCTATGGTATTCAAACAGAATGGACGAGTGGTTGAATTGTAAGGTGTAGAGAATTCTTGCCCACCTCTCGTTGCTCAGCTTAACGTCATTAAATTTGAGTCCCATATAGACACGATGTTGAGTGAGCTTATGACCGAATTTGAGTGCCTTTTTGGGAACCGACGAGGCTTCCCCCAGTTCGTAGTCGTGACCATCGCATCATCCTTGAACCATGAACAGAACCGGTAGTAGTCAGACCTTACTAGTACCCCTATGCATAAAAAGATAAAATCGAGAAGCAGTGCAAGGAGATGATAAAACGAGGCATTATTTCACACAGCCGGTCACCATACTCCTCACCTTTTCTTCTTGTGTCTAAGGTGGATAATACTTGTCGATTCTATGTAGATTACAGGGCATCGAACTCCCAGACGATCAAGGACAAGTTCCCAATTCCAGTGATTGAGGAGTTGTTGGAAGAACTACATGGGTCATGATATTTCACCAAACTAGATTTGCACTCAGGATATCATCAAATGTGGAGAAAATGACTTTTCGCACTCATCACGAGTACTTTGAGTTCTTGGTCATGTCCTTTGGTCTCACCAATACCCCAAGCACCTTTCAAACCTTAATGAATGAGATCGTTCAATCTCACCTATGCTAATTTATTCTTTTGTTTTTTGGCGATATCTTTATGTACAATAAATCATAGGCAGATCATCTTTCCCACCTTCGGATAGTCTTTGATATTCCGAAAGGATATAGTTTTACAAAATTTCTGATTAGGACGTAGTTGTTTCTAGCATAACCAAAAACAGAAAAATTAAATGCACAATAGCAAATCAACACCAGAAATTTGTTAACGCAGTTTGACACACTTTGTCTACACCTGCGAGGCCCTCACTGAGCTTAATACTTTCACGAACGACAATAGTTTTATACAAGTCTTTATCGAACCAACTCACTTAACCCTTGACACCATCCCTCGTCCTAACAACTCGTAAAAGTAATTCACACCCAATAATGCGATCGAATCGTGCTAACCTTAACATAGAATTTTTCTCGACAACGTTTAACGATAAAGATAATAAACAAACAACTCAAATGATTAAAATAATAAAGAGCGTAGAAAAATGCACTTGAGATAAGAAAAACAACTTCCTTAATAGATTTAGCTCCTTCAATGACATATCGGAAAGTTGTTCACCAAGAGTGCTATAGTAGTCTTCAGGAAAATCCCCAACTAAATAAACATTTATACACCAAAACATTGCAGAAATCTGAACTACAAAATCCACATCAGCTGTTGGAATTTTTCGCACACCACCTTACTATCGACAACCAGCAAAACCAACACGATCAATAACTGATCAACCCAACAAAACTCTCACAAACACCACAAAAGAACAGCTGCCAAATTGCCCTTAATGGTCATTCAAGAATAGGAAAGAACGTCACTGGTCATCAACAATTATGTAGCCCATTTAAGTCATGCAAGAACAAAAGAAAAACACAACAACAATGATTCCACTCATTCACATATTACCTGGCCAAATCACGAAAAAACTAAAAAAAAAATCACAACTACTAAAAAAACCCAATTAATAACAAAGACTGGAGAAAAATACAACCGAAAAGATTCCTCCTAAGTCAGATGGAATAATGTCTTCACACAATCAACTGCTAAACATCATAAAAAATAACCCTAAAAAAATTCCAACTTTCAAATCACACAAAACTTATCGTTTTTGCAACACTTCAGCCCACAACACACGTAAATCCCAGCCACACTAAAACTGCAAATAGTTCAACCAAATCTATAGAAATATGCTTCCTTAGATAGCTATTATCCTAAAATAGGATATACATTAAGTCTCATCTTGTTTAGGATTTGAAAGAGTCTCACTTAAATCCAACTAAGTCAAATTATCAAATAATGTTCAAATTAAATAATAAGATATCATAATATATATCTTAACAATCTCCCCCTTTTTGACATTATTTGTCACATATTAAAACTCCCCCTAACGAGTATAATTGGACACATAACATCAAATTTACAAACCATATGGAGAACATCAAATTCATAAATCTCATGGAGACTCCCCCTTAATCAAACAACAAGATCCAAGCGTAATCAAATATCCGAATATCCAAACTCAACAAGAACACAACCATCAAAACATCCAAACAAAAACAAAAATAGACAAACTATAGTTTTCTTCCCCTTATGACAAAATTGCCAAAAAGTACAATCAGGAAGCATATGGGAATCGAAGAACCCACTACTTCAGTTGACAAAGAGCATCAATCCCCATTTGAGAAATACCTTCAATCCGATCAATTTCAATGAACAGAGCAGCATGAGAATTGATGGATGAAGAAGTCAATGCATCAGAAGGTCTAGACGAAGTATAAGGCAAATCCACCACTCGAGTTTACTTATTCACATTTAAGATTCGTGGAAAAAATTTCATCAATGTCACCAGCTCAAGAGCACTAAAATCCAACAAAGGAACACCATTTGCATATAAAAACTCAAGTGATTAAGCATGGAAAGTATAATAAGGAATGAGGCTTACCACCAATTGCCAACATTGCTTCATTGATGATTTTGCCCAATTTAAAATTTTCATCAGTTCCAATGGCGTAATCAAGCTTAGCTTGCATCGGATAAATCGAAACCATATGTGTACTCGGCAATTAATTTGCAATACCAACTTATGAATCACAAAGTATCTTTGCGTCAACATAAAGGCACACAAAACTAAAGTAGATGGCCATACTGTTAATGTACCTCAAGTTAACACAGTTGCCATCATATCATTTGTCACATTCCAATCATCACTGTAAACACGATCCCTAAACAGATTATCAAACCCCAAAAATAAATTCAATCTATTAAGATCAAATTTAATCAATCTACCACTCACATACACCAATTGATAGCACACAGTAGATTCAGTCAAGATATCTTTATCCAAATTACAATAGAATTCTTTTACCAAATCAGAGTCAAAGTGTTGTGGCAATAATGCAGCATTCAATAGTAACAAAACATCCAAATGAAATTGTTCAAAGTCATCCAAATTTATAGGATGATCAAGAACTAACCTAATGTTTACAATGGAGTCTCATTTCTTTGTTGTAGCGAAAGTGTAGAACTTATAGTACAACATTATTAACCAACATTCTGACTGAAGAGTGTTTGCATGGTGGTAGGACTGATTTTCAAGCCAGTTTCTTTGTCAATTGCCAAGGAGCAACAATAGGGGCAGTTGGTGGTGACACAATTAGAGAACTAGGAACAATACCCTCCACAAGATTCTCGTCAGTATCATATTCAAAATCCTCTATCAGAGAAGATGGCACACGCAAAGCATCCTCGTGTCTTGATATCTTGTGCCAAACAGAGGTGGAGTCGGGAATATCAATAGGTACTTCCGAAGAAGACCCAGCACTAATTATCAATCTCCCATGCGTCGAATTAAGTTAAAGTCGACTGGAGTGTCGAGTGGGACCGATGATGGAGGGGGTAGATGTCAATGGTGACTTCTCCACGATAGAAGATGAAGATTGACACTTTGTCTTTCCCATTTGGACTCCAAAAATAAAAAATCCAAGGAAAGTGAAGATTGATGCTTTGGTGTATAAATTTGTTAACACAATTTGGCACACTTTGCCTAAATCTACGGGGCCCTTACCTAGCTTAATTCTTTCACTAATGACTATAGTTTATACAAGGCTTTATCGAGCTGACTTACTCAACCCTTGACATTATCCCTCGTCCTCATAACCCATGAAAGTATTTCACACCCAATAACATGATCGACTCGTGCTAGCCTTAACAGAGAATTTTCCTCTACAATGTTTAACGATAAAGATAATAAACAAACAATTCGAGTGATTAAAATAATAAAGAACATAAACAAATGCACTTGAGCTAAGAAAAACAACCTCCTTAATAGATTTAGTGCTTTCAATGACAGATCAAAAAGTTGTTCACTAAGAGTACTACAATAGTCTTCTAATGTTAACACTAAAGCACCACACACATAGCAGCAGAAAAATCTCCAACTAAATAAACTTTTCTACATTGAAACATTGCAGAAATCTAAACTGCAAAATCTACACCAGCTGTTGGAATTTTGCGCACACCACCTCCAGTATCGACAACCACCAAAACTAACACTATCAATAACTGATCAGCCCAACAAAGCTCGCCCAAACGCCACAAAAGAATATCTGTCAAACTTGCCCTCAATGGTCGTTCAAGAATAGGAAAAAATGCCACTAGCCATCAATAATTATACAACCCACTTAAGTCATGCAAGAACAAAAGAAAAACGCGACAACAATGATTCCACATAATCACAGATTACCTAGCCAAATTACGCAAAAACCAAGAGAAAAATCATAGCTACCAAAAAGGCCCATTAATGATAAAGACTAGAGGAAAATACAGCTAAAAATATTCCTCCCAAGTCATGTGATTCATGACAGAAAAATTAGCAACGAATGGAATAATGTCTTTACACAATCAACTGCCAAACATCATAAAAAATAACCCCAAAAAATCCCAACTGCCAAGTCACACAAAACTTATCATTTTTCCTCCCTAAAAATGACAACACTTTAGCCCACATCACACGTAAATCCCAGCCACACTACAGCTGCAAATAGTCAAACCAAATCTCCAAAAATATGCTTCCTTAGATAGCCATTATCCTAAAATAGGATATACATTAAATCTCATCTTGATTAGGATTTGAAAGAGTCCCACATAAGTCCAACTAAGTCCAATTATCAAATAATGTTCAAAATTAAATAATAAGATATCATAACCTATATCTTAACAGTATTTCACCTACTTAAGGACTACCAGCTTTTTCTGAAGCGATCCAAGAGCCTCATTGCTTAGTCCGAAGTTTCCTACATCGGTCACATTATCTTAGAAGAAGGGGTAGCAGTGGATCAAAACAAATTGCGGCTGTGGTAAATTGGCCTAAGCCAAGTACAGTGAAAGGGCTACGTAAGTTTTTAGGACTCATAGGCTACTACTAAAAGTTTGTGCAAAATTTTGGCACAATTACAACCCCCTTGACGACAATGTAACTAAAAAAAATCATTCCAATGGATAGAGAAAGCTTCCAAGGCTTTTGAAGACTTGGAGATGGCAATAACCCACACTCCGATGTTGGCACTACCAAATTTTACGCAATTATTCATCTTAGAGTATGATGCATCAGATTCGGGTATGGGTGTGGTTTTACAATAAGGAGGACAATTGATTGCTTATTTTAGTAGGCCACTTCCATTCTGTTACAAGGGGCTTCCTGCTTATGAAAAAGAGCTCATTGGGTTAGTCAAAGTTGTGCATCATTGGCGAGCTTATTTATAGGGCAGACATTTTCTTATTCGGACAGATCATTCTAGCCTTAAATTTCTATTGGAGCAGTGAATTATTACTACCCTGCAACAACACTGGTTAAGTAAGCTCATGGGTTTTGATTTTGCAATACAATATCGAGTCGATAAATATAATACGGTAGTCGATAGCTTGTCCCGATGTATGGAGGATCAGGCCACGGTTGTTGTAATCTCTATGCCACAGTTACCCTTGTTTGAATTGATTCACAGTGAAGTTCAATAAAGTCCAGAACTACAACAACTTATTTAGAAAATCCAACAGACGAAGCAGTAGGGCCGTGGGCATATAAGGATGACTTCATGTTATTCAAAAGGAGGATTTACTTACTCCTCACTTCTTTGCTGGTCACCACAATCCTATCTACCGTACTTGACAACAATCATGAAGGTTATCAAAAAAACTCTTCACCAAATAGCTCAAGACTTCTATTAGAAAGGAATTAAGAGTTTTGTTCGCTCTTTTGTGCAACAATGTCTTGTATGCCAGTGCCACAAGGCAGAATATTTACATCTAGCCGAACTCTTGCAGCCTTTGCCTATACCGTTACAGGTTTTGTCCCACATATCTATAGATTTCATTGAAGAGTTACCCATTTCTTAAGGGAAGAATATTTTATTGGTTGTTATTGATCGATTTTCTAAACATGCTCATCTCCTTTCTCTGTGTCATCCATATAAGGCTGTGAGTGTGGCCCATTTAATTTTTGATAATATTTTCAGGCTTCACAGATTACCCGAAACAATTGTCGGTGACCGTGATATTACCTTCACTAGCTTCTTTTAGACAGAATTATTTCGCTTGAGTGGGTCAAAGCTCACTTTCAGTTTTGCTTATCATCTGCAAAGCGATGGACAGACGGAGGTGGTTAATCACACTATCAAGATGTTTTACATTGTTTTATTGGTGATCGACCTCATCGTTGGCATCAATGGTTATCTTAGGCTGAATATTACTATAACATCAATTACCACTTCTCTCTTAAGGCTACTCCGTTTGAGGTAGTGTATGGATGATCTCTACTAACGATGATCTCTTATTGTCCGGGTTTAGGTAAGCTAGAAGTTATGAACTAAGAGCTGAAGTCACGAGATTTAATGCTCAAGAATATTTGCAACCGTCTAGTTCAAGCTCAACAATCTATGAAAGTAGTGAATGATGCTAAGCATCGTGAGGTTCAGTACAAGGTTGGGGACTTTGTGCTTCTTAAACTCCATCCTCACCGCCAACTTAGCCTTGCTAACAACAGGTACACGAAACTCTCCCCTCACTATTACGACCCTTTTAGCATTCTTACTTCTATTGTTTTAGTGGCCTACAAGCTGAACCTTCCCTCCACTTTAAAATTACATCCAACCTTCCATGTATCCTGCCTCAAGCCTTTTTATGGGACTTCAATACCTGTTGCACCTTCTCTATCGGTTCTCTCTTAAGGAGAAATTCATCTTCATCCTCAAGCTGTCATTGACTACCGTAAATTTTAGAATCAGCCCCAAGCTTTGGTTCATTGGGAGGGTCTCTCCCCTGCTGAAGCTTCCTAGGAGGATATTTCCTTCCTCCGTGCTCATTTTCCTTCATTTGCACTTGAGGACAAGCGTGGTATTAATGGAGGGGGTAATGTTATGGACAGAAATTTCAAAGGACATGTTTAAAAGTGATGTGGAGCATAGATAGACAGCAAGAATGTGATGCGACATTATTGAGTTCCAATTGTAGCGATTTTCGTTGATTAAGTTGTATTGTTTTCAAATTCTTAGTTGTTATCCTAATAGTTAGCTTTTAAGTCTTACACGTAGTGGATTCCTGTTTTTATAGGAAGTAGTTATTGACTTTTTGTTTAAAAAGGATTGTATGTTAGAACTGAAGGATTAACAAGAATTATTTTAATAATCAGTGTTACAGAGATCTGTGGGTTTTCTCTTAACGAAGCCACCTCTATATTCAACATAGGTCATAAAGAAAGGAAACCCTGAAAATACTCCCTTCTATAGGAATCGCACGTTGACATCGTTGTTAATCGCCTTGTAACTCGATCGCAGGTACGGGACTGTAACAGCTTGTCTTCTAGTTTTATAGTTCCACTGGTGAGCCTAGCTCTAATAATGGTCAGGTTGTAAAATTCATAACCTCTTTATAGCATTCTTAATTTATCTTGTTCTTGCTCCTTATTTAACCCTTTTGAGGATAACAGGATATTGAAAAGAAGAAGGTAAGAGATTCCTAAAGCAATGGAAGAAAATGAATATGATGATGTCTCAGATATAAAGGCATCCCACTTCGTGTAGTCAATGAAATATGCACGCCGAAGTGTTAATGATGCCAATATTTGGAAGTATCAGATGATTGCACAGATATTACAACAATCTTGTAGAATTGGTTCTAAATTTAGATTCCTGGACTGCTTGGCAAATCCTCCAGCATTAGATCTATTTGCTCCAACTATAATAACTAGAGATGAGGATGACTTATATGCTTAAGGAAATACAGAACTGTAGCTAAGAAACTTTTCCAAGTTTTGAGTGATTATCTTCTCTTTCGTTTTTGTCTTGTTAAACTAGTAAGAACGTTCAGAAATGTGCTTCGTTGAGAGGGTTTTATCCTATTGCCAAGTTCCAAGTAATAAAAGTTTTCACTTATACTATTGCAAAGAAGTTGTTCCAAGCTAAATTGTTCATATTTCTGGAATTATTTTTTGTTGAAGATGTTTTCCATATCTAGTTTTGAACAAAAGGAGAAGAAGAATAGTAAAGAACAAAAGGAAAAGATGATAAATATTTAAGCTTTCCCCTTTATCATGTCCACATGTTGGGAATTTTGATAGTGCAACAATTGCTTTTTGCAAGAAGAAATTTGATTCTACAGATGAATGTTTTATTAGCTTATCTTGCAGCCTTATATAGGTATTACAACATAACGGTAGCCTAAAAAATATGAACTGACTCAACGTAAACAAGTTATATAATAAGAAGCATAACAGTGAGAATATCTCTAGGATTATTTTGTGTTAACAAACCACTAATAGCTAGAGTATCTCTAGGATTATTTTGAGCTAACAAACCACTAACAGCTAGAGTTCAAAATAAAACTGACTTCTAACACTCCCCCTTTATTTGAACTTGTTGATTCCCAAATGAAAACAAAACTCTTCATGTTTCTTTTGCGCCAAGCTTTTAGTCATCAAATTTGCCACCTGTTCATTGGTTCTGTAACTTTCCAACTTGACTTCTCCTTTGGCTATTAACTCCCTTATAAAATGAGACTTGATCTCTATGTGCTTTGTTCTACTATGATGCACTGGATTCTTGGCAAGCATGACTGCAGACTTGTTGTCACAGGTTGTCACACGTTATTTTTGTTGCTTCCTTTTGATCTTTACCTAGATCACATAAAACTCTTCGTAACCAGATTACTTGACAAGTCGCTGCTGTTCCAACTACATAATTTACCTCTGTAGATGAAAAAGCTACTATAGATTGCTTCTTCGAGCTCCAAGATACAACAACTGTTCTAAGAATAAAACAACTTCCTGATGTACTTTGTCTATCTTCGACAGAACCCACCCAATCACTGTTGCTGAATCCTTTAAGACTGAACTCATATGCCTTTTGAAACTAGATTCCATACTCAATTGTTCTTGCTAGATACCGAAGTATCCTTTTGATTGCTCCATAGTGATGCTTAGTTGACTTGTGTATAAACTGTGATATTACTCTAATTGAAAATGCAACACCTGGGTGAGAATGTGCAACATAAATTAGTCGTACAACCAAATTCCTATACAATGTTGCATCTGCCATCCCCGTATCATCATTTGAGCTTAACCTTTCATTGATATTCATAGGAGTTGCAGCCACTTTGCATCCCATCATACTGAACATTTTTATAGTGTCTTCTACGTATTTCTTTTGGGACATGAAAATTCCAGCAGGCGTTTGTATAATTTCCAGCCCCAATAAGTGACGCAATTCACAAAAATCTTTCATTTCGAGCATTCTCTTCATGGATTCTTGAAACTCAGATATCAAGCACATAAATGAGCCTGTATATATCATGTCATCAACATAAATACTAACAATCACAAGATCATTAATACCTTGTCTCTTCAAGTATAACATTGGTTCATGCTTGCTTCTCTCAAACCCAATTTTATGGGTAAATTTGTCAATCTTATTATACCAAATTCAAGGTGTCTGCTTAAGCCCATATAGAGCTTTTCTCAACCGGAAGGCTTTGTGTTCATCCTTCATATTTTCAAATCTTGGTGGCTGACTTAAATATACTTCTTCCTCTAATTCTCCAGTTAAAAAAAAGATTTAACATCAAATTGAAATACCTTCCATTTTTTTGTGCTTCGAGTGCAAGTATAAGTCTGACTATCTCGAAGGGTGCCACAAAGGAGAAAGTTTCCTCAAAGTCCACTACTTATTGTTGTGCAAAGCCTCGTAACACCAGTCTAGCCTTGTGTTTTTGAACACTGCCATTTGTTAGAAATTTAGTTTTGAATATCCATTTCAAGCCAATCACATTTTTACCTTCAGGTAGATCTACAAGTTCCCAGGTGCCATTTCGTTGTATGGACAACAGTTCATCTTTCATCGCATGTCTCCATTCCTTCTTTTCCATAGCTTCTTCCATAGCCATCGGATCCCCAACAAATAGAACCAATAACGATACAACCTCTCCTTCAATTTCGAATTGTCACCAAGGAATTCTGCCATGCTCACTTATGCGTAGCTGAGTTGACTCCATTGGAATTGATTCATCAAGAGAAGACTCTTTAAGTGAGCTTGGCGATGGACTTGTTATTATTGGTTTCGAGTTCTGTGAACTCGCTGAAGTAGTAGGGTCTCTCTTCTTATTTGCACCTCCGTCTTCTTCCATTTCAACTTGAGTTGTTTGTTTCTTGGTCTTTTCATCCCAAATCCAACAGGCTTGTTCATCAAATACAACATTTTTGCTTACTGTAAATGTCTTGCTTAAAGGATCATAGAGCCTATATGCTTTAGATTAAACACAATAACCAATAAAGATATATTTCTATGGCCTTTCTTCAAGTTTGTGTCTTTGAGCAGTATGTAAGGCAAAACATATGCAACCAAACACACACAAATGACTCACTGAAGGCTTGCTCCTAGTCCAACCTTCATATGGCATCTGATCCTAGACAACATTTGTAGGTGAAATGTTGAAAAGATAAAATGTTGCAACAACACCTACCACCCATAAATTATCTGGCAAACCCTTAGCTTTCAACATCTATTTCACCATTTCGACCACCGTCAGATTCTTTCATTCAGCTATACCATTTTATTTCGGTGTGTATAGAGCCGTAAGTTCTCTCTTGATGCCTTGTCTACCGCAAAAATTAGTGAATTCTTTAAAGATAAACTCACCTCCTCTATCTATCTGCAACATCTTCAAATTATTTCCACTATGTTTTTACACCATTTCTTTAAATTTCTTAAAGCTCTCAAAAGTTTTTGAATTAAGTCTCATAAAATATATCCAGCTTATCCGGCTATAATCATCAATGAAGAGCATAAAGTATTTGCTTCTTGCTAATGATTTAGTTCTCATTGGTCCCCGTGAGTCAACGTGAACTAACTCAAGCACCTTAGCAGCTCACGTTGACTTCCCAACCAAAAAATATTTCTTGGTTTGCTTTTCAAGTGCACATCTTTTGCACATATGTTTCAGTGGCTCAATATTTGGCAAATCATTCACCATTTGTTCATTCTTCAATAATTATAGACCTTTGATATGCCAATGTCCATATCTTAAGTGCCAAAGTTCACTTTGCTCCAACATTTTGCTGGTCATTGTTGCCTCTATATCACCAGAAAAAACAAGTGGTAACATCCTATTTGATGACATGTGAGCATATGCAAGTACATTACCTATGATTCTATTTCTCACCACACATTTTCCATCATCAAACAACACTAAATAACCAGATTCAATTAGTTGACCCACACTTAGAAGCATGTGAGCCAAGCATATAGCAAAATGGACATCTCGAATGAGTTTTTTTTGTTACCTATGGTGATGGTTGTTGTGCCTTGCCCTTCAATTTGTGGTTGCTTATCATCACCAAGACGAACTTGGGATTTGACTGACTCATCAAGTTTTTCGAACTTCATTTTGTGTCCAGTCATATGATAAGAGCAGTTGTTGTCAATGTTAGTCATATGATAAGAGCAGTCGTTATCTATGTACCAAATTTCTTTGGTCCTTTCTTTTGAATCTACTTAAGTCATGAACAAGTAGTTGTCTTCCTCCTCTTCTTCTTCAGCATATTTGGCCTTTTCAGGTTTTCATCAGTAAAATTTTTTAGAATGCCCATACTTATTGCAATATGAGCAATGAAAGGAGCTATTCCAACCTCGACCTCTACCTCGAAAACCTCCTCTTCCTCGTCCTCTTGAACATTGATACGAAGATTCTAGCTCCCCCTTTGTTTGAAACGCCTTCTCTTCTTCTCGTGTAGTTGACCAGTTAATCCTAACTTCATGTGCTTGTAAGGATCCCATTAGTTCATCAAATGAAAAAATAAACAAGTCTTTGGATTGAAAAGAAGGGAGTGACATGGGTCCAGCTATGTTGTTTTTCGGTTTGGGATTTTGTGTATTAGATTTTTCGGTTGTCCTTACCATATTCATAATTGTTATCGGTCTCTTAAAATTGTACTCTTTTCCAAAGAAAAACATAAAATAATGATTACAATTGAATCATCCTCACTAGAAGTTGAAATCCATTCATGCATCTACCGTACTTATAATACATATTCTTGAATAAAATTGGTGGAAAATGTATTTCCTTGATTGCTGTATATTATATACCTCCATTTATACACAAGTATTCTAGTAATTACTAAACTATAATTAAGGAAAATATTTGTATATCACCTTAATATTATACAATTGAATCAATTAAGAATATTCCTAATTTTCCTAAGATTACTCTTTATTGTGAAACAATGGCGAGGTTGTTATGAAATCAATGAAAGAATGTGGTAACTAAGGTTTTGATCATGACGCAATAATAAATATGTGACGAATGACCAAAGTCTTCTTAGCAATTAGGTCATAAATTAAGCATAATCAACACCAATCTTAACATGATTTCTCTAAGCATATGAAATAAAATTTACAGCAAGAAAAGTAGTATGAAGATTATCACATTATAAAGTGAGTTTGAAGTTAGATAGATTAATCTCGTCAAATAGTAAAGTGATCCAACAAATTTCAACGACAACAGTGACAATGTTCTTCTATTTAGCTTCTATGTTAGAACAAACAATAATAAGTTATTTCTTGACAATCCATGAAATAAGGCTAGAACTCAAAAAATTATAATAGTTAGAACTTAGAAGTCGAGCAAAGATCATCAAAATAGTTCAACCTAGTCATCATCAAAATAAGCATAAAAAGGTGATTGGAGTGACTTTAGTTAAGTGAATGTCATAAGAGGGTGTAAATTGCAAGTACCATAAAATAATTTTATCCCATTTTATTTGTTTACAGTAAAATTGTATGTAGATACGCTTGAGACAAAATTACTTATGAGTATCAATGATATTTCAATATTCAATAGGATTCAGAGAGAGGGGTACTATAATTTTTAGACATTGGTAGAGTTTGAGTGATAGGTGTAAGTATGTGTTTAGATGTGTTAAGATGTAAATGGTAAAGAAGGTTACGAATATACTTATTTTAGGTAAGGAGAAGGTCAATTAGTGTCAATGTAACCTCAATATTAAAGAAATAATGAATATAGTCAAGTTTTTAATTAAAAAGGGTAATATTAAAGTCATGTGTAAAAGATAAAATAAAAGTAGGTGAAGAATCTATAATCAAAAAGTCATTTACACACACCAGGACATAAGTTGAGGGAGGTGTTAACTTTGAAAGGAGTGAAGTTGAGTTCTTGAAGTTTTTTAATCTTGTTGAAACATTTTATGAGGACGACAAGCATAATTTAGATGATGAGAATCAACAAAATCATAAAGTTAGGTCATGAAAATTGGTTCTTAAGGGTTTTGTGAAAGAAGAAGTGTGAATATCAATTAATGAATGAACTGATTATATATAATTGTAAGAGTAAGAATAATGCAGACAGTAGTCAATTTGGTAGTGGATTGATAATATCTCTTAAAGACAAAAGTTTATTTGAACTTCAATGTTTACAATAAAATATAACTTAAACCCTAACATTTTGAAACGTTCGAATTAAACCCTGATATTTTTAAAACATTTAGAAAAAAAAATTAATGGGGTGACTACAAAATAGTCCAAAATATTTGGATTGATTTTGAGTTGATAAGGATTGTTATCTTGAGTTGATAAGGTTTAATAAAAAGAAAATGTATTCAACAAAATTTCTATGGTCTTTTAACTCTTAACAATTTTGATTAGGATCTATTAAAAAGTGGGTTATATTGTCACATAATTAGCTTTTTAAAATTAATCAAAAGTGGGTTTTACTATTACATGACAACGAAACTCAGTATTATATATTGTAGAAAATAGGTCTCATTTATTACATGGCAGTGGGACCCTCACTATTATACAATAGGTCCCACTTGTTATGTAGTAGTGAGACTCGTTTTTTATTTAAAAAATAAAAGTAATGTTAGGTCAACATTTCCGTGACATTTAACTAATTGAGTTAAAATTTTCATCAATTTAGTATCTATTTTGAATATTTTTAAAATATTGGGATTCAATTTAAATACTTTGAAATGTTAGGGTCTGTTCTGTATTCTATTGTAAATGATGAAGTTCAAAAATGCAATTTTAACCTATCTTTTAACAATAAGGTATGCCTTGTAGCGACTAAGAAACTTATCAAACTATTTTTATTGAAAGATTCATTTATTTATGATAATTTATTTATTTACTTATTTTTTCATGTAAGTCATTTGAAAAATGTCTCTCGACTAATTAAGATTAAGGCTGCATACTATTGATCTTCTTTAAACTCTGCGTTTCAGGGCGATTTTTATTTAATTGTTGTTGTGATAATATAAATATTAAATATTGGAAGATCAAGAGCCAAATTTGAATATGACAAAGAGTATTGAATTCATCTGTAAATCACCATAATAAACAATTAAGTCTTTATTTAAGAATTTTCACAGATCTCAACATTTGTAATTACTTGAAATTTTATATTTTAATGGCATGATTCATTTTTAATCTGCAAATGTTAAAGTTGTCGAATTTCTAATTAATTAAATCGAATTCGTTTGACTAACTATTTACCTAAAATATGTATGCGCACTCAAGGTCATTGTTTCATATGAAATCAATTGCTTATCTAGAAAGAGCACGTGGTAGGGGTAAGCAGGATGCTTGACAGTCGTACGAAACCTTCTTATCCTTAGGACACTGTCCCTACGTGAAAGGAAGAAATGTGGAGGGAAGGCTTGTGAGTATTTGCAGTTGCAGAACAAGGGGACATTGCTACGTTTGTCGGCTCGTATTAACCAAGATGCTAAAAACACGAATTTGCTAATCATTTATGTATTGCTCTACTCTAATCAAACAATAATATTCCAAATCCACTCTACTACATACAGCCACTTGTTATTGTTCTCTAGACACAAAAACTAGCGGACGAAGAAGAGTAGGCAAGCGAGCAACTTGAAGACCCTTGGAGTAACAGCAGCTGGGACGGTGTCACCGGTGTCGAAGACGAATGCAGTGTAGTCTCCGTCGGCGACTTATCGCTGGGCTTATGTGCCTCGGTTCCTGCAATGGGCTCCTCACGGATTTCCCTCAGCAGCACCGCCACGTCTTTCATTGTTGGTCGATCTTCTCCGCGGTTGCTGGTGCAGAGAAGGGCAATCCCAAGTGCTTGGAGCATTTCCTGTACCTGAGTATCTGGGTGTCCCTGAAGTTTGGGATCAAGAATTTCAACGGGATCCTTCTTGCTTTTTAAATGCTCTCTCACCCATTGAATCACATGGTGCCCGTCCGGGAACGATGGGTCCACCGGCTTTTTCCCGGTTATTATCTCCAAAAGGACTACTCCGTAGCTATAAACATCACTCTTTTCGGTGATCTTTAACATGCAAGCATACTCTGCAAGTCCAATACAAAACTGAAGTTGAGTCTTTTTTACACAACAAGAATATCATATTTGATTAAGCTAAAAATGATCTTGAAAGTGAATGAATCAATCAATTCTCACCAGGCGCCATGTATCCATAAGACCCTGCAAACTGTGGGCTCGCCGAGAACGAGCCATGTCCATCTTCCACCAACCTAGCTAACCCAAAATCGGCCAAGCATGGTTCGTACCTGTCCCCAAGTAATATATTATGCGCTTTCACATCTCGGTGCAAAATCGCCGGCACACAGTCATGGTGCAAGTATGCTAAACCCTCCGCCACTCCCAAAGCTATTTTAAATCTCGTCTCCCACTCCACTAACCCCACGTTTTCTTCATGTAACAATGCTCCTAATGTACCATTCGCCATGTAATCGTAGAACAACAGCTTCGTCTTTCGATTCGCTCCCCACCCGAGTAAACGGACGATGTTCCGGTGCCGAATTCTGGCCAGCGTCGCAATCTCCGATGAAAATGCGGCGGAGGATGTTTTCTCCAATGTGTTAAACCTTTTAACGGCGACAGCTGTACTTGACGGTAGTGTCACCTTGTAAACGACGCCGGTTCGGCCTCGGCCGACGATGCTGTTAGCATTTAACGATTTTGCCACGTCAGCAATTGACAAGTCGAGTTTCTGGTAAAGTGTAACTTCCCATGGTGGGCCCATTTCCACGTCAGAGTCGCCTTCGTCGGGTCCACGACCCCGCTTTTTGCTTCCGAGAATGATGTAGAGCGCCGCCATTAGGAGCGCGCACGCCGCGCACAGTAGCACCGCCATTGCCACCCGTGCGGCGGTGGATCTTCTCACACGCTTCTCACCAGCGCATTGGTTGCCGGAGAAGCAGAGTTCGGGGTTGCCTGCGAGGACGCTGAGAGGGAGCTTAGAAAAGAAAGGTGTATCCGGCACGTGCCCCGAGAATTTGTTGTGCGAGACGTTGAGGACCACGAGATTTTGCATGTCGGCAAGATTTTGAAGATCGCCAGTGAGCTGGTTGTGAGAGAGATCTAAAATTCCGAGCTTGTCAAGCGCTGTGAACTCCGACGGGATCTCGCCAGAGAGCTGGTTCAAACTCAGATTCAAAGCAATTTCAAGCGATGGTATCTTACCGACACTCGGTGGAATATTACCAGACAACTGATTGCTGCTGAGATCCAATAACTGTAGCTTAGAGCATGAACCGAGTTGACCCGGAATCGAACCGGAGAACCGGTTCTTGGCTAGAACCAGTTTGGTTAATGAACCGAGTGAACCAAGGTTTGGACTTATCGTGCCTTCAAGTAGGTTGCTGGAAAAATCAACAAATTGGAGGAAATCGAGTTCATCGAGACTATGCGGTAGGCAACCGGAAATAGAATTGGAATGTAAATCCAAAAAGGTGAGATTTTGACAACCGGAGATTTCCTCGGGTATGACTCCTGTGAGGCGATTTGATCCGAGATCCAAGAAATTTAAATTCCTCAAGCTTCCAATCTGCGGCGGAACTGGTCCGGTGAGCTTGTTATTGCTTGCTCGGAACCGGATCAACGACGAGCAGTTACCGATCTCTGGAGGTATTTGGCCGGAGAGGTAGTTGGAGAGAAGGAGGAGTTTATTGAGTTTCTTGAGTTGGAATATTCCTCTGGGAATGGGTCCCATCAGTCCATTTTGGGACAAATCTACGGCCTCCAGATTCTGACAATTGGAAATGGAACCTGGGATGATACCTTCGAGCTTGTTCTGCCACAGGAACAGTAATGTCAGATTGGACAAGTTGCCTAGTTCGGGAGGAATTGAACCGCTGATCTGGTTCTTGTCGAGTTCGATGTGAGTGATCTTCTGGCAGTTTCCTAGTTGCGCTGGGATTTCTCCTGAGATTTGATTGAAGCTCAGTTGAAGCTCTTCAAGCTCGGTTAGATTGCCAAATGATTGAGGAATGCTTCCAGTGAGCGAATTCATTGACGTGTCGATGACCAGCATCTGTGTGCAGAATCCTAGCTCTGGTGGGATTATGCCCACCAGGTTGTTTTGCCACAGCAATAAGTTCTTCAACTTGCGGAGCTTGCCTAAAGTTCTTGGGATTGAGCCAGTGAGGGAGTTCTCGTAGAGGTAGATGTTCTGGAGCTCGGTGCAGTCACCGAGTTCCGGCGGGATTTGGCCTGAAAGGATGGTGGTATAGACGGCAATGGTTTGGAGCTTTGTTAGTAGGCCGAGACTCGGTGGAAGAAAACCTGAGATGCTTGTCTCTGCTAGGCCTAACATCACCAGATTGGTGCAGTTGCCAATTTCTTGAGGTATTGAACCCTCGAGATTCTTGTTGCCCCCAGCTCTTATCCCCTCAAGATTCTTTAGCTGGCCTATGGTGCTGGGTATGGCACCACTGAGTTGATTGTCGTATAGGGTCAGCCATTTCAAGCTTGTGAGATTGCCAATTTCTACTGGAATCGAGCCCTCGAGTCGGTTCGAGTTGAGATGGAGTTCTTCAAGGCTGAGCAAGTTGCATAGCTCGCTTGGGATTTCTCCGGTTAATGCATTGTCGCTCAAGTCCAAATGAGTCAACAGAGGAAGAGAACCAATCTCTGATGGAATTGAACCAGTGAGGTTAGTTCCTGACAAGACCAGCTTGTTCAACGATAACAATGAGGTGAAATTGGAAGGAACTTGTCCCAACAAATCCACATAGCTCAGTTCCAATGCCACAACCTCGCCGTTGTTGCTGCAAGTGACTCCGAACCACTTGCATGGAGTTTCATCGCCGACTTTCCAATTACTCAAGGCCTCAGGCAATCCTGTCAGGCTTGTCTTCCATGAGAGAAGAACTTGGCCTTGTTGGTTAAGGGCAAAAGCTGGGAAAAGGAAAGGAATTTGAAGGGTACAAGAGAGGATTAAGATGGATAAGAGGGTCCAAGGATTTACAGGCATTACAGCTATGCTACAAACTCCAATGAGAGGAGCACAAAAAATGGTGGTTTTAGCCTAGGGAGGGACAATGAGAGCAACCAAATCATGTCTTGTGGGCTATATGCTTTTTTCTATTTTTTTTATCCAACAAATCTCTATATTAATTTCACTAGATGTACCAGCCATAATCAAATTGAAAGAAACCCAGAATCTCCGGATCCAAGAAACAGCTAGGCCATGATGCTTGTGCAGAGAGAAAATGGAATTTTAGATGGTTGTTTTGTAACATTTGTTTATGGCTGATGAGAGGTGAGGGTCTGAAGGGGAAAGTGCACATAAACTGTTTTTATATCTGGAATTGGTGGATGAGTGACTCTGTCTACCACTTTTTTAGAACAAGCCTTTTTATCTTTCTTTCTGTGCCCTTCTGTTCTGATATTATAAATTTCTCTTGCATATCCCTTTTTTTTTTTTCTCTGTTTATGTAATTAGTAATTCAATGATATTAAAGTCGCCATCAGGATTTGGATGTAATGTTCGATCTTTCTTATCAGAAATCAAAATGAATGAATTGATAGTTGCACCATATCTGTCCAGGATGGTATTGTGAAGAGCCTTAGTGTCCCTGACTCCTGAGTGGAGTTGGATGAGTCCATCAGAACTAAAACCCAAATTTACAAGATGGATAGATAAATGTTAGCAACAACTTTAGAGTGAAAATGAAATCTGTACCAAAAAGGGAAATTACTGACAAGAAAATGATTGATTAACTTCCATGAGTTGGTTAGTGCAATTGCTTGAAGTGGCTTGATCTGGTAGTTGAGCAAATAATTCCTACAACTGCTAATTCTTGTGATTTCTCCCTTTCCCTTTCCATGGAAAGAAAGACACAAGTGTTCATGAGGACTCAGAGTGCAATATTTCAACCTATTTCCTCTGAAATGGATTCAGCATCCAAACGTTCATAAACATACAGACAGTGTTTTGATTTAGATTCAGATCTGTAAGATGAAACAACAACGGCAGAAATCAAACTCTAGTCAGATCCATTAAAATGAGATTAGGTTTTATATTAATTAGTTTTGCAAGACACAGCTTCAGATTCCCCCCTCTTTCTATAAAAACCTGTCCAGCAAGGAAATGAAGCCATCACGTGTTGTCTCGTGGCCACAAAGGCCATCACCATATGATATTCTTTTGGTTAATTACTTGACTTATAAAGAATATGTTGTCCACACTCACAATATTGCCTGCCTCGTGACTTGGCTATGTAGGATTATTATTATTTGACAAAATGGAAGTCTGTTAGGAGGAATCTAAGCACATGAGAAGGAGAGTTTAAAACACTTAAGACATGGGGTAGGAACAGCTTTTTGTTTGTATAATGAAGTATTCTTTTGTCTATGGCAAAGTAGTAAAGAGACAAACACATCCCACTAGACTTAAGAGCATCCTCTCCCTACAACTACTAGGTCACCTTCACTAATTCTTATCTTTTTTTTCCCTTCTTTATTTACATCATTGCTTCTACTATTTCTGTGTCTGCAAGTGCGTATGTCCATACTCTTCTGCTTAGTCTTCCAAAATCATCCATTGTGTGTATTGACAATGAATTGATACATAGTATGGTGCAGATTGAATGTGCACCTTTTGGATCAAACTTTTGTTATTTCATTGTTTCAGTTTCATGCAAGAAGTCTCTTAGAGAGTCTTTCAAGTATTCTGGACTTTTCAGTTAAGGTTCGCTGCCAAGCACTTTGGTCGATCTCGTAGGTTGGCTATGTAAAAAGAACGAGTGTTTACTGTTTCCCAAATTGGGAATGATGGAAGGGTCATTTTCTTTTCAAGGCAGGTGGCAGTGGCACACCATGTGGTTCATTGTTGTACACAAGCACAATGGATCATGATGGAGTTAGCGTTAGGTTTGTGCTATATATGATATGATCCAATGCCAAAACTCCATGAAATGTGTCAAAACACGTACACAACTTGCAGATCTTATGTTTTCTCCGCCTGCTATCGAGGGCTAGCAATTAACCATATGTACCAGGAATAATGTTTCGATTGGATCTGAGTCCAAGCCTCTACAAATTTTGTAAGTATGCTTGTTGTAATATCATGAATTTTCAAAGTTTGGAAGAAAACGGAGACAAAAGTAGTAGGACTGAAATTTAGCTCTCGGCCATGTGTTTCTTGTACCTACACCACAAAATTCCATTAATAAGTGATGTCCCCTCCCTATCCCTCCAATTGCAACCTTCTGAAAGTGACCTGATTTGGACTTTAGCTTTACGAATAGCTGGGAACATTTATACACCATTCCTTTTTTCTTTTCTTTTTCTTTTAAATTTTGCAGTGCTTTCTTCGAAACTTTATTTGGTTCCCTTTGCAGTGTACTTGCTGGTCGTGTTACTTAAAAGACCTCAAGCCTCCCTAGCTCACTGGCGTTTTTCTTTTATATCCTGTAACTTTTATTTATGAAAACCTAACCTTCTTTTCTTTTTGTAGTTCAATTCAATTGTTTGAAGAAAGTAGGTCTTTTTCCTACCTGGCCTATGAAGAGAGAGAATTCAAGCATAATTTCTTACTTCTATTTTCCTGTTGTTTAAATAAAAATAAAAAGTTGTGATTATTAATATCAATATTTTTCAATTTTATTACTGATAATTATTATATATTAGATAAAATTTAAAGATAAATTATTTCTAATCAAATAAATTTATTTTAATCTCTTAAAACCTTTGTCCTTCTTTCTCCTCCATTTAGACTGCTCTTAAGAAATCTTCACCAATATCAGTACGCAAGATTCAAGTTTTTTTATTGAAAATAAAAAAGAAACAAACAAGCCCTTAATTTGGTTAGAACTTTTCACAATTTATGAATTATTATATATACTTAATATGCTTAAGAGATTTTACTTATATTAATCTTTAATTAATTTTTCATTTATTTTATTAAGTTTCCTATAAATTTATATATAATTAAAATTAATAATTAACGTATATAGTACACAAGACTCTTTAGTGGGGGTCATATTGACCACAGCCTTTCTTTTACATTTTTACAAAAAGGCTCTCTCTGTGACTTGAACCTGTAACTTTATAGTCACAAAAGAACAATTCACTTTTACAAAGAAACTGTTTTTAAGATTTGAACCTGTAACTTTATGGAACAGTTGCTCCAAGACTCACTATCTCATTACATGTAATTAATAAATATATATATATATATGTTTTGTTCTAATGTTTTGAAATTTTATTTAGTAAATATTAATAAATAATGTGATTATGAGCTCTTAAGATAAAAATTAAAAAATAAAAGTTTTTATTATAAATCATAAGTATATAAACTTAGACTAATCACTTAGTCCAAGCCTGCACAACGAAACCGAGTTGCCTCGAAAGCTTTGGAGAATTTTGTACTTGCATATAATACTCCAAACTTGGAGTTGGACATGATGGCTGCAGTTTCAATCATGTAGAGGAACGAAAAGATAAATAGGATCACTTTAATCTCTTTAAACAGACATATCCATGAGACGTAAGAAACTTAATTGGCAGTAATAATTTTTCAAGAAGAACAAATGATTTCCTTCACCAACATGAATTACTATTCATCCGAAATCATACTTCTTCCTTTGAAAGCCATGGGAATCAGAATCTGAATCTGAATCTTAAACCAGATCTCTGTTCAATTTATCTAAAGGGATAGTTAGGATCTGTGTGTACATTCAGAACTAGAAAAGCATCATGCAAGAACGTGCAATTTAATTTATTAGGCATCCGTGTGGATGGATGATCTTTTGATTTTCCTATTATAAGTCCACTCGGCCGATCTCCTCATATTTGGCTTTTTCCATCTAATATTTTGTTTGTTCACTTTACAGTGCGTGACATGAATAATTAAGAAGACCTCACAAAAATGATTTTACAGTCTAATAACAAAATGAAGAAAATCTTTAGACCCTGATTTAAAATAATGATTTGATGCCTGGATACCATAATCAAAAGCAAAATGGACTAACTTGTGTTATTAGTGATGATTGACAATAACATTGCTCTTCCCTCCATTTTCCTTAAAAGATAAAGTTGTGTTCCAAATATGAATTATTTTTGTGAAATTGCATATCTTTAAATTATATATTTTTTATTAATATTACAAAATTTAACAGACTTTTAAATTCAAAATCGTATGTATGCATAAAAGGTTTTTATGCAACCATATGAAGACAAGGCAAAAAAGAAAAAGAAGGTGTGGAGCCTGCACAAGGAACTTAGGTAGTAGTACCTTACCTATATAGCTAGTCCGACATATAATTATATTGAATTGTGCAAACTATTGTCTACTTTTTCCCATTATCATCGTCTCTTTTTGCTTTGGCCTTATTCCTTGCTTTGCCTCCTCTTTTGGGTATAGCATAGCATAGCTTCCAACTAGGTGTTGAAAATAATATTTCAAATGGCAGTCATTGTTCTATTAGAATGTTCTTCTTCCCGTCTTTTGAGGCTAATGGACTAGGTAATCTTTCGGCTTTGAAAGGGGTCTCAGGATTAAGAAAAGAAAGATGACCCTCGTTGCTTCTTTTCTCTTCTTAAACACTTTCAGAAAACAAGATGGTCTTGCCAAGAATTGTATTATACGTTATTATGCTCCAAAAACGTACATCTTTGAAGTTTTGGTACCAGATTTTATCATTTTTTTATTAAATAACAAATATCCTACTTAATAATTATACAAAAAAGAAAATTTTAATTTAGGATATTACGTGTATATATATCATTTCAACAATGTTAATAGAAAATTTAACGTTAAGATATTTTTATAAAAAATAAAAAGTTTGATTAGTTTTAAAAAATTAAATAAAGGTGATTTTTTTTGTTTTACAATTCACCCGAAATTAAATATACCTTTCTTGACATGATTGTCTTGTCCTTTTTCAACAGGTTTGCGAGGCTTAGCTTATTGTAAGTGAATAGATTAGAGGCCCAACTCCCAAGTTTCGTGAGTAGGCGTGGATTAGGCGTACATCTTTGGTCCGTAAGCAAATGGTCCAGCGATCCTCCCAACATGATCACTTTTGGGACCCGACCCGACCCGAAGCTGATGATGGAGATAAAATGATAACAGTCTTGCCTATGCCGCTTAGTAGAAATATTTAGGGATGGATGGTAAAGATGGCGCGATTTGGTTCAGCCCGACTTTGATTGGGTTGAACGGGGCATGGGATGCGATTGATTAGCCCGACAGACTTACGGGTCCTGTTCAAGTCGGGACTGTCTCGGCTCGTGGCTCAATGGAAAAGCACAAAATGACGTCATTTTGTCAAAAATGAGTTGTTTTGTTAAATTTTTATTTTAAAATATGATATTAGGCTAGACCGAGTTAGGCCAATTGACCTATAAATGTTACATTAAAAGTCAATACAAAATGAGCGCACATCAAATTTTTTAAGACTATAAAAGATATTTATGTTTTATATTATATTATATTAATATTATTTTATTTTATTAATTTTGGAAATGACTTAAAATTTTAACAAAGATAATATATTGAAATTAAAAATAAATTCAAATTTACAAGTACAAAGCAACTCAAATTTATTATTAAAATTTATAATAATAAATTTGAAATATAACATTTTTATATATAATATATTATTATTATTATTTGAAATATATAATTTTTAATTATTAATTCATTAAGTAATTTATTATGTACATAAATAAAGATTTTAATTGTATAATAATAATAATAAATAGTCATACTCATGCCAAATACGACTAAGTTACTTTATTAAAAATACATGCAACTCAACAATATATTGTTTTATTCTTCTTCTTATTATTGTTATTTCTATTGGGTTACCACTTGGGAATCCTAGTCAAAGGATTTATGGGGATAACAAGAAACCATCTGCGATGTGATAGAGTAGACCTCTACGAGAGTTCTAAGATACACAAAGAAGACTAGAGCTAAGATTCTAGATATGCTAACTGAGATACAAGCTCTTTCTCCTCAATGGACGTCAACTCTCAAAACTTACTTCTTAGGAATCTAAGCTGACAAATCTTCCTCATATAACTTATAACTCAAACAAGATCATAAGACTGATACTTTTTGATGCACATGATCCATATACAAAGATAAGTGTAGAAACACACAACTTTTATAATAATAATAAAGTAATGAGTAAGCTAAAGTTAGGGTTTGGAGTTGCAAGTGAATCAAAATTAATGTCAGTTAAGTCAACTTAACTCAATCTTTTGTTTTAACTATATAATTTAGGATTATTTCTTTTCGTTTGACATTCAGGAATATTGTGAGACATATACTACCTTCTACAAGTATCAAAGTTAAGTATTTATTAGCTATTGTAAATACTATTTACATAAGGCTTATTACTACTGGTATAATACAAATTTTAATTTATAAATTAAATAGAAACTTTATTAATTTTGCAAAAAAAAAAAAACAGAGAGAAGAAGTTTACGGGAGTTGAATTTATAGAAGAAGAAACCTACTAGAACGATGATTCTAAAAAAATCTATTTTTTTATAAGGACGTGACTTATCAAAAAGGTTATACTTACAAGCTTTGGTTTAGTTTGTCCAAGTGCATCTGAATCTTTGGGAAGAAATTTTGATTTGGTCTTGGCATGCAAGAGCGTTACATGAACATAAAATCCTTTACTAGGAGTGTTATTGTACGATTTTATCAGTTTCTACATACAAAAGTGAATCTCCAATGAGTGAGAATGAGCATATATTATATAAAAGGGGCCTAAGATGCAACATTATCCCTTGTTCAGAATATCCTTGTTTTAGTTTAAAAGTGAATTTTTGGTAAAAGGAGATGTTTTATAGATCCACTAATTCCAATCCTTAGTCATGACATGCTCATAAAGTACTTTGTGAGTGATATCAAATGACACGACACAACACCCACACACACAAAAGAGAGGGAGAGAAGAGAAGAGGAGAGTTTATAATTCCACCCCAAAACACATGACTATAATAAGGCTTCTTTACACTTTTATAGGCAACCAAAACAATAAAAATACTAGAGTTTTACTTATACAAGTAATCATCCTCTTGGACCAAAATTTTGGTCAAATCATATGAAAGCTTAAGGAAGAAGTAATCCACTCTCAACTTGCTTCAAGATTTTCAGCTACAAGTTGTCTCTCTCTCTACTTGCATCATGATGATTTCGACTCCCATTAATTGAAGATGCTTGTTGTGTTTCTCCACTTAGCTACCATTTAATGTTGTTATCTCCTTCCATGCAAAGTTGAGCTTGATTTACTTACTAACATTGCCTCCCTTAAATTAAGTTGTTAGAAATTTAATATTCTCAACAATTGCTTCAGTTTGTGAAACAATTCAGACTTCAATGGTTTGGTAAAAAATCTGCAACTAGTTCTTTAGTGTGACAATAATTAATCACTACTTCCTTTTCAGTTACTAACTCACGAATTTTGTAAAACTAAATGTCTATGTGCTTGGATCACTCATGAAAAATTGGATTTTTGCACAGTGTTATTGCAAACTTATTATCACAGAATAATTCTGTTGGAGCATCTTGTTTTTGATGTAGTACTTTAAGGATTCTTTTTAGTCATACTGCCTATGTAACACAACTAGTTGCTGCAATATGTTCTGCTTCAACTGTAGATAAAGCAACCACGGGTTATTTCTTTGAAGACCATGATATTACACTTGTGCCAAGATGAAAAACATACCCAAATATGCTTTTTTTTTTGTTTCTATAGCTTCACCCTAATCACTGTCTGTGTAACCTACAAGATTTATATAATTGACATTTGCATAAAAAATTCCTTCATTCAAAGTACCTTTGATATACTGAAAAATCCTCTTTACTCCTTATAAATGATAGGTATAAGGCTCTTCCATGAATCTGCTAAGTAATCCAACTTCAAAAACTATATATGGTCTGGTTGCAGTTAAATACCTCAAACTTCCAGTTAAACTCTTGTAGTAAGTTGAATTTATAGATCTCCCTTTATCTTCTTTTAGTTGTTTCAATTTCTGTTCAATTGGGATGGGAGCTAGTTTTGAATTCTCCATCTTAAATTTCCTCAAAATATTATTCGTATACTTCCTTTGGGAAATAAAAATTCCATCATCCTGTTGAATTACCTCTATTATAAGAAAATAAGACATTAGACCTAAGTATGTCATGTCAAATGATTTTTCCATAGCCTACCTAAATTCTTCAATCATCTTTGAGTTGTTTCCAGTAAAAATTAGATCATCAACATAAAGACACACCATTAACTATCACCAGGCTCAACAAATTTAACATATAAAGCATGCTTAAAAGGACATCTTTCAAAATCATGCTTCATAAAGTATGAATCAATTCTTTTGTACCATGCTCTTGGTGACTGCTTCAAACTATACAATGTTTTCTTTAACCTATAAACTTTATCTTCTTTTCCTCTAATTTAATACCCTGCAGGTTACTCAATATATTCTTCTTCTTCCAAAGTTCCATTTAAAAAGGAAAAATTTACATCTATTTGATAAATTTTCCTGTTATTTTGAGCTGAGAGAGAGATAATAATGCGAATAGTATCCAATATCGCAACAGGAACAAATACTTCAAAGTAATCAATACCTGATTTTTTCTTATAGCCTTTTGTAACCAATATAGCTTTAAACTGATCAATTTCACCATTTGGCTTGTACTTTGTCTTGTACACCCACTTTACTCTTATAGGCTCTTTATCAGTAGACAAATTTGTTAATTCCCATATGTCATTCTTTTCAATTGCATATATTTCTTCATCCATGGCGTTCCTCCATTTCAAGTCATTTGATGCCTCCTCATAATTAAATGGTTCACAATATGAAAATAAAGCAAAATTGATAATCTCTTCATCAAATAGATCAATATCAATACCTATCACATAATCTTCCAATTTGGCTAGTAACTGACGATGTCTTTGGGATCTACTAGATGTCTCTAGCTGAGATACTGAATCCACCTGAGTATTTTCTTCTTTATAGCTTTCTGAAATTACCACTAGTCTTTTTTGGAAAGTTGAAGACCAATCTCGTATTCCATCCTCATTAAAAGTTACATCACGACTAATAATTGTCTTTTTCGTATTTGGATTGTATAATTTATAGGACTTTGAATTTGTACTATGGCCTATAAAAAAATTTCTCATCTTTGTCATCTAGTTTTTTCCTCAACTGATCTGGTACATGGCCATCAACAATACACCCAAAAACTTTGAGATGTCAAATGGAAGGTTTCCTTCCTCTCCAAGCTTCCTCAAGTGTTTTGTCATTAAGGCTTTTTGTTGAACACATGTTTAAAATATAAACTGCACAAGCAATATCTTCTGTTTGAAATTATTTAGGCAATTGTTTAGATCTTAACATGTATCGCACCATGTCTATAATAGGTCTATTATTCCTTTCTGCTACTTCATTCCGTTGAGGCATGTATCTGGTGATCAACTGATGTTGAATTCCATACTGCTTAAAGACTTCTGTGCATGCAAGATACTCTTAACCTCTATCTGTTCTTAACGCTTTAATTCTGCAACCACTTTACTTTTCCATAAACGCTTTAAATGATTTAAAAGCATCACAAGCTTCTTATTTCTACTTAGAAAATATACTCAGACCTTTCTACTAAAATTATCAATAAAAGTAATAAATACCTATTACCTCCATTGGATGGAACTTCAACAGTACACAGATTTGAATGAATAATTTCTAATAGCTTCTTTGCTCTATAGGAATTTCCAACTGGAAATACATCCTTATGCATTTTTTCCATCTCACATGTCTCATAGACATTGTTAGGAATATTTATAACAGGTAAGCTAGATACAAGCTCTTTTCTTGATAGATAATTTAATCTAGAAAAATAAAAATGGCCAACACGTATGTGTTATAGCCAATTTGCATCAAGTATCACATAATTCAAGCAAGAAAATTTTTTATGATGAATTTTTAGTGGGAATAGATAGTTATAAGACATCTTTACCTTTGCCATAAATCTTCCACTCCTGTCTATCAAGGTACAAAAATCATGATGAATCTGTATTTTATAAACTTTCTCTGATAATTGTCCCAAGCTCAGTAAGTTGATGAAGACTAGGAACATAGAAAACATTAGAGATTAAAAAAAAACTTTTAAAACCATCCTTCAGCCTAATGGATACTCAACCTTTTCGCAAAATATGAATATTTGAATTATTTTCAAATTTAATTGTTGACTGAACATTTTCATCTAAAGAAGAAAATAACACCTTATTCCCACACATATGATTACTACAACCATAATCTAAATACCAAATATTTTCATCTTCCACAAAAGAGTTGCTTGCTAGAAATAAACTTTCTATATTATTAGAATTCTCAGCAAATGTTGGTATTGATTTTTTGCAACATTAGCCTGATAGTTGTTTTGTTATCTGGATCTACAATTAGCAGCTTTGTGTCCATACCTTCCATAATTAAAGTAATTGAAATTACATCTCTCTTAATATTGATTATCTCAGCTTCTTCCTCGATTAAGCCTAAAAGTATTTCCTCCTCTTCCTTAAGTGAATGTTCTGAAATTGTTTTCTCTAACCTAGTTAAAATTATTCCCATGACCTCTTCCTCTGAAACTTCCACTACCTCTGCCTTTGAAATCTCCTTTTCCTCCGTTATTAAAACCCCGACCTCGATCATCTGCATTTTGATTAGATTCTGCAACATTATTGAAATTCACCTAGCCTTGTTAGGCTTCTTCTGTCGTCTTTTATGTTTTCTTCAATAGTATGCTAACATAACTTTTAATGCTTCCCTGTAACCTACTACAGTCATAGTGTTGGGTCCGGGATTTGGTACCGAGGCAAACAGGCCCCGTATACCCCCGCATACCTCCGCGGCCCACACAATTGGTACTGTCCTGGAGAGGGATTCCCAGACCAAAGAGGACAGTACCAATTGTGTGGGTTGCGGGGGTATGCGGGGCCTGTTTGCCTCAGTACCAAATCTTGGTACCAAATTCCGGACCCAACATAAAAGGCGCCTTTTAATGTTGGGCCCCAGACCCAGGTATCGGGTGGATTTTAACCCCACGAGGAGGACCCACCAACTTCAGTACCCCATTACTCGGTGTTGGGTCCCAGACCCATCCACCGATCGGTATTGTCCTCTTTGGTCA
>JANKOD010000006.1:25663685-25673830 GCA_026284645.1 Erythroxylum acuminatum
TCTTCCTGACAGGTTCTTCTTACCCTCTGGTTTTGGATGGCCAAGGCATGAAGCTAATATCAGTTAAAATTAATAGTAAGAACCTGAAGGTCTGTGATCAGTTTCACTTTCATAATATGTTTTTTGATTTTTGATTCCATTTCCCATTGTAAAATTTGACCCCAGTCGATTAATCCCTAGTTGTAATTTATCTCTAGTTAAGAGTTTGGGTGCTTCGTTTGAAAGTACTCGCTTCCTTCTTTGTGCCACCTTTTCACTTTTATTTCTCTCATCTGTTTCCATGATGTAGATTATAAGGTGGACTCGTGCCATTTAAGAATCTGATCACCACCAGTTGGTACATTTACGTTGGAAATTGTTAATGAGATATATTCTCAGAACAATACATCATTGGAGGTAAAGCTTATTTTCTTTTAAGAACTACTTTTGATATTGGTGGCTAGTTTATAGCCTAACATGGATGTTCTCTTATTAGGGGCTTTACAAGTCATCCGGTAATTTCTGCACACAATGTGAATCATTAGTGCCTCCACGTCAAGAATTAGTCCCAAGTGCCTCCACATTAAGAATCAAGCACTAGTCACTGATTCTTGATTTGGTGTACAATGCATCTAATAATGAACTGGTGTGAACTCAAACTTTGGACCCAGCACCAAAGAGGCAGAGGCAGTAGAGCTGTTTTATCTAATTCTCATCCCTGTAACTCTTGTGGCATGCCCTGTGGTCTTAGTCTTAAGTTCCTATACTTGTACAAAATAGCTAATTCACGACTTTTCTTGTATTATGACATGCAATTAGTATATTTTGATATTAATTAATGTATTTTGATATTTATTATTGTATTATGATATATTTGCAAATTGCAGTTAAATAATATATTTAGGAATGAATTTTTTGTGATACATGAATAATTATTAAAATTAATGATATGCTAAAAAAATTGGAGAATTATTAAATAAATAAATTTATAAATAATATCGAATAGTTATTAAACAAATAAGATTAAAAATTGTATTTAAAAATAATTATTAAAATTAAAAATTATTAAATTAATATGATTTTCAAAAATGAAAAAAATAAAAAATAAAACAAATAAAACGTCACGAAAGACATTTCGCGACGTTTTTAAAAACGTCGCGGAAGACATTCCACGACGTTTCCAAAAAAAAACGTCGCTGATTGTCTAACATTCTGTGACGTTTTAAAAACGTCGCGGATTGTCCAAACTTTTAGTGACGTTTTTATAAACGTCGCGGAATGTCAGTATTTTCTGTGACGTTTTACATAAAACGTCGCAGAAACCTTTACCTACACTACATTCCGTTACGTTTTTTGTGACGTTTTTTAAAACGTCGCAGAATATATTCTGCAACGTTTTTTAACCTTCTGTGACGTTTTAAAAATGTCGCAAAAGGGCTTCTTTTCTTGTAGTGAGCCGATATTAGTTGTCTTTCCTTGATCAGTGGACTCGGAAACAACAACGTTGAATTGAGACGTCATCATAGAAGTGAAAGGTTTTTATTTTATTAAGATCAACGTTTGTAAGGAACAGCGTGAAAAGGCCTAAAGGGAAAGGACCCGTTTTATTTTACATGTAAATCCTATCTTTTTGAGTTACGATATTTTATCGTAAAATGCCTTACACTCATATAAGACAAAAAGGAAAGGTTTATAACCTGCATATATACATGATTCCTAGATTTGTATTTTGGTTAACATAATTCAAGCTGGTGGTGAATGAAACCTTCTGTGGATCAAAGCACGGCTCTGGCTCCAAAGTTTGTATGCCTCAGTTTCATCATTAGCCAGGGATGAACAGTTGCTTTCGTTACAGTCTGCAAAGTATTTGCCGCTGGTGCCTTCAATTTGAGGACTCAAAGCAACGTAACAAGTGGTGGAAGCACCCTGCAAGGTAGCACATTTCATGCAACGTTAGGTACTACAACACTACACTCCAAATAACTAGGCAAGTCCTGTCTCTTTCTCTCCTAATGTGAATCTCTTGGTTTAGAGAGGTGACAAGGGAAATATAGACAGACCTGTGATGTAGTCTTCAGTAATTTGGAAGCAATGAAGTACAAAGAGTCTGCATACAAAAGTTTCTTTAAGATAAATGTCCAGAAGGAATTGATATACACGGTCACTGGTAGTTTGTAGTAATTAATGTTCCGAAGCGGGAAAAAAGAATTTGTACCTGTGACAAAACTATTGTGAGCCCTGATGATTCCTGTCTTTACAATGCCTGGGTGGACAGCATTTATCGTCACTCTTGCATTCCTTGCCTGCAATATTTTCCTTGTCAGGCAACCAAATGATTGTCATCTTCAGAACTTTTCTTTTCTATTTTTTTCATTCACGTTGCAAATGTTGTCAGAAGAACAAAACATGAGAGTTTTCGAGAAAGAGAAAATAAAGGCAACAATGTAATACACGGAAGATTTTTGCAGTTAATTATATCTGACTACAGTTGATTTGATGGCATACGGAATTTAGAATTCTAATGTGAAAACATTGTGAAATTTCACCTTCAGCTGCCTTGCAACTTCCTTGGCATGCAATATGGTGGCCAATTTGGATTGAGCATATGCACTTGTTCCATTGTATCTGAAAAAGTAAAGCTGCAACTCATTAATGTCTTAAAACAGCAGTGGAAGGTGGACAAAGGAAAGAGATTAGTCATACTTGCTTGGACTTAGCATCTCGTTTAAAGAAAACTCATCCCTCTTCACCCATTTGTGAATCACAGAAGACAGATTTATTATTCTTCCCTGAATCCCTGTCCTTGTTGCTGTGTCCATCATTTTCTCTATTAGCAAGTCTGTCAGCAAAAAGTGCCCTGCAACATTCATGACCAACAACACTAACAAATTTGAACATAATACTTTCCCTTGCTTTTCAAGAAGCAAAATATCACCTTGCTGCTATAATTTAAAGAACAAATGAAAAGATAAAAATGTTGTTTTCTCTTATTGCATGCAGAATTCCAACACTTGTGCAAATTAGGCCATCATCTTTACGGTGGTCTATCCTCTATAAAAGCCTTATAGACTCTCTTTGCATTGTGTAGAATGGATAGTGTCTGATTTTACTAATTTATGTTTTCACAATCATCAAAATTAAGTCCTCCACAATCTATATCCCTTTTTTGATTCAGCTAAAGACTATGATGACAAGTTTTATTTGCAAGTATGCACCACATGTATGTATGTCTGTGCACTATGGTGGGAAAGCAACAAAGTGAATACCAAACTTTTCTTCTTGTCATTGTCACCAAAATCATGGCTTTCCCTACCTTGATTTTGGGTGTCGTTTTGATTTATAATTAATATTCAAAAGGGAAGAAATAGAGTTGGAATAATATTTTCCTATTTTTGGGTAAATTTATAAATTAAAAAATAAAATTAAGACATACCTAAATAATTCGTAGCAAATGTCAACTCAATCTTGTCTTCAGAGAATTCTAAATTCTTAGAGTATATACCAGCATTATTTCTGAAAAAGAGTAACCAATTTCTACTATCAGTATCTGAACAAACATTGTACGTCAACTTGGTGGTGAAGAGGGAAATGAAGTTCAACGTCATAAATTATGTATACTCACATGAGGATGTTAAGTGGCTGTCCAAGAGCAAGAAAGTCGGAACAAAATCTCTTGACTGACGCAAGTGAACTCATATCAATTTCCATTGTTATGATCTCTGCGTTTGGATTCTCCTTTTGTATCATCTCCTTTACTTCACTTGCCTTGTTCAAATCCCTTGCAGGCATAACTATTCTCATTCCTCTCTTTGCTAATACCCTTGCAGTTTCAACTCCAATGCCCGATGTAGCACCTTCAAGGGATTAGAACGAAACTTCTTCACTTGTATATAATTTACGGAAAAACAGTATATATGAATCCCTTTTTATTACTTAATGTAACAATCCACAAGTATTTAGCTTGTCCACGGAAAGACTTCTGCTTTTCCTTTTTAACGAGTAAAAGATGTCGCAAGAATTTTAATTCTCATCTTGAATCGTAAGTGTTGGTGGTAATTTTGATGAGTTTTGTAGTAATAAAATTGCACGGTATGGCAAGTTTCGAAATGTGGCCCAGAAACAAGTGATGAGTTTGTGGGAGGATATGGCGCTCAGAAGAGACAAATCTACCATATCTTACCAAAACCAAAAAGAGCCGCACGAATAAAATAAGCATTCTGTGGAATATGCAGGTTGCAGGCAGAAGGGCACCAAAGTTGTTTCTACTTGGCTAAAGTAGGATCTTAATGTTTGATTATCATGAACCCATCAGATTTTTTTTTTTTTTTGGGAGAATGAACAAGAGAGTGAGGAGATGTCTTGATTAACCTACCTTAGACTCTTATCTTATGCTTTTAAGAAAGTGAGGAGAACAGACTGAAATGATGTTGGAGATGCCAAAAACTAAAAGTAAACACCATATTTGTGAAACTCCATAGGAGGCAGAAGAGTATATCGTCTGGGTATAAAACCCGTATCTTGATTCATAACACTACAATTTTCGTCCGATTCACTCAGAATAAGAAGAAGAAGGAAACAAAGAAATAAGTAACTCAAATCTGAGGCGCAAAAACGACATGGTAGGGCATTTGCATGCACCAGACCTGCTTTGAAGGTCAAGAGGAAAAGATAATATCATTGGATTACAATACTATCTTAGTTGATGGTGGAGATAATTAGCAACTAACCAGTGATAATAGCAGTGAGATGGGGAGGGACTGAGAAAGCATGGCCTTCAGTAACTTGCTCAGCGGTTGCATTGGAGCCATAACCACTTGGCCCTGCAATGCCTGCCAAGTACTTTAAAGTTCCCTTCATGATGGTATTGATGTCTGGAATCTTGGACAACAAGAGAAGCAGCTTACCGCAGAGACTACGAACGTAGTACATATATATATATGTGTGTGTCTGTGATTAGGAAGAAGAATTCTTGGGATGTGGAAATTGGTATCTCTCAACTTTTTGTTCACTTCCTCATACCAATTTAACAAGCAAAGTCTTTCCTAACCCTGTAAAAATGGTACGATTTCTCTTTATTTTACCTTCATGTACAAGAATTGCTTCTTCCATTTTTAGGTTAATATCAATAGTATATTTATTAATCTGTTTTTGTCAATTCAACATGTTGATATGGTGGACTATCCATATTATATGATTGAGTACTCTGGACTCCATTTATATTGAAATGCGTGATGGTCCTATTTCAAGTTAGTCAAAAATAATTAGTTAATTACCACTAAGCAAAAAGCAATATTAAAATGAAGAATAGTTCGTAAATTACAGATACGCATATCATTTAAACTTTATAATTTGTAGGGATACCCTTGAAATGCTCGAATCTTACTTGTTCAACAAGATTTTGAGATATCAATTCTTGGACGCTTTACGAAAATTTATATTAATTACTAGAAGAAGCAAGAGATTCATAGTTGTTGAGGAAAGATTGCATTAGGCAAGCAATCTTGACTAATTAGTAATTACACTAATCACATGTCAGAATGTCAGCACCCTATTATACAAAAGGTGAAATGATTGGCTGAGACCACCTTCCAAATGTGGTCCAGTGACTAGCACATTCTTTAAGCTTGGTGACTATGGAATACACCATTTCCTTTTTGGCGTTTTATTTCTCGTAATAATATTCTGTGATTGTAGGAAATGAACCATCGGTTTGTCTGTATCCCTTTTCTCATTAATTATGATTCTCTCCACATTGAGAGATTATGATATATTTTCAGGAGAAATGAAAAGAAAACCGGATATCTAAATCACATCAATGGAAGATTGTTCTTTCGAGTAGGAAATTTTTGACCTGTGAAAATGGTATCATCTCATTACAGGCATACAGTACTTTCTTCTGATATGCTCGTTGGTTTGGACCGTTTGACATGGCCACGATTAATCCTTCCATCATGTCACTCTACAATAGTTAGGTAATCATCTCTGGAGACATTAATTATTTCCATCTTCAAATGAAAGGGACAACATGTTCCTGGCGCACACCATTTTCAGAATTCTCAAGACAAGAAAGAGGCTAGCAAGTGAGACTTGAATCAGAAGTTTGGAACCTACACAGTCAAGACATAAAATTCTCGGATCGAGGAATTCAGATAATCAATTCCTAAACTTGCTACTTAGTCTTAGTTCTGCCCGTATTTTACTCCCATACTATACAATACTATTCGTCAATTTAACTTGCACGAGGTTCATGTCCTCCCAGCCAAGAGGCTTGGAATGGAATCCTCATGGTTGTTAACTAGACGTTTGAGTTGAAATGATTATTATCTCTATTCTCTATAAAATTAAAGTGGTGAAAATCTAAATTAACGATAACCTAACATCTAATTATTGATATGAAAAAGTAATTACTATTGCAATTGCTTTGATATATATATACTTTACCATGTAACATCTATCTGAGTTACAAAATTGAGCTTGATACAATTTTATGACTGGTGTTCTTCTCATCACTTTTTGCTCTCCACAAATTAGTGATGCCATTAGGTATATATTAATCAGAAACTAGTAAAAATAATTCAAAATTTTACTTTGTTTCATTAGAAAAGTATCAAAGGTCTAATTAAATTAAATTTTTTTGTGAGAATTTGGAATAAAGCATAAAATGCCAAAAAAAAGAAGAGGAAAATCATCATTTTTGCTTTTAGTATAAGCACATAAAATCACCCAAAAGGAAAATCATCCAACAAAATTGATCATGTCTCCATGTAGTAGCCACACGAATGAAAAAAGAAAAAAGAAGAAGTGATAATTACATGTAATATGATCATGAGAAAACAAAGATCGAAAAATGATGTAGGGAGGAGGAGGTAAGAGCTGGGAGACAAGGGTGCTTTTTGCCGCGTCATTGATCACAAATTCGTTTTGGTCGACATGGCCAAGAAATTCAATCCTTTCACTTTGAGAAAAAGGATAGCCATTGTCGGAGGATTGATGGACTAAAAGAGAGCACTGAGGTTGACTCCTCCAAAATGGAGGTAAATGGTATGAACTGGCTACCTATGCATTGGGGACCCCGCCTCGGTCTCCAACCTTGCCAGCACTACTCATCAATTTGCCACAACTTAGTGAGACACTTCCCTTCTTGTTTCACATGTGATCTTCCTCACTTTGCCTTCTTCTCTCTCATTAACTGTACAGAAACTGCAGTCTACAGTCTTTTTTTTTTTTTTTTTTCTTTGATCAGGGTATTCACCGGCGGATTCAGTGACTAATCCCCTCGCTAATTTGTAGGCACCTCACAGGGTGGGACAGCTAGCCCCAGGATTTAAGGCTGTTATATACTCAAAGTCAATAATCGAACTCTTGACCTTTGGTTGATGATAGATGAATCTCTGCCACTCAACCATACCCTTTAAGTTTACAACCTATTTTTTTTAACGCTAACTCAAGATCGTCGAAATTGTGATGTGATACACTTGAAGATTGAAAGTTGAATAACTATATAATTCTCATATTCTATTTAACATAATGCATTTATACTAATAGATCAAATTATTTATCAATTAATTAATAGATTTTAAATGTTCTCAACCTGATTTCATTTATAAATATTTTAATGTGTTACAATTAATTTCTTTTAATTCTAAATTAGATTAATGTTAATAAGCATAGTCTATATATCAATGAAAGGAACCTTTTTTACCGGCCATTACTATTGTTAGTTGGGAAAATTTTACCCTTTCATGATGCAAAAGGCTAAGGGTTTTAACTTGTGTCTTAAGCTAGTGTTTAGAATACTGGACCAAAAGTTTGTTTTGCTTGATCTTTTAGTTAACTACTCAACCTTTTTCATAGACTTACTTCAATGATGAATTTGCATTGCATCAAGAACGAAAAGGGCATTCTCATTGGGTTTTTGAATTTGAGACAAAGGCATGAATCATTATTCTTTACATCCCATCTCATTTTCTTAGTTGAGAAATCAATAAAGTTATAGTCTTAAATGAATTAAAGTTACCAAGTCCACAACAACTCCACTCTTATCACCGTAAGACTTGGTTTTTTTAGACATGAAGCAAGCCCATGGAACTACCTAACCAATGAAAATTAACCACCAGTCACTGCAACTGTTGTTTTTCCAAATATCTCAACAACCCTTTTCTCCATTTATGATTATGAGGCTGAAACGACATCAAATCTCAAGGGGATGTATCGAGTGGAGTTCACTTGCTGTTTTCTTCCTTTGTTGGGATTAAACATTTATTTTTTATTATTAGAAAGTCAAAGCATCAAATGCTTTTCTTAAATGGAAGAATGTGAAAGAATAAAGCGTTGCTAATAAAGAGTAAAAAAAACAATTGCCGACACAAACTATTAACACTTAACCACCGATCATTATGACAAATTAACAACCTTTTATCATCAATGATGTGTTGATCAAGCTCGAAGGATTCATTGGATTACATTTTAATGAGGGTAATTAATTAACGTCACTTCACGCGTCATCCATCAACTGGGGGAGTTGAAAAGGGCCCCATAAACTAGGAGGCAATCGCGGGAGAGTGGGACAAGACAACAGGGCAGTTTCATCGCATGTATTGGATCCTGCAGGCTAGTGTAGTGTTTTGCATTTTGTGATGCCTTACCTAATGCATAGATTATTGGATTAGCTATTACATCCTTAGCATGATTATCCATGTCAAGTACTGAACAGCAATAGATTGCTAATCTTTCTTTTGTGCATTAGGTGCTTCAAGATCAAAGATTTTTGTAAAAGGTTGTTTGTCTTCATCGTCATCTTCTCAACCCTAAAAGATCCACAACACCCCCATTTCCCAATATTTTCTAACATTTTATATAAAATAATTGAATAAAAAAAGTTCCACGTTGCCATGTCTGACTAGTTTTTTCTTTTTTTAATTTCAGAAGATATCCCACGAGTATCCAATATTCTAATCCAAGTCTTGCTTCAAACTTGGACTGCCAAAACCAAAAGGATTTCAAAAAATTCTTCCTCCTCTATTCAAATATGTTGAACCAGTTTGCCACATTCAATCATTGATGCAGTTCTATTTTGGGATTATAATAACTTTAAAAGTCAATCTTCCTTGCTAGAAGTTGCTTCTTTTAATCTACGCAAATTAGTGAGTTAGAATATAATGTGTAATTGACCTTTTCTCTTATTAATTTAATGTTAAAAATGTAACTTGGTTCAGTGATAAGTGCATATTTGTCCAATATTTATGTTTTAATTATTCCTTTTTACTCCTCTTGTTGATTCAATTATTGGGACTTAATTTGATTTAATATTTTCTTGTAGGGAATTATAATTTTTGCATGATGTTGGAAAATTAAGAGTAAATCAGCAAGCAATTAAATTAGAAGAAGAGAATAAAATCAAGAAGCAATAGCATTAGAGGAGCCATGGTTATTACAAGAATTAAGGAGATAGCAAAGCAGTGAAGAACGATGCAGCAACAAAGAAATATGCATATTTAGGTGACGGTGAGACTCTACCCGTGATCATATCCAGCATGCTCGACGGTCTGGAAGAGGAGCAAGGTTTAATGGTCCAAAACAATTGAAGAATTAGCTCCAAAACGTAAGTGACGCAACAGGTTAGGCAACTAGAGGGCTGACGTAAAGAATGCAGCAGAAAAGACCAATTTTAATGGGCCCAAGCATTAATCCTTCTTGTTTAAAAGTCATAGGGCCCATTTTTAACAAAAACCTAGGAGATAAAAACGTAAGTGACGGCAGCAATGGGACTCCCTCTTAGTTTTGGAATTCTTGTGAAACAACAGTGAAGAAGGGGAGATCACGAACAGTAGCCGCCAGGAAGGAGTCGCGGCCATCATAGAGGGAAGCAGTCAGCGGTGTTTTAGGGAGATTTACAGTTTTTTCTTCTTTTCTTTGATTTAGATTATGTTAATTAAGAACTTTGTTAGGTTTAATTTCGTTATGAGTAGCTAAGTTATTTTTAGTCGGGAAATTCCAATTGTTATGCTTTGACCTGTGAGACTATTGTTCTGATTATTTGGTTTATAATATTCGTACTGTTTCTGATTTACTGTCATTGTTTATTAATTGATTCTGCGATTGAGGCCTGATTGTAGAGTTAGTTAATTTGCATATCGCCAACTGATTTACTTGGTGGAGTCTAACTG
>JANKOD010000006.1:25694692-25705993 GCA_026284645.1 Erythroxylum acuminatum
AAACACGTGGTGCTTGTTTAATTCTCCATTCAAAACCTGGTGGCTGGCTTACATATATCTCTTTCTTTAATTCTCCATTCAGAAAAGCGAGTTTAACATCGAACGGGTATACTTCCATTGCTTTTGAGCTGCTACTGCCATTATTATTAGCACAGTCTCAAATCGTGTTACTAGAGATAATGTTTCTTCGTAGTCGATTCCCTGTTGCCATGTAAAACCTCTGACCACCAGCCTAGCTTTTTGTTTTTGAACACATCCATCTTCCAAATACTTTGTCTTGAAGATCCACTTTAAAATGATGACATTTTTACCTTTTTGGAAGATCAATTAACTCCCATGTCTGATTGCGTTACATGGATAGTAGTTCATCTTCCATTGCATGTCTCCATTCTTGCTTTTCTATAGATTATTTGATTTTGATTGGATCCCCAGCAAATAGAACCAATGGGGAAGTAGCCTCTCCCTTAATTTCAAATCGACGAAGAGGAATTCTCCCATGCTCACTTCTGCGTAGCTGAGCTGACTCCATTAGAACTGATCTTTTAGGAGGGGACTCTTCAGATGAAGAGGTTGAATTTGTTTTTTTTGGAGTTGAAATATGTGATCCTTCTGGATCATCTTCTTCTTCTCCACTTATTCAGGGATAGTTTGTTCTTCTTTAGTCTTAGCTTGAGGAGTTTGGTTGTTGTCTTTGGCTTCCCCAATTGGCCTGCTCATCAAATACGACATTGCGACTGATAATAATCTTCCTACTTAAGGGATCATACAATCAATAAGCCTTTGAATGAGTACAATAGCGAATAAATATATGTTTTCGTGACTTCCTATCTAGATTATGTTGTTCAGTTGTAAGCAAGATATAATAGATACGCCTAAACACTCGATGACTTACCAAGGGCTTGCTTCCACTCTATGCTTCAAAGGAAGTTTGATCTCATACTGCTTTAGTCAATGAAATATTTAAAATGTGTACAGTTGCAACACCTCCTTCGGCCCAAAAAGAATATGACATTCCTTTTTGCTTAAGCATGGATCGAGCCATCTCCACGACGGTCTGATTCTTACGTTCGACTACACCGTTCTGCTCAGGAGTGTATGGGGCTATGAGTTGCCTCTTTATTCCCTGTTCATCACATGAAACATCAAAATCTTTTGAAGTGAACTCACCTCCACAATCAATACAAAGCACTTTTATAATTTTTTCCACTTTGTTTTTCCGCAAGTGCCTTGAATTTCTTGAAGCACTCGAAGCTTTTTGATTTGTGCTTCAAGAAATATACCCAACTCATCCTATTAAGTCATCAGTAAATATGAGGACATATTTGCTCCCAACTAACGATTCTGTCCTCATGGGACCATATAAATCAGTATGGATGAGCTCGAGAATATCTTCAGCTCTCTTTGATTTTCCTACCGGAAAGGATTGCTTTGTTTGTTTTCTAACCATGCATCCTTCGCAAACCTCCTCCAATGGCTTAATGATGGGAAGATTACTCACCATTTGCTTATTCTTTAGCAGCAGTAGCCCTTTAATGTTCAGATGGCCATATCATTAGTGCCATAATTCACTTTCTGCAAGAGTCTTACTCACTATGGTTGTTTATGTTCTTTCAGTAAAGTCAAGAGCAAACATACGATTTGATGACATATGAACACAAGCAAGAATTTTACCGGTGGTTTTGTGTGTCATCGTACATTTACCATCATCAAATACCACCATGTAACTAGATTAATCAATTAACCAACGCTTAACAAGTTGTGTGCTAGATAAGGAGCGAAATGAACATCCTTAATGAATTTTTCTGGTTATCTACTGAGACCTCAATTGTCCCTTTGCCTTCAATCTATAGTTGTTTATCATCTCCAAGTCGCCCTTATGATTAGACAGTCTCATTAAGCCTTTTGAACTTTGAACGATCTTTGGTCATGTGATAAGAACAACCGCTATCTATATACCAGATGTCGTTCTTTTCCTCTTTTGTTTTAGTTATCATCATAAACAACAAGTTATCTTCCTCTTCTTCAGCATAATTCGACTCTTTTAGCTTGGACCAACAATACTTATCAGAGTGCCTGTATTTGTTACAGTATGAGCATTTAAATGTACTGTTTCTGCCTTGGCCCCTTCCTCGATAGCGTCCTCGACCTCTTCCTCTTGTATATTGATTTAAGGATTCAGGCTCCCCTTGATCTAAAAAGCCCTTTCTTCTTCCTTTCCATTCGATCGATTGATTCGTGCCTCGTGAGCTTGAAGTGATCTCATTAGCTCATCAAACGAAAAAATGGATAGATCCTTTGATTCTTCGATCGCAGCCACCACATGATCAAACTTGGATGGCAAGCTCCTTAGAACTTTAGCAACCATTGTCCTACAACAGATGAAACTCTTGCAAAAAATCTTACACATATTCATTACTTTTTATGAAGAAAGTTTTAAAATCACTCCTTAGTGGTTGCAATTTGACAGTGATTACTTTGAAGGAACCCTGATATTCAATTTTAAGTATGGTTCATGCTTGCTTGATCGTGGTAGTTGCTGCTATTCTTGAAAAAATCAACTCATGTACTACTTGCTAGATGAAAAAGAGTGCTTTGATGTCTTGCTTCTGATGCTCTTTGTTGCAAGTCTCATCTTCTTTATTTTCTTCATAACTTGTTTCGACATAGTTCCATAGATCTTGGGATCAAAACAGTGTCTTCATCTTGATGCTCTAAAATTCGTACGAGTCTCCTTTGAACTGTGAAATTTGTGGTGAGAAACATTAACACCTGCGTTGGCAGTCATGCTTGCGTGTGAAATTAACTTGAAATAATTCCCAGTTCTGAAGAGCCTTTAAATAGGTGGTACAAGCTACGTATGAATCTTAATTGCTTGAGATAAAAGATAATATTTATCTTAACTACTTGAGATAAAAGATAATTCTTAGCCTAAAAATCTCCTAAAAGTTTTCAACTACTTTGACTACTTCTATCCTGATAGAAACATGAGAATTATCCTTAATTCCAACACAAACTACCCTTGTTCTCTTACTTCCAGCCATTGACTAACCTTTAAGGCGTTCACTACAAGCAGGGTTCGATGAAGTCGTTAAGATTTGCATTGAAAGTGTGCCGAGTATTGTTTCTGAGCCCAACCCTCAATAGTAGTCTTTATATTGATTATGTTAACAATAAAATATACAAGCTTTACACAAATCATGTTTTGGCTTCAAAGCTTTCTCTGTCTATTGAATAAAGAATTTTGCCCTCCAAATTTTGAACCTATTCTTTCTCCTTTTTTCTACCATCATCACAAAGATGGTTAACCTATCATCATCCACACCCACCTCTCTAAAATCATCATCAACATTGGCGGTGAGCTTAGAAAATCAAATAGCTGTCATCACTCTTGAAAGTCTCACAACACAAAATAACATTATTCGCTCTAATAGTAACCTAATCTCCCTTAATGCCTCGTCTCAAAAACTTCAAGATATTCTCAGTTGGGATCTCGAAGTTTAGGTGGAGTGAGGTAGGCAACATCTTAAAGCTTTTACTATCAATAATGGAGAGTAGTTTTTCATTACCAATTATCATATTAGCTAGCAAAAACTTTGATTTATTGTTGTCATAACTTATGACAGTTATTTCATTTTTCCCTCTTATTAGGTTAGGGGTTTAAAATGTTTAATCTCTTAATACAAACTTCTTCTTGTTGCACAACTCTACAAGCCTCTTCAAATGAGAATTTCCACATTTAAAACTCCTCGCCAATAGACAATACTTGCATTCAACCTTTTCAACTTCATCCCTTGATCTAGTCTTGGTGAAATAATTCCAAAGATCACTTCTCAATGAATTTGTTCCTTTAGATTGAATCATTTCTTCACTTGATATATTTCTACTAGGTACTTAATTAGAACTATTTGTTGGTATATTGTTAGATATTATATTAAAACTCTTTGTTGAAGGAATATGCTCATGCATCTGAAATAATTAAAATATATGATGTATTATATGTTCATATACTTTACACTTTAAGATACATTTACATGTTTACGTACTAAATTTAATAAGCATATAAGTTATTCATGGACATTTACATGTGTACATACACTTAATAAATATTTACATGTATATATACTAAATTTAATGAGCATATAATATTATTCATGAACATCTATATGTATACACACTTTAATGAACATTGACATATACATAAACTTTAAATAAACGTTTACATGTATATATATGACTCCTTAAGAGTATGTGCCATTAAATTTTATAATATTGTGCCCAAATAAACTGAGCACATATAAGCCTAAATGAGATTCCATCCTAAAACCAATTAGTGATAGGAGAAGCAACTCACTAGGCTTATATGCATGCCCAAGGTCATATATTCTTTCCATGTGGGACAAACTCCCACTTATATTTCAAAACGACCCTCTCATGTATGGGCTAATTTAAGGCCTAACACGTAACATAGTCTATTGTGTCAAGGTGGTGACGGCTAACTCAAGAGCAACCTATTATGGTACCATGTTAAATTTTATAATATTGAGCTCAATTAGACTGAGCACATACAAACCCAAATAAGGTTACATTACTAAAACTAATTGGTGATAAGAGGAGTAACTCATTAGGCTCATATGCATACTCAAGACCATATATTCTTTTCATGTGGGATAAACTCCCACTTCTATTTCAACATATACTTGTTAAAGCGAGCAAGTACTTATATCTCCATTTTCAATAGTCTACATATGAGAATTGTTAAATGAAAATTCAAATGACTAAGAAATTGGAAGAATAATGGTCACAAAACAACTTTATTACTGGAAACAATGACTAATGATCAAGATAACTAAAATTATACAATGATACAAAAAGGATAATCTTAGGATTCAATTTTCTTATAATCTAACACAAGATAATAGTTTGCTAATATGAAAGATGAGAAACTTAAAAATATCAAATCCCTTAATGGACGAAAAATAGAAACTATAGGACTATGATTTGCTCATCAAGAACTCATTCCCCCCACAATACCATAATATGCCTTTCTTTAAAACTTTTAGGCATTTCAAGAAACTAAAATCCTACTAGGCTAGGGCGTTAGAGGTTATATTCAGATATAACCTAAAACCTACCTCATTTTACATTAGATTTCTACTAGTACTTGAGATATTTCAATGCCTACACCAAGTGCCAATTATAACTTAGACTTTATAAAGTATAAATGATTTAACATTGAGCTTAAACAAAGTTTACATGGTATCATCTTAGTGACTAACTATTTTTGTTTTCAAATGTACGACATAAAACATCTAGAGCTCCTACTTTGAAAAGGTAATTGATCTAGAGATGTGAGTCTCATGCTTCCTGAACAGATGGCTACTAATTATAGGTTTTAAAGTAGATGTTGTTCTTAGCCAAGTTCAAAGACCAAAAACAGAGGGAAGATGCAAAGTAAAACCTATAAACAAAGAATGGTATGTGTTAGATCACTTAATTATTTATGGCGTAAATAACTTTAAAGAAGTGATCAGCCTTGAAAATATACATGATATAACCTTGAGTCGGGTCCAAACAAAAAAAAGGTCAAGCCTATAGGTACTCGATCTATAAAATATACATTTTTAAGTAAATAGTTTGATAAATTAATAAATTTAAATTATGTGATGAATGATTTAACAAATGAATGAATCGGACCTAATTAAATAGGACCTCAATTTAAACAAAGTTTCTTATAATTGAATATCTTGAAATATTGAGGATTTGTTTATTTTTATCTATGTTTTTGGTTTTATGTTTTTTGTCTTCAAATTTAGTAAAAGAAACTATTTTTTTTGAGTTTTTAGCTTTTATTTTCCGTCTCGATTGTTTTCAATTTTTCAAATTTATGAAATCCAACAAATAGTTTTTGTTTATATTTTTATAATCTGATTTATTATCAATTAAATATATTTTATTTAATTATTTAATATATTAATTATTAATAAGAATTATTTATATTTAATTAATTAGAATTAATTATGAATAATTAAATTAAATTAAATTAATTTTTTAACAAATATAATTAAATTTAAAATAACTTTAAAATATAAAATTTTAAATAAAATTTTGATTTATAATTACAATATTAATTAAAAATTAAATTAAATTAAATTAAAATTATTTATTTTAATAAAATAAAATAATTTGTATTGATGATTTATTATATAAGAGATTAAAATAAATATAATTAATTAAAACTAGTTTATCTTTAAGTTTTTATCTAATATATAATTATTATTAACGATAAAAATATAACTATATTAGTATTAACAACCAAATAAAATTTATTTTTATTTAAAAAATAAAAACTTAACGAAAATTAAAAATAGATTAGAATTTCATAATCATAGTCTCAAATTTATTAGAGTAAGCAAACGAAGGTCGGTCTAGACTTCTAGTCCGCTTGGATATTTCCAGGGAAACCCGGTTTTTTCTATACAAAAATTCAAGAAGAAAGTAGAAGCGAAGCGAGATTGTCTGTGTCTGATGAGTAAACCCGAAAAGTTCCGGTAAACTTCGCTCTAAGTTAAGGTCTTGTATTGTTCTTTCGATCTGTCGAAGATCGGAGATATTGTTAATTCTTCTGAAATGCATCCCTCCAGATTTATGGATAAGCAGGTTACAGAACTCTCCAAGTCCCAGACGCTCAATTTTCTAGATGATGATGGTGACGACGACGATTTCCGTCTGATTCGTTCTTCTCAGGGCAGAAACCGAGTTTTGCGCGAGACTGATTTAAGCGTATTTATCTTCTCTTCTTTCCTTTTTGCTTTTATCTTTTGGTTTTGGCTTTTGGATTACCACATAAACGTTGCAAGGCAGATGAAATTCACGATGTCTTGAGACGTGACAATGGTTATATGGATACCCAAGTACAGATTTTTGATCTGTTGAACTTTCCTGATTGAAAATTTTGTAAAAGATCAGAGCTTTTGTTGTTTTCGGTTACTGCAAACCTCTGTTAAGTTTTTGTTTGTAGAATCAGCTCTTGGTGGGTTGTTTGTGTTTTTTAAACTTGTTGAACTTGGGTTCTTTATTAACTGAATTATGGAGTGTCATGTATGTTTTGCGCATCAAGTTTCTGTACGTTTACTCGTATAGTAGCGCTCCAGGTGCTCAAGAAAATTCTACTAATGTGGAATGGAGAGGTTGTTTCAAAAGCTCATAGTTGTCCAGTTTTTCTGGTCCACAGTTGCTACTATATGAACAACTACTTTCAAGATTAATTTCTCGGTTCTCACTATTTCATGCATAAATTACTTCCTATGATCAACTTGCACTTGTATCGGTATTCTTAGATTTTTAAATTTTGCTTGGATGATGTTCTTACAGGGTTGGACCTCTATGGGTCGAACCAACTCTACAAAAATCAGAGGCGAGACAATTGGAATTTCAAGTGATGTGGCAGTGATTTCAGAGATTGATAGAAAGATGAAGGAACACTCTGATGTTATCTTGCATTCAGTTGAGTGTCTTAGTGCACGAGTGTCTCAGATGGAAAGTCGAGCATACAAATTGGAAAATGCCTTTGATGATTTGAAGGAAGCAATCGAATTTTACCATAGGAAGACAGAGAGAAAGCAGAAGGAGCTGGAAAATATTCTAAATGAGGTACATTTGACTTTTGAAGGTTTTGGTTAGCTATAATATTATTTGCACTAGTTTGATCTAGAAAGGAGCTAAACCAGTATAAGAGAGGTGTCTCTTCATTCTTCTCCATCTTGATTTTGGTTGGTTTTGATATTTCTTTCCTTTCTTTTGTGCTTTGTGGTGGTGGAGAGGGGGTGTGAAGAATGAAATCAAAACAGATATATTTGAGAAAATTCCAGTATAAATATCTCCGTTCACGAGTTAACTTCTTAATTATTGGGCCTTAATGCCTTGTATATAGACATATGTGCTAATACATGGTTGGTTCATTGCTGCTTAAGATGCATGCAAGAGCACAGATTCATTAGTGATTTTCATGAATTCATAGTTATATTTTTAAGGCAGAGCTCAGGAAAATTGTGAATTTAGGTCTAAGTTGGAAGAACTTGAGATTCCAGAACTGAGTTGAAATTTCGATTTGGTATAAGACTTTTCCTTGGCAGGAATTCCAGGAACAAGTTTCAGGCTTCCCTGCAGTAGGGTAAGGTTAAGTTTTCAAAGCTTGTTTGAGACAAATTTTTTAGAATTTGACCAGTGCATTGATGGCCAGAATTTAGGTTATAGAATATGTTATGATCAAAAGATTGGTTAATCTATCCAATAATTATGAATGGTGTTTGAGACACCGTATAAGATATTTAGTAGAGGAGCCAAAAAGAACAAAACAATGAGCAGTGATGGTTTCAGAGACCGACATTATAAACTTAACAGTAACGTTTCTTAAGAATCCTGGTGAAATGAGGATTTAGATAATGTTAGGGGTTAGGGCTAATACGATTACCCCGATCCAATAATTACCCACTAGAGCCACCTCAATTTCTTGCCTTCCTCTTTCTCGATTTAGATAATGTTAGGGGTTAGGGCTAATACGATTACCCCAATCCAATAATTACCCACTAGAGCCACCTAAATTTCTTGCCTTCCTCTTTCTCTCACTTTATTCCCTTTCTTATTATTTTATTTTATACATCATCAATGCTTGTAGTTTTTTGTTTGCTCACCTACCATCTGTTATAGTTTTTTTTTTTTTTTGCTCGTGTTCATAGTTTTCTAGTTTCCTTTTTTGTTGATTTTAGTTGTAGTCATGAGTTATGCTATGCTCTGACCAAAACCAAATCTCTTGCTTGAAGCTTCATTCTCATTTTTTATGCTTTAATAGCTTGTCCTTTTGAGGCTTATGTTTATAGTGATATCTAAGCATCAAATCTTTAACTTAATTGTTCTGTCTGGGGTTTATTAAGGTTTAAAAGATTTCGTGAGTGTGTATCCTTTTTCAAGCTCTGAAGACTTCGCCCTTTAGGAATTATATTGTTATGAACATGTGTCTGGGATCGAGTTATGGGTCTGTGATTCACTATAGGATCAAAAGACGGAGATCCTTGCTTGTTAGAATATCTACCCTTTCGACCTATGTTGAATTGAATTAAGGGCTCGTTAGAGAGAACCTTACGATCTCTGAACTTTAGGAGTTCACAACCTCTAATATGAAAAAATCTGCTCCCTTATTCCATACAAACATAACGTTTATATATTACAAGTGAGGGTAGGCTAGTCCTTAAACCTTAACACTACTTGCCATATGTAGATATTCTTAAATAACCAAAATAAAACATTCTAGAATCAATAATAATATCTGAATAAGAATATAAGGAAAACTAATTTAGGAAATTGACTTTTTCTTTCCATGTGTAAATCTTTTGTAAACCAAGATTGATTTCTGCGATTTAGGAGTTGTATCTTTAGCCTCTGTAACGTTGCCCATAACATCACTCTCCCCCTCACCGATACCACTATCTAAACCGTCACACTCCACAATAAAAGGTTGAGAAAAGTCCGGAAGAGAGAGAACAGGAGTAATAGCCATTGCAGCCTTGAGTTTGTTAAATGCTATAGAAGAAGTTTCAGTCAAGAGAAAAGAATTTTTTTGAAGCACGTTGGAGCGGCGATAGAACCATAGTCCTTCACAAATCGGCGATAATACTCGGTGAGACCTAAGAAACCCCGCAATTTGCGAGTAGTGCTAGCTTTGGGCCAAAGGAGCATTGCTTCCACCTTACTGGGGTCCATCGATACCCCCTCTGCTGAGATAGTATGTCCCAAGTAGGAAACCAAAGTTTGGGCAATTAAGCATTGAGATTGCTTTAAGAATAATTGTTGTTCCAACAGGACAGAAAAAATTATCCGCAAATGCGTCATGTGCTCAACCCAGGTTTTGCTATACACAAGAATATCGTCAAAGAAAACAAGGACAAATTTATGTAAGGACTAAATATCGTATTCATTACGGACTGAAAGGTGGATGGAGCATTCGTAAGGCCGAAGGGCATCACCAAAAATTCGAAGTGCCTATAGTGAGTTCAAAAAGTTGTTTTCCCCACATCCTCCAAATGCATCAAATTTGATGATAACCTACACTCAAATCCAACTTAATGAAAAATCGACCACCATGTAGCTTTTCTAGTAACTCTTCAATGACAGGGATGGGAAATTTATCCTTCAGTGTCTTGGCATTCAATGCTCGATAATCTACCCAAAATTGCCATTTGTCATCCTTTTTCTTCACTAAAAGTACAGGTGACGAAAAGGGAGATTGACTTGGACGAATAGTGCCTCTTGCCAACATGTCTGCGCACTGCATCTCAATCTCATCCTTTTGAAGATGAGGATAACGATAAGGGCGAACCACAATGGGACCTGTCCCCGGTTCGAGTATAATGTGATGATCGAGGTTGCATTTAGGAGGCAAAGTTGACGGTTAAGCAAACACTGGTTTAAATTCAGCTAACAATCGCTACACTTCCAATTTTCTGTCTACTTCCAAAAGTGTTGTAGATATCAGATTAATGGAGCCATGGCGATTATCCTTGATTCCTTCCAATTCCACTGCACGACCGTCCTTTGTAAAGCTCATCTTCATAACTGAAAAATCCCATGTAATCAGACCCAGAGTGTGTAACCAATTCACGCTCAATACAGCGTCAAATCCACACAAGGGTAGCAGAAACAAGTCCACACTAAAGTGTTGATTACCTAGTTGTAATTGGAGTTTTCTTACATATACCTGGACTGCGAACATGTTCTCCATCAGCTACCACGACTTGTAAACTGTTTCGTTGGTTCACCGGAATTCTAAATTGTTGCGCTAAGCTCTCATCCACAACGCTATGGGTACTCCTAGAGTCAACTAACTCGAGCAAAGGCTTTCCTTTTAGGCTTCCTGAAATTTGCATAGTTTGCGGTGCTCGAATACCTATAATCGCATGGATGGAAATTTTCAGTTCACTATGTCCCTCATCGCAACTACCTTCCTCCTTGAGGTATACATCATTCTCCCAAATCTCCAACGCAAACAACCTTTTACATTGATGACCAAGTACATATCGCTCGTTGCAATTGAAACAAAGTCCCTTGCTTCTCCTGTCTTCCATCTCAACTCGAATCAAACGCTTAACTGCTAGCAGCTTGATAGGATTAGGGGGGTTGGTATTTCGTCGAACTGGTGGGAGGGTATTTTTATGCCCTGTTATGGTCCCGCGTTTGGGATCGAGTCACAAGGCGAGTATACTGTTTTTTTGGTCGACCTATCTTGAGTAGAATTTCAGCTCTTCAAAG
>JANKOD010000006.1:25750718-25763536 GCA_026284645.1 Erythroxylum acuminatum
CTCGTGGGAACGATATCCGCTTACCGCTACTACATTAATTTGTTTTAACGGGAGTGAAAATCTTTTATATTTGGTTGTAGGCGATAGCATCACCAACCAGCATGACGAGGACAAGAAATAATCGACACATGACTCACAATTTCCAAACAACAAAAACCAATCTCTATAAAGAACAATCAACCTACTTTGTTTTCCTAAATGCATTTTTGTAACTTGTGATCCCTTTTTTACTACAATCAGTTATTTTCTTTACTTCAGACCTCAGCTAAACATATTTTACCTTTTTGGTTGCTTAAAACTCTATTCTTTAAATTTTTTTGAAGCCTGCTTATATCATCAGTAAGAAGTCAAGTACAAATTCTAGGAGAATTCCTCCTAGCAAGCTCGAATTCTAGACTAACATCAACAATTTAGCATGCGTAGTGTGACAACGATGTCATGCACAAGAAATGGAAAAAAAATATCGTGCCTTCATAACTAGAGGAAGAAGTCTCTACAATAGTAAAAATGAAGGTTTTGTATCACAGATGATAGAGAAACTCAAAAAGGCAACATTGCTTTTAGCTAACCCTCCTGCTGGTAAGAATATAAAATCATTGCAACAAAATGGCATTGTCTGTACAAACGAAATTTCGTTATTGAAGTCTAGCACCACCTTTACGACTAAAGCAATCAAAATATTTATAGAGAAGGTTGGTAGATTATCTGCCATTATAGTACAATTGGCTTGGTAGAAATCTCTTGCTTTAGCAAAGTAGATTTCTGAAGGACTCGAGGGACATTTTACTCTGAATGCGATGGAAGTTGATCAGTGCAGTCGCCTTCCAACTGCTTCTTCTGTAGGTGAAAGATACGTACCTCCTTATAATATAGAGGATGTCCTTATGGTGCCTTCATGCATTAATCGTGGAAATGGCTAATAAGAGCAACGATTTGGTGTAGAGACTAAAGTTAATAGATCATAACTTTAGTCTCTACAATGTGAAGAAATTAACCAATTATGAAAACTTCAATAATTTTAAGCTTAAATTGTTTCAAAATTCATTAACAGGTATAACCTTCTACTGGCATGCTCAATTACCAAAGAAATTTATCCTTTCCTTGGTTGAAATGGAAAGGATATTTCATGCTTAATTTTCTAGGATTAAGCCTAAAGTTAATATAGTTGAATTGTCAAAGAGTCATTCAAAGGAGTGATGAGATTGTTAGTATTTTCATCACTCATTTCAAGAAAATGATAAGTCAATGTTATATTGTACTACCAAAAATTGAATACGTGAAATTAGCTCAAACAAGACTCAATATTGAATTTCAGAAAAAGTTCTGAGGCATGAAATTTTGTTTCTATGAGCTAGCAAAAAGATGTCTAAATATATAACTTCTTAGAGAAGAGGGACACTAAAAAAGGAATTTGGTAGGTCTTTATATTGCATAAAAAATTATTATATTTTAGTAGTGGTAGAAGTTAACATCCCTGGAACTTTTGCTTACCCCTCTCTAGAGAATAAATATCTTGAAGTTAAAAGGAAAATAAAATGTTGGCCTTGTCTACTCAAATTTAGTACAACTCTGACACCTCCAAAATGGAGGAGATCTTTGATTATTTATTGTAAGAAAAATTTTCTACCTTACCACTAGAGCATATAATTCTTACAAAATAAGAAATCAAAGTTAGAGACTATTACTAAAAATGTCACAATATCTAAAGTCATTTGAAAAATTCAATTTAGGGTTTCAAGAATATGGTCCAAGAATGAATCAACAAATGAATTCTCCTATTCACTGTAGTTGACTAGACTATGCTCAAAGAAGACCCATTCCTGCTAGTTGCAACTGTCAATCCCACTGAATTCGGTGTATGATTATTGCTAGATATTAAAAAGAAGCTAAAGATTATGGAGTAGCATTTGACATCAACATTGAATTTTAGTATAGGTGTTTTTGTTCCTGACTATAATACTAGCGCTAGGAATGCAAATTAGCATATTGATATAATCTAGTAGAAAGTAAAAACTTCATGGTAAAACCACCAAAAAAATTAACCCAAGTCTTCAAAAAAAGATATGATCCATAAATACCAACTTTTAGTGTAGATAGCCTCGATTTATAGTACCACTAAGGTTTCCACCATCTTGACAATGGTAGTTAGTGAATCATCTTAAGAATCTAGTACTCTTGAATAAAACTCAAAGAGAAGGCTCCAACGATAGAGGTCTACTAGGAGGATCAAAAGAAACAAGCCTTCACCATTGGAAAAACCAACGTCAAAAGGACCATCAAATGTAAGACCTATCTTCTCGAAAGAAAGTTCTATGGACCCTAATAATCTGAAGGAACATGTACAAGTCATTGGTGAAAAGTCAACCAAGATAAAAGAAAATCTTAGATTTCACAAGAAGATAGTTCACTCAGAAAGTTAGGGGGAAGACTCCAATGAATTAATTATGATTGGAGAAATTCTTATTAAGGCATAATGTTTTGTTTCTTTTGTAATACTTCTTGCTTCATTTATTAAATCTTATATGAAGAAGACGTAATTTCATTTTGAAGAAAAAGAATATAGAGTGTTAGTATTGGCGGTGGGACCAGGATTTCCACAGAAGATAGTGTTAGAAAATTTACTTGATATCATGATGTAGCATATAAGACTTCTATATATTAAAGCCAATGTTAATGGTAGGCCAACTTCAATAGTTTTGGTCAATAATGAGTTGGAAATAAACATCATGCCAACTAAAATGCTGATAGCTTTAGGTAAAGACTATGGATATTTAATCCCAAATAAAGTATATGTTACTGCATTCTCTTGAGAAAATATCAGAGTATAAAGAATTCTACCTGCAAATATCACATAAGAGGAAAGTTTTCATTGATTGTTTTATTTGTCATTGAAACATATGCTAATTATTAACTCTTATTGGGATAAGACTAGATCCACTCCAACTTTTATATTCCATTGTCTCTTCATTAACTTCCACTTCTGTGGAAAGGAAATAAGGTAGAATTCATTTAGGAATATTTGTAATCATTCCACACTAAAGTTGACATAATAGAAGCAAAATTCCGTGGTGACCATATAAGCCATTAAAAATTTGCAAACTATCATATGATGGATGTATTAAGAATAAAAATGAAGAGGAGAAAGGGATACAGATTGTGCCTACTAATAAGGGGCAACTATTTATAAGAGTTGTAATTCACTCTTGAGAAGTTTCATGATTTTGGGAGCCAAAACCAAGAACCATTAGAAGAAGTGAATATAGATAATTGAGGAGAATTTTGTGTAGTCTTTCTTAGTAAATTTTATATCCAAGAATAAAACTAAAGTTAATAGAGATTTTACATGAATTTAAATTATGTTTTGCCTAGGACTATACTGAAATGCCAAGGTTGAGCAGAAGGTTAGTGGAACATAAACTTTTGATAAATTCACAATTCTACCATCATTGCCAACCCCTTAAGTAGTGGTCAAAAGAAGTTGAGTTGAAGATTAAAGAAAATTTTTAAAAATTATGTAAGACTAGTTCCATTAGACTAGCCAAATATACTAAGTAGCTAGCTACCATTGTGCCTATAGTTAATAAGAATAGAAAGATAAGAATTTGTGCGACTTTAGGGATTTAAATACAACCACTACTAAAGATTTATACATTATGTCAATCCTAGATTCTTTAATAGATGCAACGGCTGGACAATCTTTGTTTTCTTTTTCGGATTATTTTTAATTATAATTAAATTTTTACAGCAAAAAAATGATATTTCTGAAATCAATTTTGGATTTCAAAGGTTAATAAGGACATTCAAATAGGTTATAATGCCATTTGGACTATAAAATGTAGGAGCTATTATTGTTGTGATTTATACTTTTCATGATTTGATAAGGTGAATTTTGGAAGTTTACATTGATGATATTGTTGTGAAATGAAAAAAGAGCACAAATCATATCCAAGATTTACAAGAAGCATTTTATATGATGAGAATGCATATATTGAAGTTAAAATGCCTAAAGTTTGTTTTCAAAGAAACTGGGAACTTCCTAGGGTTTTTAGTTCCCAATAGAGGAATTAAGCTAGATAAAAATAAAGCAAAAGCCATTCTTAAAGTAAAAATACCTCAGAATAAGACAAAACTTTATAGATTTCTAAGCCAGATAAACTACGTAAGGATGTTCATTGCTAATTTGCCAAGAAAAATAGACAAATTTTTAGACTTTGTAAGGTTGAATAATTGCAAATAATTCCTTTGGGAGGAAAAGCATAAGGAGAAATTTGATAGTATCAAGGAATACTTAATGAAACCTTTAGTAATGATGTGCCCTCGAAAAGGAATTCCATTAAAGTTGTATATTTTTGCTACAAAAAAATCTATTGGATATTTATTGGCTTAGAGTAATGAGGTAGGCCACGAAAATTTTATTTATTATTCGGGCATAATTATACTTTTCTTATTCAAAATGAAGACATTACTTATTGTAAAATGAAGTTTATATGGTTTTATAAACTAAATTAATGAAATATATGTTGAATAATCTAGTCATCTAAAAAATATTGGGAAATGGCTTATGACTTTTAGACTTGAACTTGATATATTACCCTAAAAAATCTTTAAAATGTTAGGATGTAAAACCCTGAACTTTTCCTTTCATTGAATATAAATTGTTATGTTCAATGAATAGTATTTTTGCTTGAATAATGAATTTTTCTGAATAGGTATTAAGATTTATTTATAACGAACTAGGTTAAAAATAATTCTGATTAGATGGATTTCAGGAATTCAGGAAGTTGAGAACTTAAAATGCCTTTTTTGGAAAATCATGGATATATATGATTTTAAATCCATTAGATTTTTTGAAAGCATTCAGTCAATACATATCGACCTTAATTAGAGTATTTCTTGGTCAATTTGAAGATAAGCCCATTATGGAATATTTTCTAAATGTAATTCAGTTAGTCGATCAATTAAATTCTATAAGCGGCAATTTAATCTTTTTACATAGCGATTAGCGAAAAATTGATCTTTTTACATGTAAATAGTGGATTCATGACTTATGATGGGAGATGACATGTTTCATGTGTTAAAGGAGTAAACTTAAGACAACTGCTTCATTCTTTTTTTCATAACAGTGAAAGTGAAAGTGAGTTACCCGTGAGTGAAAGACAAAAGAAGAAAAGGAGAGAGCCAAAGGTGGGTTTCAGCCAAGCTTGAGAGGAAGAAGGGTGTAGCTAATTTTTCATGGTTTGGAGCATGATTTGAAGAAAGCATACAATTTTCCAAAATATTGAAAGAAAGTGGTAAGTTTTCCCAACTATGTTTAGTGAAATTATGTTTTAGGATTCTTAGTTTACTTGAATACTCCTAGTGTTTTGGCCATAACTTAACCAAAAGACCTCCAAATTGGGTTATTCATATAACAACCCAGACCACCCGCTCGCAGATATTGTCCGCTTTGGGCCTTTTTAAGTGGCTCATGGTCTACACCCTCACAGTTTTGTTTTTCCACAGGACTTCCCAAGAGGTCACCCATTCTGGTACTACTCTGGCTAAGCACGTTTAACTTCGAAGTTCTGATGGGATCTGGTGCGTTAGGGCATGAAAAACGCATCTGCAAGGGGAAGGTATCCACACCCTTATAAGGGGTGCTTCGTTCTCCTTCCTAACCGATGTGGGATCTTACATATTTGACCGCTCCTAGACTATCATAGCTGCTTTATCAGCTTCTGAGATGATATCCGTAAGTGGAGAAGGTCTCTCAATGTGCATCGCCATGCTGACGTCAGCCATCTCCATTGAAAACTCCACATCCTTCATCCACTTCTTGAAATTGAAACCATCTAAGGTCTCAATTGTGACAACATTATTGTTTACAAAAAAGGTGACTTCAAGATTAAAAAAATAATGTAAAAAATTAGTTTAAATGTAGGACAACAACGATAACATTATCTATACAGAGAATTCGATCATACATATTATGAAACACCTATGGGCTGAATACATAATATATGCAATTAGACCTCCATATAAAAACAATCAGAATACAAACCATCAACTCTCATGACACTACCACCTGTGGGTGAATAGATCATTTAACTGACGGCTTTCCTCCATCTAATGCCTTTATGTAAATATCAAAATCTCATATAAGGTCAACACCTGTGGGCTGAATAACCAAATATGAGACCAGAGACATCCCCCAACATGCACGCGGTACAATCCAAATACTGGCTTGAAAGACCACTGTGGTGACTGCAATCTTACCAATACCTAAAAAGACCACAAACACAAGGGATAAATCTTTATGTCATCCTCAGATTCTATATGGGCATGATATATGTGAAAATTAATTATAACTATAAAAACTAGATTCATAATCAAATAATCACATATTAGTAATGAAAACATTCTCTTTAAACTTTATTTGAGACTTATATATATAAAAAATCTCAATGAGAATGTCTATCATACTTTTTCTGAATACGGAACCTACCGCACGAGACATAAAACTTTAAGTGTCTCCCTCATGTGCAGTTCGGAGTATGAAAATGCACTCAAAATTTGCTTAAAAAAGTTTTAAAAACTTTTTCAGAATCTAATTACCAAAGTAATACATCCAGAAAATTGAAAAAACCACTTAAAAAATTCCCCAAACCCGAAAACTGATTCAAAAGGACCCAAGTCACCTTTACGGGAATTATGATTTTTTTTGGTGCTGATGTCAGCAGTTTTGTAGCGCTGACATCAGTGCAGCACTGTGCACTGATATCAATAGGAGCGTGAAACAGGGGCGCGCGTGTATTGCGTGCTCACAAACAGACTCACGCCTGATACCATGTGTAACACGTAGGATAGACCTTATTACGTGTCCCGGATCGTTCATGAAAGGGTTAATAACGAAGAAAATGCGGACTACCTGATTTTAGTTCCATCCATTGTTCCAAAGCAGCTTCCGATGTCAAATGAGCTCCAATCTCCCCCAGACCTTCGATGAAGTTGATCACCGACACTCGGTTAATGCCTTTCTTCATATTTCTTAAGACGTAAGCACTCCTAACGGGTCAGAGGATCCGTATGCTTACAAATTACATAAGTAAATGAAGGAGACCTTAACCTTTATGTATAGCTTCCATATCGAGCTTCTCCATCACAAGCCTGATATGAGTCTAGTTCATACTAATTGGGATCCATTTTTTCCCCGAACTTCGACCCATTAATCCAGATAATTTATTGGGTCACTTTATTATTTTTGTTAAGATCGAATTACGTAACTTAACAGATAAGTTATTAAAAACTCGAAAATACAATTAATAGTTGCCCAATTTATGGAGAAGCACAAAAATGTCCAACATGTTTAGTTTAGTTTAGTTTGAACATAAATAATCACAACAAATAAAAGGAGAAAAATAGAAATAATACAGCTAAACATGAAAATATATTTAATTTTATAGTTTCGTATTATTATCATTTTTTAATAACAAACACTATCAGGAAACTTAAATTTAAAATTTTAGTTTATTATAATTTTTAAATTATGTTTTTAAATAGAATAGAATAAAATAGAATAAAATATTTAATATTAATATAATTATATTTATGTTACTGATAATAACCAAATATTAAGTAAATTTTAGAGACAGATTTTACTTAATAATATAATTCTTTTAATATTATTAATAATATTTTGTAATTTTCATAAATTATGAAAAAAATTAATTGTCAGAAAGAGATTATAAGTTGAATTTTTTAGTTCACGTAAATATTTGGTTTGAATTTTTTAATTCACATAAATATTTAGTTAATAATTAATTTTTGACATGAACTCATGAAGGCCTAGATAAAGAAGATTTTGTTAACAAAATAGTAACAAATTGAGCTACTAAGATTATAAAAAATTGAAATTAAGCAATTTGGAATCTATTATCTCTAATATAAACTCTGATATGAAAATGATCCAAGTATAAGAAAACGTAAACTTCATGCATCCATTTAAATACAAGAGAGCATGTTTTCCCATCTAAGGTAAACTATAGGAAAAAAGATACGTTGTCAATTCTCCTATGGCTACTTTCAAAGAGTCTACTCTTCTTGGAAGCGGAAACGGTTGCAGTGATGAATTTTCCGGAGTTGACTCATTTAGGTTTAACTCAGAATACATAAGAAAAATGACACTTTCACAAATTACAAGTAAGCTAATCTACAGAGTAAGTCCTGCACTTAAAAAAATATCCAACACCAATCAATGTTTTCATCCAAACGCATCTCCTGTTCAGTGTACGAAGTTCAATCCATCAGTTACATGTCAAAACTGATGAGAAAACCCTTTTGGCTTTTGCTCGTATTTCTACTAGCTAAGCTCGTAAATCCTTTTTCCTTTTTTTATTCTTATGTTTAACAAAAAGGAAACAATATCAAACAATGAATATGTACTTGGAGCATAGGTATCGCGTGTTTTCGTTTTTCGAGATCTGGCATGTAAAACAGCAAAGCTGCAAATTTTCCAGGAAAATATCAGGAGGATTTCTTGGTTCCTGAGGAAAATCTCTTGTCGGAAGCCTTTCCTAGGGTGGTCAACACCCTCCTGGCGCATTTTAGAACTATCGAGCCTCAGTATTTGGCTTCCCTTATCATGGTTGCTTAGTCCAAGATCAAGAAATACCACTCTTTTTCTCAAGAACTCAATAACATGTTGGTTATTGGTCCTTGTTTCTCCATTTTTTTTCTGTTAATGGTTTTCTTGCTAAGTCAAAAACTATTTTCAGTAACTTGACTACTTCTCTGCTGCGAAGACAAAAAATCCCATGCTTTTTTTTTCCTCGGCAAAGTTTAGTGTATTTCGTGAAATGGAAAAGCTCTGAGAACCCTTGACCCTTCTCTTCTATTCCTCCTTTGCTCACATCTTCTTGAACGTTGTCTTGAAAGAAGGGCAAGCTCTGTTTCTTTCAGTACTCTTGCTTTTGTAACTCTAATTAGTCAAAGTTTGCCAGACAGATGGGGAAGTTCTCAGTGAGGCACTTGCTTGTGGTTTCTGTAGCTCTGAACGTTAGCTTGCTTTTGAGGGTAGTCTTCGAAACTGGGACTGAGCGTCTTGATGGGGTGGCACTGCTAAAGCAAGTAGTCGGTGGTGGTGTTCTGGCTGAACTGCATGCTTATCGCCAGACACAGAAGGCTGCCTCATCTTCTTCTTCTAGTTCACCATCCACTGCGACACTGGTCAACTACACCGAGGACAGAGTCATCAATCTTGACCAGTAAGTGCTGACTAACTCACTCTTTGTCATTTGCATCTCCTAATTTTTTGTTCGATGTCAATCAATTACCTCTTAAAAGGTTCATTATTGTTTTCGCCCATTCCCTTCAAACTGTTAACGTGGATTTTGGTTGGCAGAGTTTGGTGTTCTCTTCTCAAAATTTACATTTGCCTTTTCTTCTTTAAAATTTTTCCCATTAAATGGTGATTTTGTGAGGAATTGGTTTTTTTTAATTATAATTTTTTTTAAAAAAGTTACGTACATCTCTTCCAACCCGAAAAGCGTGGAGTTTACTTTTAAACGGCTCTTTCCAAGCCTTCTGGCAGACTTGCTGAAGACAGGTCCTTTTCTTTGAGTATTCAGACGTTATACTGTTGGCAACAGATTTTCTGTTCCAAAGACCTGTTCACTTGTTGAATCGTTGAGGTAAAAAAGGAACAGGTGAAAATGGGCAGGGGAACTACACTTATGGTTCATGTTAGACTTGGGCGTGGTGGCGAGTGATTCACGGTCTTTTCGTACTTCGTGATGATAGCTGTGTTTTTTGTCATTTCTGATTTCTCTGTTCCCAGCTCCCAAGTTGAGGGGTGAATTACTACTGATACTACTGCAAATTGAACAGATCTCAACTTTGGGTTCCGAGCACCTGTTTTTGTTGACTAGCCTATTATCCTATGTTATGATCATCTATTACCTCAACTTTGGTTGTGCTTATTACACTTTGACCACACCATCATTGCCCTCCTCACTAACTGCTACTCTTTTGCCCTTGTGGACCTCAAAGAGGTAAAACAAATCCTTAAAAAAGCACTCTTTAAACATTTTTGGCTTTGTTAAATCTTACTTTAGCCATTGTCATCGTTAAGTTTGAGAACCAAAGTGCACGTTTGTGGGTCCTCGTGGGTCAACTTTTTTGCGGAATGCATTCAACCCGGTTTTTGGCCTTTCGGAAGATCTAAACAACAAAGTTTATTTTAGGCGTGGGAGTGTCTGAGATCTGAAAAGTGAAGTTGTGCACTGCCGCCCCTGTAACTTTGGCATATGGCATTTTCATGATCCTCCTCTCTGGTTTATATTAAGGGAAGTGGGCTTGTTGGATCTTCCATGTTGTGGGTCCGCCTAAAGACGATTTTATATATCTACCAATTACATGTACATCAGTACATCATCTAATCATTGATGTGTTCATGTCAGGGGGATGGCCCTACCAGTTACGCACTCCCATTACCTCACCCTTTGGAATCCCACTCCACTGCTGCTACTCACTTCTTTTGTTCTAGATAGGAAAGTGGGGTTGAAAAGTAGAGGTTCGATATTGCAAATTTTAGTCTCAGGCGTCTATGATAAAATCAATTACTTTTTTCTTTTTTTTTGGGATAAAAGGGGAAGGACAAAGACAAACTAAGTAACAAAATGTGGACGACAGAGGCTCGATAAATCCTCCAGGAGGATCAAGTGCACCTAATGGGTGTTGTAGCAAAATAATTAACTCCCAGGGCTAACTGCACAGCGTACGTGGTTAGCCAATCCGCACATTTGTTGCTCTCTCGATAGACAAGGCGATGAACAACAGTTCAGCTCCTGGTGAGCAGCATATGAATACTCCGGATGAGGGAATTAAGGGGCTGGGATCGACGATCGGAGGAGGAGAAGATATCAAAGACCGCTTTAGAGTCTAACTCCAGCTCGATATGGCGAAGACCCTGGTTTCACGCTATATTGAGTCCGGTATAAACCGCCCATAGCTCTGCCGTCAACGCTGAACACCAACCTAGCTTCTGGGCGAAATTGCTGAGCCATCGGCCATCACTGTCTCGAGGATCCCGCCAACTGTGGCCAATTGGGATGCCCGCCGATTGGAGCCATTTGTATTAAGCTTGATCCACCCGGGAGGGGGAGGTCGCCACCCAATGAGGTGTTCCTGCCGCACGCTATACCCGGTAGAAATGGCGTGCTGGGGACTACCTGTGGAAGCCTGGAGCTGACCTCCATAAGACAAAATAACATCATGAGGTGAGGAAGGCCACGTAAAACCACTGTTCCTCCATTGCCAAAGGAACCAACATGAAATGCCAAACAAGGTGGCCCAAGCGTGCCCTTGGAGGTGACGGCTAGGTTGGAGGTTGCAAAGTAGCCAGTCCCGAGTTGGCAAGGCGAAGAAATCTCTCTAATTCGTGGGCGGAGGGAAGAGGCTCCAAACTTGACGGGCTCGTCGGCAATCCCTGACTACGTGTATAGAATCTCCCTCCAATTCGCAAAGATGGCAGGAGGCGTGGGAAGTACTATGTATCCGGACCCGATGTTGGTTGGTGGGGAGCCATTCGTGGGCTAATAGCCAGAGGAAGGAACGAATGCGTTGGGGGCCCGACCACGTCCAGATAGGCTTCCAGATCGCATGACCCGAAGCGTCGTTATGGCCCATGCTCATGGTGTACGCGGAAGCAACCGAGAAATGCCCCGTTATGGTCCCGCCCCAAATTATTTGATTAGGGCCTAGATCCGGGTTGGGAGGGAATGTATTGGTTATCATCTGGGAAATGTGAGGCGGGAGGTAGGGTTGAAAGTCGTGCTCCAGCCAGTTCCCGGAGGAGTCGATATAATGACAGATTCGAAGATGTAAAAGGGAATTGGGAATTGGGAGAAGAGCTTGGGATCGGAGGGGACCAATTCCCACCAGCCAAGGGTCTAACCAGAAACGAATACGTCTACCGTCACCAATCATCCATTGAAGGCCCTATAAAACTTGGGGCCACGTTGCCTGGATGTTTCGCCAGATCATGGAGCCTCTGGTGGTACTAAGGGAAGAGGGGAGAGTGGTGAGATCAGTGTGATACTTGGCGGCGAGGACTTGCACCTATAAGGAGTTAGGCTGGGAAAGCATCGTCCAGCCCAGTTTGGTGAGAAAAGCATCGTTAGTTTGTCTAATGCGTGGGAGACCGAGGCCTCCTAACTCTTTAGGTTGACAGACGGCCTCCCAGTTGACTAGGTGAATCTTCTTCGACCCATTGGAGGACCCCCAGACAAATTGTCGCATTAGCCGTTCCAATTCGTCACATAGGCGGCGGGGAAGGCGAACGGTTTGCATTGTATAACTAGGCAACGCTGCAATGACCGATTGGGCTAAAATAATGCGGCCTGCGAAAGACAACAGGCGGGCAGACCAACCGGTGAGCCGGTGATGAACCTTATCCAGAATGTGTTGATACGTGCGCCGACTGACACGGTCATGCAGGAGAGGGACGCCAAGGTACCGACCAAGGTCATGGGTCTGCGGGAAACCTAGGCCGCTGCTCAAGCAGTGAGTCATCCGAGAGGAGAGATTGCTAGAAAAGTAACACCGAGACTTAGCTTGATTGATGCGCTGGCCGGAAGCCTGGCAAAAGGCCTGTAAAACGTTCGTAATGGCAGCCACCTGAGTGAGGGAGGCTTCGGCAAAAAGAATAAGATCATCCACGAAGAATAAATGGGACAGGGGGATCCCTCAATGACGGAGCCACGTATTGGCCCCCCCTTTCAATTTTTTTTTAAAAAAAAAGTACCTATATAATTTTAAGTTATATAATTTTAAAAAAATGT
>JANKOD010000006.1:25801114-25813856 GCA_026284645.1 Erythroxylum acuminatum
AAACATACTATTTAATTATTTATCTAATTGTAAATTTAACTTAAACCTTCAAACTTCAAAATATACAAGGTTTTTTTTTAAGTTCACCAACATAACACAAAATAAGATAACAAAGCTCACTAGTCATATTTCATCAAAAAGATCACTAATCATAATATTCATTCAAGTTGAAATCATCAAAATCAAGGCATTTTAAATGGACCGACCGGTTCTTTCTTTCACCAATTCAGCGGCTTTTGCTGGTCCGACCGCAAAGTGAACGAGTCAATCACTCACAAAATATAAGGGCTAAACTGGACCGTTTCATACTCCGAGTCACCTATTCTCTAGTCCGATCAACCGGTTCGATCCGGTTTTTAAAACACTGATTGATACATCTGGGGAATCTTTGTAGTGTGAGAGAAACACAAAATATAATAACAATATGCCTATACATCTTCATCATGTTGCAATTGATGGATTCATATCCCTCTTCTATTGCATTTATAAAAGTGATTTTCGATTTCAGCTTAGCCACGTTTTCATAAGATCATACGCGAAATACAGTATTCTTCAACAATAATTATTCATTATGTGCGATGGAAAATTATAAGTTTTTAAACTATGCTCTAATACCACATGTAAGAATAAATTGACTTTCTCTGCATGATAAAGAATCTTGAAACTGATAAAGAAGCTAATTGTATTTGTGCCTTTCTTTTTAATCTGATACGTCCATCAAGTATCAATCTTCCCTCATAATATCATATTTGAGTAGTTGTATCTGAATGAAAAGTTACTAGCCTCAAACTCTAATTTTTAGGCCACTTGATAAAGTTGCCTTACGGTAACTTCTAACAGTGTTTATCTATGCTCCGAGAGTATCGAAGACGTTTTTACAGCAAAGAATATGAAGAGGGTGGAGTGTGAAACCTATTACCCTAAAGAAAGGCTTTTAAGTTAATAAGTTAATTATTAGGAATTTCTAAAATTTTAATATTATTATCAATTAATTAATTAATTATGTGATAGAACTATCATATATGACAGCCACGTGACAAAAATTTAATCTAACCTAACTTACTACATCATCAAAATTAACGTAAATATCGAGTTTTTCTTTTAAATTTAAAGTTCAAGAATTTTATTATTAGTTTTTAAAATTTAGGATATTATCATAAAATTGAAAAAAAATTAAGATTTGTTTTATAATTAACTAACGAATATTAACTTTTTAATCATTAGTTTGTTGATAATTTGTTTTTACATTAAAATAAAAGTATTAATTTTTGAGCGCTTAGTTTATTAATGGTCTTTATTACCTTTACTAATGGTCTTTATTACCTAACTTTCGGGTTAATATTCAAAATTTTGTTTAATACATATATAAAATATAACAATTTTAAAAAAACTGATAACAAAGTTTTGATACAATAGAATCGATACAATAAAAATATGTTACACCTTTAAAATTTTAATATTACTTTTGTAATTAAATATTTAATTTAATACCTTAAAATTTTAAAAATCATAATATATTTTAGATGAAACTTAGAAATTTATTTATCCTTTTTCCAAATATAAAAGCTTAGAAAAGAAACGGAACTAAAGGATAAATTTCTGTTGGGGTTGGGAGCTTACAAATTCTGTGAGCCCGAACCTCATCGGAAAGACGAAAAGGGTTCCACCATGGACCGAGAAACCCTGTCTCGGTGGTTTTATCAGTTTCAAAGCCCAAATTCTAACAAGTGACTGAACAGTTTTCAGACATGCCTAGTTTTTATTTTGTAGCTAGGTCCATTCATTTTAATTTTTCAAAATATCTAAAATCGAAAACTAATTACTACATCTTGAAACCAATTTATAGAAAATAGATGGATTACTTCTCTTGCGTATAATCGCATTATGTGAATAAATTCAATTAGGTGTAAAGAGGCATACGTAAGTCATGTGTTACGTTAAACTTAAAACCATACATCAAGTTTCCATGTACTACTTAAGAAACTATTTTCTCGGAATAACTTTTACTTAATGTTTTTAATAATAATATGTATTGTATACATCATTGTCCTTACTAGAAAGTATACTACAAAGGAAGAGTAGTGTGGACCAAAATTGAAAAGTAAAGATGTTTTATTGGTGTCAGATCAGGGGAAAAATGATGTGATCAATATGGGACATGAAAATGTGGTCAGGTTTCTCTTATCTTAGCTTTGTGATTAGACAGAGAAGGGTTATTTCTTCTCAAGGCACCCTAATTGCAACTTTTGACTTAAAAAGGCAAAGTGGATTGGGTACCCGGTTGGACTCAAGGGGGACCAAGGAATCTTAATAAAAGGGTTGACAACCAGTTAATAGCCCAACATTTAAGTTAACTATGGCAATTATGGGATTAAAATGAATCCCACTAAAACAAGGGAAAGTACCATACAGTAACATCACCCATCATTGCTTGGTAAGTTTCCAATGCTTTCTCATGTTTTTTCCATTCAAAATCTTTAACAGAGATGAATAATCAGATGTTGAATATGTTGGAGTGTTGTGAATGGAGGTGATTTGTGGCCGGGTAGCGTGAAACTTGCACACCCTTGGTGGTCCAGAAAGTAATTATTTCAGGGACAAGAAATTGAAATTCTATTTAATGGAGACAAGCAAAAGTTGAGACCCAAAGGAGAAGAACCTAATCATTTGAGGAAAGGATGAAGGGAAAGAAATGGCCTTCCAAAGCTTTACTTTCACTATCATTTTGTGATCATCATCTCTTGAAAAGGAAGCTTCATTGTTGGTTGATTGAGACAACCAAGAAAAGTAGTGTACCTTTATGGACCAAAAAATACAGTATATATCTGTAGTTTCCACGCCTAAGCTACCCATCCATATTATAGCTGCACTGTTTAGCACTAATTTTGGAATTTTTTAGGGTCCTGTGCATCAGTTAATGTAACATTCGTGACAGTCCATGCATGTGACCTTCAATGTGTCCCCATCAGCCGCACGATATATATATATATGAGATCAGTCTATTTCACTAAAACTAATTACAAGCTGGATTAACTAATTCTATCTTATGAGCTTTATTAAAGTAAATTCGGACAAAATTACAAAGTACAAGCTTATAAATAGCAATATATATTCTTAATTAAATAAAAAGATTGAAGTAGATACATTTATACATGAGCTAATTACATACAATTAATTAAAGTAAGAGAATTGAGCTAGAGCTTAATCATCCTCAACATTTTAATCAATCGACTTCTCTAAAGAAGCTAATTAGATAAAATTGGTTTTTAAATGGATGATTCAAGTTATGTTATACGCTAGATAATTCATTTAGTATATATTCAAAAAAAATTATTGAATATGCGTTTAAATAAATCATTATTGTTAGAACATTAACTCGACTAACTTATCTTAATTGCTTCTATCTTATGGTCCTTAAAACATGTTTTTTTTTTCTTTTCAATAATGCTTTTTGGGGCAAGGGGAAATATCAGTGGTTGACTTGAGTTAAAGCTAGCATTAATGGATTGAGAACTCAAAACCAAAGTCCATGCCAATGGAATGAATTGATATGAAGGGGGGCTCACAACTCAACTTTAGTTCAACTTTCTTTTCTCATGCTTCTGATGATCATGTCGTGGGCTATAGCTCTTATCATCGAGACAAGACATTGAGCATGTGTATTCATAACGATCGATTAGATATGTTTCTTATTTACCCAACAGTAACCTAATGGTGCGGATAAGTGGCCAATCCCATCACTGCGCTAATTCTCACACTAATCCTCAAATTCAATGGCTCTCAACAAGCCACTTAACCATGTCTTGGTTCAACCGGAATAAAAGGTGCCTTAAGGCTAAGACTTTTAGGATAGTCTCTATGTTTCCACCTCCATGGTAATTAGCTTCCCTTGTCAGTTTTATTTTTTTTTTGGGTAACATATAGTTTACTTTAAGTGTATTAAACTTGATTTTGATTTCATGTGGGTCATTTAAAAACAATCTTTAATAAAGAACAAGACTGCTATATGAAAGGATTATCTGGAATTGCAAATTGGTTTTGGTCTACTGTAAAACAAGTGTCGGTTTGACCTCCATTAAATACAATATTAACCAATAATATCGACCAAATGGCTGATTAAACTAATAAATATCAACCCTGACATCCTCACCTACATTTAGGATTAATTGAAAGATGTTCTATGTCGTAAAGTTTTCAATGAAAGGGTCAAGTGATTATCGAACATCTTGAAGAGAGTAAATTTGAAGGGAATATTATATTTTAATGGTTCAAATTAGCCATCATGCAACTTTAATTATTTATCACGTTAATCTATCAAATGCTCATTAATTTTAAAGAAATTATCATTAATTGAGGAACAACAAGGAGTTGACGTGGCGCAGACTATTGGAGAGGGGGGATAAAAGCTATCATGACGACATCGTATAGGACGTGGAGGAAAACTATACGTGACAATTATAGAATCTTTGTTATGGGCTGTCCCAGGAGTGGGGTTAGTTTGGTCTTTTCATTCCTTTGTTCCTTGTTAAAAATAATTAAAGAAAAAAGGACACTCGGCGTTTCCATAATTTTTCAACAAAAAAAAAACAAACAAACAACAAGTATGTCAGAGGACACTCATCCTCTACCGCACGATTGGCTTATCTCATAACAATTTCGAGGACTCTTTGATGATCGTTTCACGGAACAAGATCCTTTGTACAGTTTTATAGTGTCTTATTGTGTCTAGTGAATCTCAGCCATTTATTTATGCGGGTCTCGCGTGAGCTCCACATAAATAAACATGAAGCCCGCATAAATAAATAACTGAGATTTACTGGACACAATAAAACACCATAAAATTGGACAAAAGATCTGGACTCCTCGTTCACGGGCATTTCTACTTGCCGGTCTTTTTGATTTCGACTGATAAACTGTACATAACAAGGTTGACTTCATTATTCCGCATGGTCCCACTTTTCGTCATCCCACGTCAGATTTTCACTGCGTTCTGTTGAATCCAGCTGCTGACGTAGCATTTTGATTGGAGGATCATGACTCGTTCCTAACAAATGAGACGTAGGATAATAGACTCGATAATTCCCACAGATTTAGCGAACATCTTTTAATGGTAATAAGTAACACACTTACGAATTTATTACATCATTTTCTCCACAATATTACTATTTTAAAATAATGTTCACTTATAACTTTAAATTTTATGAAGTGTATTAATTATTTTTAAAATAATATAATAAAAATATATTCAGCTAATCACTAAATCGTATGAAATTATATTATTAAATTCTATGTAATTTTATTTAAATAATCATAATTCATATATATCTATATATATCAAATTTATTTTAGTTCTAAATGATGTCCAAATTTGGTAATTTCATATCATACAAAATGTAGTTGAGAGAATGGAATTCAAGTTAGGTAAGAAAGTTATCATTTTATTAAAAGTTAAATTGTTAAATTAAATTATAATATTCTACTTATAATTTAATTTAAATTCAAACATTTTAATATTTTAAAAATTAATATTTTACAAACAATTCAATTTAAACCTTATCTTAATATCTCCATCAACTTCTTATTCTAAAAATTCTAACTAATAATTGTTTTATGGATTCCCTTACTAAATGTGCGTCCTACTCAAAAAGTGAGGCCAAAAAATTTAAAATGATCAAGTTTAACCTTTTTATTTCTTATTTTTACTATTTTTATTACTCATTAAAAAGTACTTGCTTGAACTTTAAGTTTTTTCTTTTATTAATTGCGTAAATTTTAGTTTTTCACTTTTTTATTACTATTCTTATTAATTTTAAAAAATACTTTCTAGAATTTAACTTTTTCTCTTTTTTTAATTCAATCAAATAATATGTTTAAATTTTATTTATTTTCCTTTTCTTTTAGTCTATCTTGAACAGTACGAAATATTTTAGTACTTTTAAGATTTAAACTTTAGGTGCTTAGTTAAGAAAAGTTCGACTCTTTCAAACAAGAATAATTGACGACTTTTGCTTTTAGTTGATCATATTCTCCAAATTTTCTTAAAATATTGATTGCTCCAATGGTGCCTCAAAATTGTAGAATCATATCAAGACTTACCAAGGCTATTCATGGAATAGCCGGTTTTTTATATTGAAGGATTAGAACCCTAGACTATTGCATATAAGTCGTGTCATTAAAAATTCATGAAATGCATTTCATTCACGTGCATATCATTAGCATACACATCTAAATTATGATTTAGTACTCATTGCAAAGATAATATATGCACTCAATTGACATATTCCGGAGTATGAAAGGTTTAAAATGATCAAAATGTGAATTGTGTATTGTTTATGTCTTGAACTTTAGTTTGGTGGATTATAATTAGTAAACTTGGAATTAATTGTTACCATTGAAAAATTAATGCATTTAAATGTACATTTAGTTTAGGAAAAATGCCAAGTGGTAAGACAAGTGGACACATGAAAAATTAGGATGACTAAGCCTATAAGTGAGTGACATTTGCCATAGGTAATTAATTGACAAATGGCATTGATCATGGAGTAACAAATGGCCTCACATGTTGGTGACAATTGGCGGCCTAAGGAAGGGACAAATGACTTACATGCTTAGGGACATATGTTATGGTAATAAGGTGAAACCTCGCACCTAAGGGGTTAAGCTTCTGTAGGAGTAAAATTAGTTTTGTTCATTTCTTCTTCTTACTTCTTCTCACACCACCAAAATCCTCTCAACTTTACATCCGTGTGTTTTATCTATGTTTGTGTCCATTTGCTACGCCAATAATCCATGCTTTTTACCCTTCACAAGATAGTTAAAACATCAGATTATTGTTGAAAACTAGCCTGTTGTTACCTTATATTTGTGATGATTTTTGCATGCAAGAAGAGCTGAATTAGCTTGATCTTTGAAGTGGAAATTTGAGCTAGACAAAAGCACAAATAGACTGACAGCATCCAGACATTGCCGGATCTTCAAGGCAATATCTATCTGGAACGTACTGTGAGTTAACCTAGATATTTTCTCACTATGTTTGAATTGTTTTTGATTAACTTTCAGATATTGAACTTTTACTGATATGATTGTGATATTCTGGATATTGTTAGTATGAGAAGTTTGATATTCGGGATTGTATTGGAAGTGTTTTCAAATTTAATGTGCAATATGAAATGTGTTCTCAATTGTATGTTGAATGCTGGACTCAGATCCGATGACTATGCATACTAAATGAAAGTTACTAATAACATAAGATGTGAAATGATGCATTATATGGCATTGATATGCATAATTAGATAAAGGAGTTGTGACTGGAGTGATCAACATGAAAAAAAAACTTAAAGCTTAGAAAATGTTCATAAAGAGCCACAAGCTCAATGATTAATGAGCTCGGTATCCACAATGGGTATGGGACAATATCTGAAATGAGTCTGGTATCCACAAGGAATACGGGACAGTTAGATAGGCGCTCAGTCGCAACAAAATAAAAATGAATGTGGAGTCTCATGTGCATTTTCATATATATCTTTACATGTATCATGTGAATGATTGCAAAGAATGACTAAATTGAGTTGATATAATGGTATTCAATGTTTGGGTACATGTTGATGATATGGATGATTGAGATGAATGATTGAAATATTCTAAAATGAATATAAGAAATGTTTATATTCATAATGAGCTTGTTGAAATATGATGTATGCTATGATCAGGTACTAAATTTTGAATGATGTGACATATGAAATTTGATTATGAATGATGTGAGATACTGATTGAACTGTATTATATACTTGTGATGTTTGTGTTTTGTTTTGAGTGAACACATCAATGATGGTTCACTCAGTGAGTTCGCAAAACTCATCAAAATTGTAATGTTAATTTTCAGATACTGAGGAGACCTAGCATCTAAGGCAATCTAGTAGCAGTCTAGTATTGTCAATTTTGAAAACAAGAATAGCTCAAAGGTCTGGTTAACTGATGTCTGAGGAGTTTAGTTAGAATGTTTTTGTTAGCATTCCATTTCATGTTAAATGTTTTGTATAGAACAGTAAACTCTCAGATGTTTTTGTAATGTAAATATATGGATTATGGAATGTAATGACAAAGTAAGTTTATTTTTGTGAATTAAATGACGAAATTTAGTCCTTTGAAATACTTATATTTTTGTGATACCACAATAAGTGAATATGATTGCTCTAATATGTCATTCTCATATGGTATGTTTTCAAATATCTTCTGAATGTTCGGGCATATGCTCTATGATAGTGGCTTGTTACAATTCAAACCTAAAATGATGGTTTTTTCATAGGAGAGTATCTCCACTTGCATGCTCTCAATTCAACGCTGCTCCTAATTCCTAAAGGCGATGGAATATTAGAGCCCCCATCGACAGAGGGGTCCTTGGAACCTGAAGACAACTTTAGACGTTGACAAGCAATAATATATGAAGCCTTTCATAAGTATGAAACTAAGTGTGCCGAAAGCATAACTAAGTGATTTCCTTTAGAAAGCACATCAAATCAAAACAATATCCTAGGCATCAATTTCTAACATTATATTAGCGTTTTAAAAACACTTGATGGATAAGTTCATCCCAATTCGAGTGATAAAATGTTTGGAAAATTCCTTTCACATCTATTTCAAAAAGAACTAAAATTTCAAAAACCTAAAAGGAATTTTATGAACACCTAAAACCTTATAGAGCTATTGTGAAATATGGTTGAAGGGTCACAATTTACGGAAGGGTTTAGGGTAATTACGATTTTGAGCCCTATTTATTAGGTAGATGCACATCTAATAAGAAGGCTTACAAAAAATAAAAATGTCATATAAGATTTTTTTTGCTAAGAAGTTGACAAAGACGTTAAGATAGGGTTTTAATTGAATATTTTTAACGTTATAATTTTTTAAATATTTAAATTAAAGTTAAATTCTAATGAAAATGTTAAAATTCAATTAACTTTTTTATTAATGTTAACAAATTAAACTCTTCTTTCCTAAGGAAATGGTTGAAAACAAGAAGAAACGAACAAAAAACTAATGACCTTTAAGGTGTGAAACTAAAACTAAAACTTGGTAACCTTATGTCAATATTGTTGGGTTTGAAAGCCACAAATCAAGATTGAAAGAATAACACAATGAAAAGCATAAATGGTGGGTAATGTAAAGTCTATATCTAGCTTTTCATTACTTTTTGACGTCGGCATGGTGACAAAAATCTTTAAAAGATACTAAGGACGACGATGTGAAAATATGTGTTTGCGTAACCTCTACTAAAAGTAACTTTAAAAAAAAAGTCATGGATTATGTAGTCTCTAGGGTATATATCCCCACACAACATGTTTTGCCACAAGAGGATTGGGCAATAGCTAGCTAATATCATAGCTAGTTTGTGTTGTAATGAAATTAGCAATACTGTTTATTTCCATCACTTCAATAATTCAAGCCTTCTGTTGCTTATTCGCAAAGAGCAATTTTTTATATAAGAGGATGCACAATGGAATTTCTTATTCTTTACGTATTTCATGAGAAGAAGAAGTAATAACAATAATTGACTGTGAGTAATTGGGTATCCTATTGAAAGTAATATTCTCAAGGACATTTTTAGAGCTAAATGAAGCCAAATTGAGAAGCTTTTTGTCTTGTCTTACAATAACACATACTCCCTTCGATTCATAATAAGTGTCGTTTTAGAAAAATACACGCTTATTAAGAAAGCTAATGAAAGTATAGATATACCCTTATTAATACGTGTATTTTTTTAAAACGACACTTGGTTCTGCCAGATTTTGGCTGAACGGTACGTTGTCGTTTGGATCCATGGGCTGGCTGCTTTTCGCTGTGACTTCGACGCTGTGACCCTGCAAAACAAAGAAGGCACGTCGGGGGTTGTGACCCGAGTAGCCCCTCCGACGCTCAAGTTAGTGATTTGGTGAAGGTGAAGGTGAGGCTGCCGAAAACAGAGAAAACTAGGTTATGATTACGTACCTTTATCACAATGGGATCATACCTTATATATGTGGGATGGATGCTAGGGTTAGGTCTTTACGTAGACTCCTACCTCTGCATGGAAAGTTTTCTACTGCTAATGGGCTTCGGAGATCATGGAACGGGCTTGGTCTTGACATCTTTGATGAGTGGACCGATCGGCCCACGGGTCGTTGTGGCTGAGCCCAGACCCATCACGACCGACCCGACCACTATATATATAATTTAAAACAATATAAAGTAAAAGTGTAAAACATACTATAAGTTTTAGTTATCAAGTGAATTCTTTGTTTTAGCCAAGTCTTGTATTCTTTCGTCTAAGAATCAAGTCTATTAGTTAAGGATGTTCTTTATATTGTATGTCTTATTTTATAATAATAATTAAATTGACATTGAATTAATGTACTCGGAAGATTTGTAAAGAAAGAATCTTTAATTTTTAAAAATAAAATTTGGATATACTATTTTTAGTAAAATTATTTTCACTAATTCTAGAAAGATAATGTTATTCTTCTTTAAGTGGTTTTAGTTTTGAAGAGGCAATCTTAAAATTTAAGCCTCATTTATCTTTTCTTTTCCATTTACTACTAGGAACTATCAATAAATTGGATTCCTTTTCTAGTGAAGTAAGTATAGAAGATTAAATATCAATATTTTCGTACAACATCATTTCCTTTGCTTAATTATTCAAGTTAATGCAATAAAAATTAGATGAGATGAGACATAAACAAGGTTTTAGTTAGATTTGTTGAAGTATGAGCAATTAAATAAAATGTATATAAAAGTTGAGAATGAAAGCCATTTGAAAACTTTACCGTGATATTTGATTCAAGGGAATAGTTATTCTAATCCTAGCATATTGTTTTTTTTTATAAATAATCCTAGCATATTGTTAATCCTGCGCCTGGTCATACACAATTCTAAGAATACCCATTTCTCAAGAATATATATTTTTTAAATTTGAAGAATAGGTAAAGACAATCCCTACCCATTTTTATCTATTTCAAGAATAATTATTCTTATTGAAGACAGTTTTATTCTTCTCACATTTAAGCCTCTTGAGATTTAATAATAATAATAATAATAAAATCTTCACCCCAACAAAATCTTGTTATTCTTATTATTATTAAAATGTGCTCAAAATGTGCTGAAATCGAACAAAAGAAAACAACAATCAGAGACTATTTTGTGAATCGAAGCTGAAATTGGTAACCTTTGGTACTTGGCAATTTCATTTTTCATCTATGCTTGCTTGCGCATGATTTCTCTTTGGAGGTTTTTGGTAATTGTTCTGTTGTGAATTGAGTTAATTATACTGGGTTCAAAACTGTGTGTTCTGAACTAGTGCAAGGCTTTTTTATTTGTGTTTGAGAGGTATTTCAAAAGACCGTCATTCCTTGTTATGAAATTTGGAACATAAGTTTTGTTTCTGCTAGTTCCATATTGCTTGTACACTGAATTTCTTCAGCTGAACAGCTTTGTTCTATTAACTTGGACTGGAATTTACTGAAAAGTTGGAATGTTTTGATTTTGAGATCTTGCTTGAGGACAAGCAAGTAATAAGTGTGGGGGAATTTGATACGTTGATATTTTTATTTTATATTTGGTGGAAATTACGTTTTGCTGAATTGTCAATTATTTGGGCTTATCCGGGTTCTTAATTTCTTTTTTGTCATATCTTGTCTTAAAGGGGGAGAAGTTGCTGGTTGGTTGGCTGTTTGATGTGGATTTGTGCTTATGTTTGGTTTGCTAGTTGTTGGTTGAACTTGTGTTGGTTGGTTTTTGGTTTGGCATCAGTTCATTGTGGTACATGTAGTTGGATATTGGACTGAGGGGGAGTTTTAGCTGTTAAGACAAAAATGCCAAAAAAGGGAGAAATTGTTAGGATTTATTTTTTAATATATCCTATTTTTATTTTTGGCATTTTAATTGGACATGAGAATTTTGTTGAATGTTATTATTATCCTTATTTGAAAAGGATTTTTCTAAGGTAGTTTGGGAGAGCTTGCGTAAATAATGGGCATTAAGTGGTTTACTAAGGATTGCCTCTTGGGTGACGTGATTATTGGAATAAGTGTATTGTGGCTTGGCTGATGTGGCACATGTGTTAGGGTTATTCTTTTCTGTGTTGCGATATACGTTGTTGAGGGGCTGAGTTGAAGTTTCTCTTTGAAGTGGCTGCTGCATATAGATCTTGCTTTTAAGTGTGCTGTGCAGATTTTCGTGTGGCTGTTGGATGAGACTTTATTGAGTGTAGTGTGGTTGGCTGCTGCGCTAAGTGGGGGTTGTTGAAAACACTGATCTTTGTGAGTTGTTTCTTGCGAAAAACACTGGGCAGATTGACGTGGTTGGCAGCTGTGTTTTTCTTAAGTTTTCTGAAGTGGAGCTGCTGCGTTTTCAGGAGTTGATCTACTGTTGGTGTTGTTTGTTAGTAAGATAAGTATACAGACTATTGATGCTGACTATTTGCTCTATTGGTGACAAAGTTTAGAACTGAAGACAGTTGCATTCTTGATTTTATTTGTTTTTGTCTTTGAGTAGAAATAGCTTGAAAAATCCTCTGACGAGGTTAGTACGAGGCGGTCGTACTATTGGGTGTGAATTCTTTCACGGGTAGTTAGACTGAGGGTCGGTTACATAGATTGGGTCTTTCGGGTTAGATCAATCTGGTGTAATTTTTCTGTTGAACTACAGTGAAAGTAATTAATCTGGGTGAGGGCCCCGCAGACGTAGGCAAGGTGTGCCGAACTGCGTTACC
>JANKOD010000006.1:25865186-25884506 GCA_026284645.1 Erythroxylum acuminatum
TATTTTATATATTTTTTCTAATTAGATCAGTATTGTAGGTTATAAGTACTTATCGTATATTTTTTCTTTTTTTTTCAAAAGGAATTTTTTTGAGATTATGAATTTCATGCGGTTATTTATAAAGTATGGGAGAGATGAGCTCGTACACATTATAGAAACTTTGTTGGTGCGATATATAAGACTGATGTACGACCTCCTTATATTTCTGAAGAAATATGGAGTCGTTAGCAGCAGTATTGGACATCACCGAGACAATGTTCATTTCAGAGCGTAATTCTACCAATAGACATAGAGGATTGGGGGGAGAGAGTCTTCCCGTATACACTAGAAGATCTATTACCCACCACGAGCATGTAAAGAGACGTATAAGTATCTACACTTCACTTATATTCTGATTTTTTTACTTTGATATATTTCAATTTAATTTGATGTGTGAATTTTGGAATAAAAATATATGTATTATAAAGAATGATAATGTTATAAATGTCTAGTGTCATATATGACTGTATTGTTGAGTTACTTTCTTTGTTCAACAAAGGGTTATATCATAAAAATAAAGAAAATTTTGTTGAAATGTTTGTAAATTGTAGTTCACTTATAGCATTTTATTCTGATGCAAGAAAAGTCTACTAGCAGGAAGCCTACACCCCGTCAACTTTTTTTGCACACTTACACTAAGAAACATGATGGTGCGACCTTCGTCAACACCCGATATAAAGAACTAAATGTATATGAAATTTATGCTTTAATATTAATGCTTAATAATTATCACTTATTAACATAAACATTGCCTTTTGATAGAACCAAATACAAGAAAACATTCAACGACAGTCTCAACAGTCTGAAGATATTTATGAGAGTCAAACCTATCTTCATGTAGTGGGTGGTAAGGACCGTCATAGAAGGATATTACGCTTAGGTTCATTTGCGAACACATGTTATTCACAATCATCCACATCTAGTACAACAACATCTAGTAGGCGGTATGCATCCAATGAAGTTCATGAGCTTCGGAGCACAATACAGGTACTGACAACTCAGTTACAACAGTCGATGGAGTACATAACTCAGCTTCGTAATGAGAATGATGAGTTGAAGAGGAAAGAAAGTGCCTCATCAAGCATCCACATTCACCAAATGAATAGCGTAGTTGTAGTCATTTTGTATGAATTAAATACTTATTGTTATAGATAATAATTTTTTATTATCAATTAAGATAATTTTTACTTTATATCATCAATCAACTTTTTATTTTAACAACTAGAAACAAATCAAAATATTATCAACAGATAACTGATAAATGTATAAATTATATATCAATCATAAGATTTTCAACTAAAATTAAATATAGGGAAAAATAAAAAAACAGTATCAGTAAATTTACTGTCGGAAAAAACAAAATTCATCAGTAAAATGTAATGAATTTACCGACGGATAACTAAGTTCCATAAGTATAGTTAGTCATGAATTTACCGACAGAATTATCAAGTCTGCTGATAAATTTACCAATAGAGAAGCCCTGTCTGTCGCTAAATTTACTGATCGAAATAAACATTCTGTCGCTAAATTTACCGACAGCACAAAATTATAACAATGGATCATAAAATATCCGTTGGTATATTAGCGACGGAAAATCATTACTTTGTCGCCAATTATTACCTACGGTCGTTTCTCCAACGACTTATTCTATGGCTAACTTAATTTACCGACAAAAAATCTACACGTTTCGTAGGTAATATTCGTTGCTAGACTCCACTTTTCTTATAGTGTTTGTTCATCTTGACCTACTTGGCTAATTCTTCCACAATTAAAACTTATACCAGAAAGCAAATAGAACCCAACAAAGTTTGTTAGGCCAGAAATATTCTTTTTCTCTTTTTCCCTTACTCATATAGTAATTTTTTCATGTGTTTAAACAGGTTAACTATTGACTCTTGGCCAGATTCCCGTTCTCTTCGTTGATTGCAATCATTCATCTCTTTATGCATTTTTAATAACCTAATCATAACAATTAACTAAAGTTGTTTTCATGGGGATGAGAAATTGGGGTAGTATGATGTATAGGGACATCACAGGAAATACGGACTGCCAGATAAAGTCAATCCTTTTTTCCTTATTTCATCGAGATTTCACATAATTTGGATTACCACCACAAGTTTTCTTTTCTGCATTCCACTGTGTCGACCACTATAACCTTTTATTGGTCTTCATGTTTGCTCTTGTAATATAGGTTATTTTGAGGATAGATAAGTGAATTTATTTCTCTTCTATTGCAACTTAAAATAAGTTGTTTAATTTCCATCAAACAACTTATATCCAGTTCATTTGGAATTTTTGTGAAACATTTGGTCTACATGTGATGTGCTTCCGCAAGTTCACGGGTCTCAAGTAGTACAGTATAATATCGTCCCACAGGGAGTAATTGTGTAACTACCAGGCTTGGATCACTCAATTAATTAGACCAGTATAATATCGTACTTTGGTGCATTTTTTTCCTGAAACTTGCGTGATGTTCTTTTGGTCCCTCAAGCTGCGCTGTTTTTACCCTGGACTCTCCTTCCTCCATTTAATTATTGTTGCGGCCTTTTTTTCAATTAAAAATAAAGTGTATTTCCTACAAATTAAATAGGACCCATTATAAATGCAGATTAAGATAAACTAAATAATTTAGTAGGAAAAATATGTATAAGACCCAATAATTAATCCAAAAATTAAGAAAAAATGCCATTAATTCTAATAATAAAAATGCCTTCGACAACATGTCATTGGAACATTCTATCAAATATGTATTAGGCAATATGTCTTTAGCTCCTTAGGGAGTTGGATAATTCTGCTAGTAGGCTTTATATATATATTTTTATTAAAAATTGAAACGTTCAGACAATTTAACCACAAAATCTTAAATTATATAATTTTTTAGTTTAATTTTTCAAATTTTAATTTGATTTATTTTAATAACTCTTGTTGTTAAAAACCGACTAGTATATTAATTAATTAGTTAATTTTATAAATTAATAATTTGTTTTAAACTAAAATAAATAAAAATATTTTTTTAATTAAACTTTAAATTCTTCAATAAATAAAAATAATTTCTTTTAATCATATTTCAAATCCTTTAGTTTTATTCCATTTTTAGTCATAGTTTAACACTTTGAACCTTTTAAATCTCTTATTTATCTTTCATTCCTTTTTTTTTTTTTGAGGGAATTTCATTCCTATTTTTAAAACATTATTTTTTTCATGATATGATTTAAGGGGAAAAGAAAAGAAAGAGGATATAATGATATGCCACGCGTCATTCATCGAAGAACTACCTTCTGTGGGCCAGCATAGGCTTTTCACATTGACAGAGCGCAATATATGACCAATAATTAGTGAAGCAAAGCAAAAGCAGCAACTTACTTCCACGCTCCACCACCATACCCCGTCACCGCCCTCCCGCCGGACACCGGTGAATTGTGTCGCCGCCGTTGATACTCGATCATGGACGTTGACTTTTGGGCTTCGAGAATCAACTCGGTCAAGCATCTCTCTGCTGTCCAAGCTGGTTTTGTTACTTGATAGTTCTTTATCCTTTCCATTGCCTATACGCTTCTGTTTCTGCAAAATGTTTGTTATCGTTTGTTTTGTTTTTTTTCTTGTTTCTTGCGAATAACGGCTTGTCTGAGACATTCCACAGTTGGGTTATGTTACACTAAACCTTTGACTACTTCAATTGTCTGAAAGTTTCAGTTTTTAGTTCCATCTTTTGTTTCTAGGACACGGTAGAGGCTAGTGTTTGAGGTTGGCTACCGGTTTAGTTAAATTTCATGCCTTTAGCAACTTTATGAGTTAAGTTTATGCTTTTTGTTTTTCACTTGCAATACAATTGATATGTTGTTCAGGGAAAAAAAGAAAAAGAAAAGTTCATTAGTGTAAGTTCTTAATCCATGTCAGATGACACTTGGAGATTTTATGATTATATATCTTCTTCCCTTTCTATTTAAATTTCTTAAATTTGTGATGCATCTAAAATTGGAAACTGATGGAATATCTTTTGGATATGTATTTTGTTATTCTGTGAGTTAAGATTACCCATCCTATGAACTCTTTGAGGTTTTATTAGCTTAAATACGTGAATTAGGGTTGATTAAGATATATTAAGTAGATGCGTATGAGGATAATCAGAAACGGAAGACCAACTAGTATGACAAACTACTATAAAGTTAGTGAATGTCAGAATTCCCATCATAGTGTGTTTTTCACTTGGGCAATTCCATGTGGAAGGATTTGCATCAACTTAAGGTATGGATACAGAAGGAAATTTCAAATGTTTTGAAGTTGAGGCTAAAAGATTTCAACCAAGTTGTCCGGTTTTTCAAGTTTTATAAAACAGCAGGAGAGTGATTATGACTAACATTATTGAATTGATGATGATCATAATGATTTGAACTTGGATGAGGAACAAATATATTCTAGTAGGTCTGGCAAAACCCCCTATCCAAGTTGGGTATGTACATTCTTTTTCTTGGATTATTCAAATTGGATTCTCTGTAGTTCTGTAGTCTTGAATATTTCTCTTGCTTTCAAGTTTATGATGACTTCTTTGGTTTCAATGTTGGACACTAGTTGTGACGGCTAGATCGTTGACCATGTCATCCACATCACATTTTTTCCTCTCTGTTCCTTTATTCCTTGCTCTTCAACGTGTCAACAGATCATCATTTGGCTGGGGATGATTCAGATGGCGACGAAGATGCCAGATCTTGCTTTCCATGCCCGTTCTGCTATGTTGATGTTGAAATCAATGTTTTATGCAGCCATCTGGAGAATGAGCACTTCTTTGACTTAAAAAATTCAGTATGTGCTTGCCATTTTCTGATGAGAAGATTTTGTTAAACATAGATTAACGATGCATGTAATGCATTGCAAAATTATATTAAAAAGAAAAAGATTGTTGCTGTTTTACAAGCAACCAGGCTACATTGTTGTCCATATAAATGGATTACATAGGTAATTTCTTGCTTGGTTGCTTCTTGTGGGATTCTTTTATTGAAGCTGCTTGTAGCATATATGAGGTTTCTCAGTAAAAGTACTTTGAAAATTGAACTTGATGGGTAATTCAAACACTGAAACTCATAATTATACCTGCCTGAATAATTGAAATGATAAATGGATGTTCTGCTATGCGCATGCAGTCTACTGTACTTCTGATCGAAATTTGAACTTGATGGGTAACTTCAACACTGCTGTTTCAGGTTTGTCCCATTTGTGCAGCCAATTTGGGCAAGGATATAATGGGACATTTTATATTGCAGCATACAAATTCATTGAAGGTATTGTCCATCATTTCTTGTATCTTTGATTATAAGATGTTAAACTAAGATTTAGTCCTAATCTAGTTGGCAGACATGAAATTTTTCATATGTTCTTTCCTGCCGTTATTAAGGTTGCACACTGTTATTTTCCACTGGTTTGGCAACAGAATTTGGAAGAAGATATCCACCTGGGCATGATTTTAGGTTTTAGATTCATCAGAAATCTTTTGTCACTGTGTGCTTTGCAGCGCAGAAAAAGAACTCTAAAATCTGGCGTTTGGAGTGGTAGTTCAGTAATGCTTGGAAAAGAGCTGAGCTCATTCCTTGGGTCTTCAACTAATGGCAGAGCAAACACAGTTGAACTTGCACCAGACTTGCTACTCACACCATTTCTAGGCATTGTGAAAGATTCAGACCCTAAAGGAAATCAACAAGACGAATCTTCTAACAAATTTGCCTCCATCTCTAATTTGAAAAGGTAGCCTTCTCTACTGTCATGACTATTAATTCAAGTATTAAATATGATGCAAGATGAAGTAGCTAATCCTTCGAAGCACAGTTAGTACAAGAAAAGGAAATCTGAAAGACTTGTTTTACTTTCTGTTTGATAACACTACTAGAGAATGAAGAACATCCGATTATATGCCAAAGTCTAAATGATTCAGAATTCTCTGGATATATTAAGGTGCTCTAGCTAACAAAGATTCATCAGCGTCTTGCAGTATCTGTTTAGGACTTTCCTATATAGGAATTGCAGCATTTTAGAAATCGGTTAAAGTTTACAGGTGCACGACCAAAATACAGCGGGGCCAAAGGCCGAAGTATTTTGTCTTGTTCTCTGTCCACTGATCTTTTGACTGCTGTGTACACAAACCTTCAATTTTACTATTCGTTAAATTTGTTTAATGATAAAAATGATGTCAATGGAATGTATTTGAATGACTTGGAAGACGGAATAGGAACATAACTGGTTTCCTGGTTTTTTTGCAGCAACGAGATATCTAATGCACTTGATGGAGGCAACGAGGTGGACTGTGAAGAGAGAAGCAAGAGAGCTGCATTTGTTCAACAATTGGTCGTGTCAATGATATTCTAAAGCTCAGATGATGTCTGGGAGTAAATGCGCGGAGAAGCAACAAGGTTTGTGCTTGAGACTCCCTTTGACCAGCTATTGATAATGCTATCACTGTGACTCTAGCCAGTGAATGATATTGGGAAGATGAATTGTTTCCATGAATTTATACACAGGAGGGGATGGAAAATCAGTTAAGTTCAAATGGCTATGTATGTATATGGGTAGCCATATCAATGGCTACATCGTGTAATGAATGCTGATTAAAACAAATTAACTCTTGCCGTAATGCTAAGCTAAAATTTTTATTCAAGTTTCAGAAAAGGCACTCAAGATTTGCGTTGCTACATACCTTATTACAAATTGTTACCTTGTGATCTTCTCCCCTCTTTGCCTATGGATCCTCCTATTCCCTTCCTCGTAACCCCAAAGTAAATGAATGGTAAACAGAAACAAATGAAAGACAGAAACCCTCATTCTTTATAATATCAAGCAGAACTTAAATTCTTTGCAAATACAAAGGTCAACTTTAAGACTCAAGTTTAAATCTTTTTACCTTGTCTTGAGGTCGCAATTGAAAGGAAACGCAGATTACGCTAGCGAGACAAGTATTGAGTTTCGAGAAGCATGTTCACTTTCATTCTATTGAGAGCAGTAAACTTGAGCCAGAATAGAAGTTCCAAGTCAAATTTGGCCGCTAACTGGGGTCAATCATCAGTCATTTTGTTATAGCATTTGCCTGTCCAAAAAAACGATAGGATTGAAAATCAAAAGCACCGTCATTGCCGTTCTATTACCTGTACTTGGACACACAAAAGATGTCTGGTTTGTCTCCTCTTTCCCTTTTATTTGATTAGTCTCGTGTGTTCTTTATTATGCCTCCAAATCCACCCCAGTTTAGGCCAGCAACACGAGAGAGTACAAGTCCAAATCTTGATGTGCATGAAATTAGATGAATAGCTTTGTCATGATGGTACTTATAAATCTGCGAATCAGAATCTCGTCAGTTCTTATTCTCATGAATGAAGCGCAAAAACCAGAAGTGATAAAGAGGGTTGAACCATATATCTTGACACATTTTAGCTGTTTAGAAGTTGCAGTTTGTCTCCACTAACCTTGAGGTGGGGGGGATTAATTGCCTGCATTCTTAAGGAAGAATAAGCAGGTATATGTAACTTATTCAAACAAGAATCCTGTTTCTTAAGCATGGATGCAAATCTGTCTGTGCTACATAAAACTAGTCATGGTATTTGATGACGGGGGAGAAAAAGGAAAGGAGTAATAATTCCCAGCTTATAGCAAGAAGGGCCACGTGAATGTATAACAGGCACTGAAGGATATCCAGACACACGACCAATATGTCTCTCAAAACCTAGAAGCCAACAGCCAAACTCAACACTTTCAATTGTTAAGTGATCCTCGATGAACAAAGAAACAGGATACTGGGAAAGGGAACTTCCTGAGGTTGAGAAGGCTAAGCTGCACAAACGAGTCTAATCATAAAGCATAAAACAACAATCTCGAACAGCAAAACTATTGTAAGCTATCATTAACAAAAGACACCTTCGATGAATCAATATATCAACGATTGGGTTGCACAAATAGATCATACGATCATTCACCCAAACGGGGATGACTTGATTGTATCATTGAAGAAAATAAAGATCATAAGAAAAGAACATTTCATTCACCATGCCTCGTTCCAAAAGAAGTTGCATTAGTTATAGTTCGGAAAATTTTAGAATTCAAACGAGTAGAAGAGGGAATCAAAGAAGTTGCATTAAATTATCTCCAACTAAACTGGCAGGAAAACTAAAAAAGAGTACAAAACGGCAAATTATATCACATTGGGTGCAGATGGTTCTCCTTAAATGGTAAATCTAATTACATAAGCCTGAGGATATAAAGTCTTTGACACCCAAAAAAAAGAAAGAAAAAGAAAAGAAGCATTTCCTTTCTACATTATCTACTCAATGATGGATTGAATGACACCAGCTCCAACAGTTTTACCGCCTTCTCTGATAGCAAACCTCATACCTTGTTCACAAGCCACAGGCATAATAAGCTCCACAACCATCTTCACACGATCGCCAGGCATAACCATCTTCGACTCCTCATCTTTATCATTCATAATCGAAGAAACCCTCCCAGTTACATCAGTCGTCCTCATGTAAAACTGAGGCCTATAACCAGCAAAGAAAGGTGAATGCCTACCACCCTCTTCTTTCTTCAAAACGTACACAATAGCTGAAAACTTAGTGTGGGGCGTAATAGTCCCTGGTTTAGATAACACCATCCCTCTCTGAATATCAACCTTTTGAACACCTCTCAACAACAAACCGATGTCAGCGTCTTAATTTGTGATTAACTTAATTAGTTTGTTAGTCAACGATCGTTAGTCAATAGCAGTTAGTTCTTTTGCTGTTTTGTTAGTTAGTCTTCTTCTTTCTTGAGCTGAACACTTGTATATAAATACGTTGCTTTCTCAATGAATAGAACCGAGAGAGAAAATTCTCAAACTTATTTTTTCCACAACCGACATTGTCTCCAGCCATAGACTCATCCAAAGTCTTTTGGAACATTTCAACACCAGTCACCGTAGAGTTCCTAGTTTCTCTCAACCCCACCATATCAACAGTCTCACCAACCCTAATAGTCCCTCTCTCAACTCTCCCAGTGGCAACCGTACCACGACCGGTGATGGAAAAAACATCCTCGACAGCAAGCAAGAATGGCAAATCAGTCTGTCGTTGAGGAATAGGGATATAACTATCAACAGAATCCATAAGCTCATAAATCTTATCAACCCACTGATTCTCTCCATGTTTAATAGCAGGATTAGCCATCAAAGCCTCCAAAGACAAAAGAGCAGACCCAGAAATAATAGGAATATCATCACCGGGAAACTCATAAGAAGACAACAACTCATGAACCTCCAATTCCACCAACTGCAAAAGCTCCTTGTCATCTACCTGGTCCTGTTTGTTCAAGAACAAGACCATATTAGGAACACCCACTTGCTTCGCGAGCAAGATGTGTTCTTTGGTCTGGGGCATAGGCCCGTCAGAACCGGAGACGACGAGAATGGCGCCATCCATCTGAGCAGCGCCGGTAATCATGTTTTTGACGTAATCAGCGTGGCCGAGACAGTCAACGTGGGCGTAGTGGCGGTTCTCGGTCTCGTACTGTTATGAAATAAAATGAAGAACAGAAGAGAGAGGGAGAGGGGAAGAAAGAGAAGAGTCACTGAGAGAGAACAGAGAACTTTGGAGAGAGGGGGAGAGAGAGAGAGAGACATACACACAAACTCATTCATTCGTATCTTCTGATAGAAAATGGTTACATTTTTATACGTAACAATCCTTTCTCTTTTAGAAAACCTTGACCACAAGGTTTAACAAAAATAATCATCAAGGAGGTTCACAGAGTGGACAAAAAATAAACAACCATATGCGAGTAAAAAGGAAGACAGAGTCCATGGTTAGGAAGCCGCCAGACTCAACAACTTCTATTGTACCATTGTAAAAGACACTCTGGTAGGGATGCTGATCTGGAACTGTTGCATTATGGAAGGCCTGAGCGGTGAGGCTCTGAACCAGCATTCGATGATCAAAAGGGAGATGAACACTGGCCTTAATTGCAGTAACATTAATTTCTTCTACTCCAGGATTCATTATTCCAACAAGTAACAAGGTTTCTTCTCCAGCAAGCACCAACCACCGGGCGCTGTTTTTGTATAAAACAACGGCAGTTTTAACACCCGGGGCTGGACTGAAACTGGCATCCCCAAAATCTTGAGCATCCTCTCCAACAATCTCCAGATCAGTTGCTTCATCGGCACTCTCTGAAACATCCACAACTGAATCCGACTGATCTCTTCCTATTTTCTGTAGCGTTTGTATCATCATATTTCTCAATGCCGTCATTTCTTTTTCTACCTTTTCCATTCTGTTATTCATTTCTGAAAACATTCTTTCCATCAATCCTTTCAAATTATCCTCCATCTTATGTAATTCTGCATTCCTTGTACCTTCAGCCATGGCGTCTCCCAGATTCGAGAGCTCTGATACTAAATGTTATGAAATAAAATGAAGGACAGAAGAGAGAGGGAGAGGGGAAGAAAGAGAAGAGTCACAGAGAGAGAACAAAGAACTTTGGAGAGAGGGGGAGAGGGAGAGAGAGAGAGACACACACAAACTCATTCATTCGTATCTTCTGATAGAAAACGGTTACATTTTTATACGTAACACGTACTCGACGGTTGCCGTATTAATGGTAATGCCACGGGCGCGCTCTTCGGGGGCGGCATCAATTTCATCTTACTTTTTGAGGGCGTTGTTGCCAATGGAAGCCAAAGCCATGGTGAGAACAGCAGTGAGAGTGGTTTTGCCGTGGTCCACGTGGCCTATGGTGCCGATGTTCACGTGAAGTTTCTTTCTCTCAAATTTTTCCTGTGCGACACGGACGTTGAAGGTGCGGTGGCGGGTAATGAGGACGGCGGTAGAAGAGGAGGCGATGGTGCCGGTACTGAGAAAAGGGGTTATGAAGGAGGAGGTGAGGACGGATTTGGGAATGATAAACGTGCTCGCTTTGGTCTGGAAACTGGGGGTTGAGGAAGGAGGGTAACAACAAAGTTTAGAAGGGGTGGAGGCTGAGACTGCCATTGATATAGCTTTGAAAATGGCTGTTTGAGAGTAACTGGGGAGAGGATTGGGTTTGCCTTATCTGTTGAAAGAGAGTGGAGGACTAAGACACAAGAGAAAGATTCCATGACGAGATGGAGGGCCATCTAATCTATTGTTGAGGTTTGAGGTCCGGGCTAGGCCTTCAAGGATTATGGTCCTATTGGGCCTCTAAAGTCCAAAACTAACCAACCAATAAACTATCCTTTTATTTTCTTTTAATTTTTAGTTTTCATTTTTTATTTATAATTTTTATTTTAAAATAAAAATAAAATATTTGATTGTTAATATCTAATAATTACATATTAGATAAAGTATAAATATCAATAATTTTTTTCCAGACCCCGCGACTCAGCGGGACTTCAATTGGGTGTTGATGATGATGATGATAAATAAATTTATTTTAATCTCTTGTATAATATTTATTGATAAATTATCAGTAAAATTTTATTATATTTATTAAAATAAGTAATCAAATAATTAAATTTTATTTATAAATTAACAATATTTTAATACATATTTTAAATATTAAAGTAAATTTACTATAATTAATAATTATTAAATTAAAATTATTTTATTTTTAAATTTTAATATTTAAATTAATCATAAAAATGGATTAAATTATTCATAATTCTTATTAATAAATATTATTAAATAATTAAGTATATAATATTAAATTAAATTATTCATAATTTTTATTACTAATTAATATTAAATAATTAAATAACATATATTTAATTGATAAAAAATAAAAAAATTATTTTTTATAATTTTCATAAGTTATAAAGATATATGAGGATAATAAAAAAGAAAATTTAAGAAAATTTTCAAATGATGAAGGACAAATTGCCATTACAATAGACACGTAGACGGTTGGTAACCAAAAGAAGGGTTATATGTGTCAACAATTATTGAACTTTATGTAGTGAACTTTTGAGGTAATTTATATTCTTGAATATTGTTATCATTTACTTTTTGATTATAGTATGATTAATGATGGTTATATTTGTACATGGTAGGTTCATTTTTATGTCGACACTACATATAACCAAAAGTTAACAATTATGTTAAGAAACTGTTTGATAGATTGTAATATTGACACCAAATTGTCCATTATAATAGTCCACAATTGTAGCATGAATGATGCTATGATTGAAAAGATGAAGAATACGATGCATGTTGGGACTTTGTTGATTGGTGGAAGATATTTTCATATGCGTTGTTTTGCATATATTCTAAATTTAGTTGAGAAGGATGGGTTGAAGATGATAAAGGAAGAAATAGATTTGATTCGGAATAGTGTAGTATATTAAAGTGCAATACCTAAAAGAGTTGAGAAAATTGCAGAAATTGCATAACCTATTATTCATTTTGAGTACGAAAAAGATGGTTTTAGATTGTCCAACCATATGGAACTTAACCTTCGAGATGCTGGAGTTGACAATCCAATATGTTGAAGTGTTTACCAAATTGAGACAAAGAAATTCTCATTACACTTGCATGCCTATAGAAGACCAATGGGAGTTACATAGAGAACTTTGTGCAAAGTTAGAATTATTTTATATTGCGATTGAATTGCTTTCATGAACAAAATATCCAACTTCACATTATTGTTTTAGCACTATGTGTGAGATAAAGAAGTATTTATCTGAAAGGATGTTTGATTTCAATGAGATTATTCAGGTTAAGGTATAGTAGATGATGGAGAAGTTGAATTCTTATTAGTATATGGATAGACATACTATTGCAGTTATATCTGTATTAAACCAGAGATATAATAAAGAGGGGGCTAATTTTTTATATAATGCGTTCTGTGGTAATTGGGCTCAAAAGTAGGTAGATGTCATTAAACAATTATGATATGATTTGTTTAATGATTATTAACTCAGAATGGACAAAATTCAGTAATGAGATCATAGTAGTTCAGGTTCTTTAATTATGCATTCAGTTTTAGGTTCGGGCTTATCTTTCAAGAGTAGTTTGTTTCTTTTACTTACAAAATTCATGAAAGAAAAAAGGCCTAGGACTTCATACAATATAATGGAGCTAAAAAAAATTGACAGAAGATTGTGTGGTCGAAGTTAAAGATATGTAGTTAGATGTATTGTTAAGGTGAAAGAGTTGTTGAAATAATTTTCCGATCATACAAGTTATTGCACGAGACCTATTAGCAATTCCATCCTTTATTGTTGTTTCGAAATCTGTTGGCCCCTGATTATTTATTTATTTATTTGATTTAGCATGATTAGATTAATTTTGGAGTCTTGATAGATTAATGTATGTTGGAGCAAATTAGCATGTTAATGTTAATGGGATTTTGTAGCATTGGTAAATTGAATTAAAGTTAAAGTGATAAGTTGCGTAAGGGGGGCATTATGGGAAGATCACTTAAGCATTTAAGTTGTAAGACTAATAAGTAAGGGTAAGTTGGACATTTTAGCATCATTAAGAGTATAAAAGGGGGAAGAAAAGGCTTGTCTTACTTGGGAAGAGAGGGAAAATGAAAATTTGAGAGAAGAGAGGAGAGCGAGTGTCGTGTAGGGAGGAAAGAAAAGAAAGAAGAGAGAGTTGAGTTAGCTTTTGATTTTTCGTAACCTTCAAGAGGGATTTTGGGGTTGAGCAAGAAGGGAAAAAGAGAGAGGAAGGTTAAAGCTTCCATTTGAGCCAAGAAATCCTTTGGTTGGGTGAAGATTCAAGGTAAGTGATTTTTAATGTTTTGGATTTTTGGAAGGGTTTTGGTTCAAAGAGCTTAGGAAATGTATGGGTATAAGTATTCTAGGATCAATTTCATGCATTTGGGTCTTTAGGTTTTCTAATTTGAATTCTATTGATTTGTGATTTTTGTCAATGGTGAAGAAAATCAAGAGAGGCAAGAGGAGCAAGAGGAGAGGCACATTTGAGCAACTTTTTAAGCAAGGAAACTAAGGTGGGTGACATTTTTATACTTGAGTTAATTAGCTATAAATGTTCTTCAAATAATTGAAATTAATGATTTTCCAACTACGTCATAAATGAGCATTTATTGTTCTTCAAATGATTGGGAATTTGTCATATGTTGTTGTGTGAATTTTGGCAATGAATTGTAATTGCTTTGCAATTATTGTATTTGTTGCTTTTGGATTGAGTTAGAAAATGGCTTTTATGATTGGTATGAGATTTTGGTTGTTGAATTGTGAAATATGTCATGTTCACGAAAAACAAGTTTTCAAGAATGTGCCATTTGAGCAAAATATTTTTAGTTCATGAATTACATGTTATGTGGGTTTGGTGTAGTTCACCCAAGAATTGTCACGTGCACGTTGACCAAGTCAAGGCTTCTCTCGCCTGCCCACTAGTGGCACGGAGCTCTTTTATGAACTCCCTCAAGTTTATGACTACACAAGACCATTATATGGAATTGTGTAGTTCATCATGTTTATGGACTTGCCCAAACCATTGTGATGTGTTTATATGTCTAAATGTGTTGGAAAGTTTGAGGAATGCTTGACTTATGTGAATTGTGATTTGGTTTGACAAAGTTGAGAAATATACGTTTTATGGATTTTTGTGAGATATTGCTATGATCATGAATGTTTCAACGGTTTTTTCTTATTACCGATTATAAAATTGTTACCCACGAGCATTAAGCTCACCCCCACACCTTCCCACCCACAGGTGATGAGCAAGTTAGCGAGTGATCGAGATGAGCACCAAGGCATCACTCCATTTTGCACTTTTGTTATTTTGAAGTTAGAATATGTAAAAAAATGCTTTAGTTGCATTTTGAGAAATTATTATTTTGCAAAGTTTGTATTTTGGTTATGATGTATTTATAGCTCAAAATTCCCACTAAAGCGTTGTAAACTCTTATCTTTTGATGGGAATGAAATACATATGCATTATGTTGTTTATCACTTTTCAAGTTTTCACATTGCTATTTTCAATTTTCATAAGGGTAGGATTGTGTTCTGAATTCAAGGGAAATTCTGGAATTATCTCGGTAGAATTGGTAAAAATTGTCGTTTTGAAATTGTAGATGATCTTTCTAGCTTTCCAACGATATAAAGTTCGTAATTTTTGGATATCGGAATGGAGAGATATAATTGTTACAAGTTATGATGCTGCATAGGAATTGATGTATGTGGAAGCTATGATAAATGATAGAAAATTTTAGTTTTGATGAACCAAATGAGTTGAGAATTGAGAATGTTGTGAGATAAATTTGGTGTTTGAGTTGTTATGAAATAATTTGGCACTAGAAGAGTTGATTTTGGTGAGATATTGAGTGAATATGATGTTAGGTTGGGTGTAGGAAGCATTGGAAGGGCTTTGGAGGAGTTTGGGAAACCTCTATGTTCGTTAGACGGACATTTGGTCCGTCTAACGGACCTTCTCGGGTGTAAAAACACCCCCAGGTGGAGCATCTCACTCCCGCAAGACCCGAACCCGACATTGTGGGTGATATCTGAGCCCGTGCCTCACGAGGATGGTATGCTAGAGCAGTCGGATACAGTCAAAAACTCAGTATAATATTTTTTTGACCATAATCATATGCGATCATAGGTGCGAAAATCAGTAAACAGTTTGGGCCCGCTTTAACTTGTAAACATTTTCAGTCATCATAATACACTCACAGTATTTAGCCATCGAATGTATAAAAATCCGTAACCAAATTGGGCCCAGTTTTATTCATATTCATTTTCAGTATACACATTACAATCAATAGAATACAATCAATAGAATATCAAGAATCAATTGGGGCCCACTGAAATACAACCACTATTTTACAAGAATTGCGAAAATATAATACAAGAAGAGGATGACACTAATGCAGACGTGAACTGATCCCGACCTCTATCTCTGACTTGCATGCAGTAAGCATACTCCCGTTTGTCTAACGGGGTACTCTTCAAAGCCTGAAAAATAGTTGCAAATTTTGGGTGAGTTTTGCGAACTCAGTGAGGAACCATCATCGATGGTTCACCCAATTCATGCAACATGTCATGTCATATAACGTATACTCACACTGTTACATACTTGATTACATTTCACAATTTTCCTTGACCATAAACAATTTCGCTTGGGTATAGACAGTTTATACATATCATCCAATTAATCACACATAACCAAATGAATATATGTAACACTCAAATATAACACAGTTGTTTCATATTCCGCATTCAGAAGTACCACGTGACATAATCCATGTTCAGAAGTACCACATGATTATATCTAAGCGCATAACTGCACATTCAGAAATACCACATGTTTGCACATAAGCAAATCACAGTTTATTTTACATTAGCACACTCCGAAGTATCACATGATTGTATTTAAACAATTCACAAAGATATAAGGCATTCTTGCCTTTCACCCATTCAAAATGTTCAATCAAATATGTATGCAGTGCGTATGTGACACTTTCCCATTTTATTTCGGTGTTGTGACCGAGCGCCTGAACTGTCCCATATAGGGCTCATTAAGCGTTAAACGCGTCTTAGGGGTAGGAGAGCCCTCTGGGTATGCACTACTAACGCGTCTTAGGGGTAGGAGAGCCCTCTGGGTATGCACTACTTCCCTTCGAGCTCGAGGCTCTAATACGGTGAGCTTTTAGCTCTCGGTGGCTGCTCCGGTCACAACTATCATTATCTGTCCATGCATTCATGTATGAAATGCATATGTCTCAAGTAGCCAGTACATTTCCTTTAACTCTTACAATTACAATTTTGGTTAGTCACCAGCCTCACCAGTCTCATATTATGTTGTTTGACAACCCAATATGCCCGATTTTCTAATTTAATCAAAAAAATGACATAGTTTGCTAAAAACTAAACAATAAGGAAACATATAGATAGGAGTCTTATAAGTTGTGTGGTAGGCCTATAGTGCATCGTCAAAGCCCTTACTCCATTCCATCCTATTCAAGCCAATAGTCTTTTCAAGTATGGATTTGATCTCTCTATTAGAGACCTTAACTTGTTAATTAGTTTGTGGATGGTAAGCAATAGAAATGAGGTCAGTGACATTATATTGCTTTAATAGAGTCTTTACCACTTTGTTTTAAAAATGCATTCCACGATTATTGATTCTGACATCGTGAAAATGTTAGTCTTAAGAAAATCTATAACATTTTAAAATCATTAGTGCGAGAAGCTTTTGCTCTCACTGACTTTGAAATATAATCCACAATAGGAAATATGTAAATATTTCTATAAGAAGGGGAACCCATAAAATCAATACCTTATATATCAAATATTTTACAAGGATCATCCTAATTATAGCATGTATCATAACTGTTTGTTTTATCCTTTTAAGCTTTAGATAGATCAGTTGGTAGTGTTTCGGTAACGAAACACTTGACTATATTGGGATACTATCGTATAGTCTCTTGAATGAAAAAGAGACGCTCGTATGAAAAATTGCCATTCAATGGTCATGACGCTTCACTTATAATCAATTTGTTGAAATGGTCGGCTATTAAAATTTTCACCTTTCTTATCACATATAGTCAAATCAAACTCTTATAATAAGAGTATCCATTAAATGATTCTTAACTTTGCCTCTTTCTTTAAGAGAAGATACTTGAGGATCGTATGATGAGAATAAACAATTACTTTAATGGAAAGAAAATATAAACGTAACTTTTCTAGAACAAAAACAATAGCTAGAAGTTTTTTCTCCATAGTGGTGTAGTTGCTTTGCGCACTATTAAGTTTTCTTAAAGCATAATGGATAACATGAGAAGCATTCCGACTTTTCATCAAAGAACATCACCAACATCATAGCTACTCACATCACACATAATTTTGGAAGGAAGATCCCAATTTGGTGGTTAAATTATAAGTGCAGAAGTTAGCAAGTCCTTCATTTTGTCAAATTTTTCTTTACATACATCATCAAACTAAAATGACACTTCTTTTTACAACAATCTACATAAGGGTTGATTAATCTCGAAAAAGACTTTGATAAAGCATCGATAAAAGCTTACAAAACTAAGAAAAAAACAAACTTCTCATACACTTACAAGGTAAGACAAGGATTTAACCACATCTATCTTTGCCTTTTCTACTTCTATTCCCCTAGGGCACACAATATGTCTTAAAATAATGCTTTGATCAACTACAAGGTGGCATTTTTCATAATTAAGAAAAAAATTTCTCTATACAATATTTCAAGGACTTCAATTACATTAGCCAAACATTCATTAAAAGAATTCATAGATAAAGAAATCTTTTATAAATACTTCAATGAGTTGATCAACATAATCTTAAAAGATGCTTACCATATATCTTTAAAAGGTGGCAAGTGTATTGAAAAGTCTAAAGCGCATACACCGATGCAAAAGTACCAAACGAGCATGTGAAGGTGGATTTCTCTTGGTCTTCTAGGATAACTAGAATTTCATAAAAACATGAATGACCATTAAGATAATAAAAGTGATAAAAACCATCTAAACATTCTAGAATTTGATTTATAAATGAAAATGAAAAATTATCTTTTTTTGTTACAGCATTAACTTCCTATAATCTAAATAAACATGCCATCCATTTTGAACACAGGTAGGAACTAACTCACCATTAGGATTCTTAATCACAAGTACATATGCTTTCTCTTAAACAATATAAACAACAATTACCCCCATTTACTATTAAAGATTAGATAGATAATATATGCATTAATAAGATTTAAAATCTCCTTTTTCACCACTTCCATCATAGTTGGATTTAATCTGCATTGAGCTTCTCTTAAAGACTTGCAACATTCTTTCATCAATAATTTTTGCATAAAAATAGATAGAATTTATCATTCAATATCAAATATAGCCTAATTGATGACCTCTTTAAATTCTCTAAGCACACAGATCAACTTTTCCTCCTCCAAAGTCATGCTTTTACTAAAGATTATCACTAAAAAGGGTCTCACTCTCTTCTAAAAACACAGACTTCAAATGATAAGTCAAGGGTTTCAATTCCAATTTTGGTTCCTATAAGATGAAAGGAATAAGTTTTTCATAAGATTGTGGTAATTCAATATTAACAACATCATACCTTTTGGGTTTAAGGGATTCTAGTTCAAAGACTACATCTTGAATATCAGAGATGATGACTAATATCTTTCTCCAATTTCTACAAATTTTTTATAGTGAGTCTATTGCCAAGTGTGACCTTTAAATTGTCCTTATCATTTAACATAAACAATCATACACTAAAGGGTGGTATCAGAGCAGAAGTATCCGGGGATGGCACACAATAATCTAGCGGAAGAAGGTAACACTAATACTCGCCCTCCT
>JANKOD010000006.1:25890144-25900991 GCA_026284645.1 Erythroxylum acuminatum
ACCATTGAGATTATTAATCACTTCTAGACAATCCGATTCAATAACAATTTTATCCAGATTTTGATCCTTGAGCCAAGACAAAGATTCTTTAATGGAGATTGCTTCCGCAAGAAAAGCATCCAAACAACAAGGGATATGACCTGAGAAAGCTCTAACAAAATGACCTTGTTCATCCCTAAAAACAACACCAAACCCCGAACTGTTATCACTTTTCGAAACCGAAGCATCTACATTGCACTGCAACCAACCAACATCAGGTTTATTCCAAGAGAGGCGACGAGGAGGAATGTTTGAAACCAGGATAACCTGATCAAAAGCACACTTGGCCTCTTTCCAGTCCTGAAGAAAGTCGTCCGCAAAAGCTACTATAGCCGTTGGATGAGTATCTTTTTGCTCCCAACAAAAAAGATTTCTATGAAACCAAAGGCTCCAACATATGAATAAAATCCGGTCCCGCAAATCATAATTGTTACCAATTAAAAGAGGGGAAATACAACATTTAATATTGTCACCATCCAAAGTAATACCTATAGCATTACAAACTCGTCTAGCGCGAGAACAAGAGAGCAATATGATTCATATTTTCAACCAGACCATACCTGTTGCAAGAAACATCAATAGCTACTTCTTTATCTAAAATTCACTGCTTACAAGGGATGAAATCACGTAGCAACCGCCAGTGGAATTCTTTTATTTTCGGGGGGAGCTGAGCATTCCAAATACGATTCCAAAGGCCATCAACCATATAAGAGGAGATAGAAGAGAGCTGATTAGTAGCTACCTTATATCCCAATTTTACACTATATATTTCATTCTTAGTGTGATGCCAACAGAAGTGATCAGAAGGTAAAGAGGGGGAAATAGGGACTTCAAAAACCTGAAAAGCATTCATCGGTGCTAAAATACCATTTACAAAGGAGTGATCCCATCCTGAGTTCTGGGAATTAAAAAGATGGCTAACCTTAATATTTTCCATACTAGGTCAAGGAGTATAGTGCGCAAAAAAATCAGCTTCACAATTTATCTAAGGATCCTTGAAAACTAAGATCAAATTTCCATTTCCCACTCGCCAACGAGCACCTTTAGCCAGAAAATTTTTAGCCAAAAAAATGCTCTTCCATATTAGACTGGGATTGCTACCCTCCTTAGCATTCAGAAAATTGCAATCAGGAAAATACTTGGCTTTAAATAATTTACTCAGAAGGGGATTCGAGTGAGTTAAAACGCGCCAACCTTGCTTACAAAGCATAGCGAAGTTAAAACAATTTAAGTCCCGAAAACCCATACCTCCCAACTTCTTAGGAACACAGAGTCTCTCCCATTTTAGGCCAGTGAATTTTAGCTCGATCACCTGACGAAGAACCCCACCAAAAAGAGTTCATCATCTTATGTAAGTCCTCACAAATACCTTTCGGAAGGAGAAAAACACTCATGCAGAAAGTAGGAAGAGCTTAAGCAATGACCTTAAGGACAATCTCTTTGCCAGGTTTAGAGAGTAGTCTATTTTTCCAACTGAGAATTCTTTTGCTTAGTCGATCCTTTAAGAAAGCAAACACTTGTTTTTTATTTCTCCCAATTAAAGAAGGAAGACCATTTCACCCACTTAGCATCAAACCCCAACTTTAACAAAATGAATTCAAGATAACTCCACTCAACTCTGTCGTAAGCCTTGCTAATATCAATCTTAAAAGCAACATCACCATTTGAACCACGCCCTTTATTCTTCATATATTGAATAATCTCAAAGGCTACTATAATGTTGTCAAAAAAAAGTCTACCGGTAACAAAAGCAGACTACATTGGACAGATAATTCTAGAAAGAATAACTCTGAGTCTATTGGCAATGACCTTGGCTATGATTTTATAAACCACATTACAAAGAGCAATTGGCCTTAAATCCTTCATACTACTAGGGTTATCTTTTTTCGGAATTAAAACAATAGTAGTATTGTTTAAGGAAGCAGGGAACTCACAATTTTCAAGCCAAGAGCAACTTTGAGAGAAAATGTCAGCTCCTACAATGTCCCAGCATTTCTGAAAGAAAGTTGGATTCATATCATCTGGACCAGGCGCTTTATTAGGATGCATCTCAAAAATTGCTTTTAAATTCTTCCATGTTGAAAGGAGCCAAAAGAGAAGAATTGTTATTTTCTGTCACCACCAGATTGATGCAAGCAAATTCTTCAAAATTCAGGTCATCAAAGGAGCTGCAAAAATATTATTAAAATGATCCAAAACAATAGAGCATATAGAGTCAATATCTGAGATAGCATTACCCCGATCATCCTCCAAAGAATCAATATGATTAATCTGCTTACGTCTTAAGGCCTAAGCATGAAAGAACCTAGAATTAGCTTCCCCAAAATTAAGCCAAAAAGAATTTGACCTTTGCTTCCAGTAAATGTCCTCCTGAGCAAGAAGATTAGAGAGTTCATTTGTAAGGTTCAAAAAACTTAAACATGAATGTAAATTTAAGTTAGAGTTTAATTTTAATTAATCTAAAATATTCAATTTAAATTTACCTCTGATCAAATTTAATTTAAGTTATTAATTTTAAATCATTTTATAAAAATTTAAATATGGAATCTATATTAGCACTCCAATCTTTTCGAATACTTGAACCCAGTACCATTTGGCATCTATAGTCTTCTTTTGTTAACTGCTCTTATGGTATTGATATTAGAGTGGCTCCTAGTTCAACGGTGGATCTTCTTACATATGTTCTAGTTTAATGATGATCCAACATCAAACTAAATCGACACCCCAAAGTGGATTAAATCATGGATTTTCATCTTAAAAGGACAGGTGAGAACGGAGTGGACCACGTCTTTTCTCCAGTTATTTTACATTCTGGTTTATCCTCGGTCATTGTTTAATGAATTAGAACTATCCCTCCTGGCTCAAAGCTCTGGTTAACAAGACAGACAGGAAGCTGTACTCCAGGCAATATGTTAATAAAGATGAAGACAAGCATCTCGTGTTATAGCTGCTTGGAAGAAGATGTTTTTGTTTAATTACAAGGAAAGCAAACAAACAAAACTAAATTAGTGCATAGAGTGGCGATATAACGCGCCGTGCATGTCTCGTAGTAGATAGTCCAAAATAGTCAGCGAGGGCTCCTGGAGTATGTGCAAACTAGGGCCTGAGAGGATAGCGAGCAAGGCGAGTTGATCCGCGCATTGATTCCCTTCTCTAGGAACATGCTGGAATTGGATCTCCCAGTCGCGATGGATGAGACGCCGAATACCTGTCACCAAAAAAGAATCAGTAGTCAAAACAGGATCAGAAGGGGAAAGTAAGTTGATAACTTCGAGGTAGTCCACTTCAACAATGACTTTTCTGTAGCCTAGATTCCAGGCGAGGTTAACGCCCGAGAGGACACCCCAAAGTTCGGAAGAGAGTGGTGGCGCTTGTGGGAGTTGCTGGGTAAAGCCACCACACCACTGGTCTTGACAATCACGGAAGAGCCCCCCAGCAGTACTGAAGCTACCGCCCTATTTCGCGACTCCATCAATTTAACCCAACCCACTGGCGGCTTACTCCACCCAACGAGGCTCCCCAAAGGGAAGCCCGAGTTGGGGAAAACACGGCTTTCCGGCCCTTTCCTAGGTTGGTTAGCTTGGAAGAAGAAGTTGATTAATATATATATTTATACATTCACATTGAATGAGTTCTGACAGTGTCAACAACTTCTTACTCAAATTCTGTCCCTTAAACTCGTGGAATTAAGGAACAAAACCAATGCCCAGCAAACTAAAGCTTGATTTGTATCTAATGGCTTCTTATGAGTCTACTTTTGCCCTTCATCTGGCTTGCTGTCTAAGAGAAGTTGGACCAGATCTGCATCTACCGTCATAGATTCTCAGTCTCTTTCTGCCTAGTACCATAACCTAGATTCTCTGCACAAGAAAAATTATAGAAAAAAGTTAAAAACTATTCTATTTTCTTTTTCAAATGATAAAAGAAGTTCACGTAAGACCCACGTTAGAACACCAAACCAAACATCTGATCTTTTCATTCTTTACAGCTTTGACCGGTCATGATTTACCCCTGCCCCCCTTCACCTACTTCATTAGCTGTCAAGCTTACGAGGACTTTATCTCTGTACAAGCGTACGTAAAAATCTATACACCGAATCCGGTGAAAATTGAGCTTCTCTGCATTTAACCATGCATGGGAATGAGTAATTAAGTGGTATAGTATATTAAAACCTCCTCGGATTCACTAAAGTTGCTTTCTTGAAAAGAAAACATCAAGCAAGTTTTATAATACAGGTCAAGAAGACAAGTGAACCAGAACAAGATTCAAAAGTGTAGATCCAGGTAAGAGGAGTTCAGAGAAATTCAATACATCTCTCTCACACACTGCCGTCTATTCGCCACCTCGAAAATATTTCTTTATCTCCATTAATGCTGCCAAGAACACTCTCTGGCAACGTCCGTTGGTCAATATTTATATAGCCTGTTTATCAGTAAAATCTAGCAGCTCCCAACCCAACCCCATCCCTTGTCTCCCATTTTCCCATAATTCAGTTTCTGCAACTCGCTTAGTCTCATCTTGTTCAAGTTTTTTTTTTTACAGTTCATTGACTAGTGATCCACTCTTCATGTTGAACATGCAAGATTACCAAATTGTAATTCCCGCTTGCTTTACTTCTGGTGAGAAGCTAGCTGAAGATCCTGCTACAATAACTAGGTCAGGGCAGAGTCTGTTCATGTCTGTTTATCGAACAAAAATAGCTGACCAGTGTCGTTTGATCACCTTGACTTGGTGCAAGAATCTGTTACTCCATGGTTTAGCAGTATCAGTAGAAGGGGCTGAAGGAGAGAGCCAGTACAATTGCAAAGTGGAGCTAAAGCCGTGGTATTTTTGGAGGAAACAAGGATCCAAACGATTTGTGGTGGATACTAAAGCGGTAGACATCTTCTGGGACCTCAAAGCTGCAAAATTTAACGGTGAAACTGAGCCTGTCTCTGAATACTATGTCGCCGTTGTTTGTGATGAAGAGGTTGTGCTACTTGTTGGAGATCTAAAGAAGGATGCCTACAGGAAAACAGGGTGTAGACCTGCTCTCATCGATCCCATTTTGATATCAAGAAAAGAGCATATCTTTGGCAAGAAAAAGTTTTCCACAAGAATAAAGTTCCACGAGAAAGGTAGGTTTTATGAGATCTCAATTGAGTGCAAGAACAGCAACGCTGGTGGGGGTACAAATAATGTCAATTCGAGTCGTGAGACTGAACCAGAAATGGAGATAAGAATTGATGGCCACTTGGTCATTCACGTGAAGCATCTTCAATGGAAGTTCAGAGGTAATGAATCTATAAATCTCCACAAAGTAAGAATGGAGGTGTTCTGGGACGTCCATGACTGGCTATTCAGTCCTGGTTTAAGGCATGCTCTGTTCATTTTTAAGCCAGTATTTTCATTTTCATCTCTATCACCGTCATCTTCGTCATCTCCACTATCATCCTTCACATCTACAACGCTGTCTTCTCAGACAGGAAGTTCAAGTTCACTAGAAGGATTTAGTGCTGGTGGGGCATTAGAATTTTGCTTGTTTCTCTATGCCTGGAAAGTTGAATGAGAAGCAATAGTTCAACAATGTTTTACCATCATCAAGCACCCACAAGGATAAAGGTTGTATGAGGCAAAAAATTGGGGCTCCCACTCTCATGTTATGGACCATGTTTGGTGGTGAGGTCACAGATTAGGTTGGGAGATGGACAAATAATTGGGTTGAGAAACCAAGAAAAGAGTTGGAAGAGTCGGAAGTTCTGCAGTTGAACACAATTGGCATAATTGGAGAAGACAGATGTATCATTTACATGCCCTATGATTTCCTATCCAGAGACCCATCTATACTATTTTTCTACAAATTTCTCATTTGTATTTTGTTTCCTGATCTGGTCTTGAAGTATGACCAATTGTTTACACAATTGTAGATATATATGTAGCTCTTCTCATATGGAAAACTTGGACAATGTCCTCCACATTATTATCTGGATGTCAGTATCTGGCACTGGGAAGATGAGGTATGTATTGACATGTGAAGAGAATTTTAGGGGAAGCCCGTTGATAATGGAATCACTAATAGCAAGAAGTTGCTTTTTATACACTTCACATGGAAAAGAAACATGGTTGTATGATGTATATATATAAACAAATGCATGTATGTAGGCAAGCTAGTATGAGGAAAATAGGACCAGGCACATGCAAAAGAACTTTAGTTTTGCAGTGAAAGCCCATGTATATTCCATGTTTACACATCTCAATAACTAGGGTCCGCCAATCCTCAGATGAACGATCTTATTACTAGTGGGAAAAGTGAAGGAGCTAGATGTGGTTAATGGCTGAAAAGGGATATCACCAACAGGCGGTCAGTGAAAATATGATCTGGTGAAGAACAAGATTGCCATTATCTGTTAAAGTCCAAAACTAATAACTCTTGAAGATATTATATCTGGTAAATATTTCAATATAATTACAAAAAAAAGACTCCAATATTTGGCCTATGTCCTTAGAACGTTCTGCTTGGCTCTTGGGAAAACATCCTGTTTGAAAAAACAAATCTCTCCATTACATCACACTCAAGGTTTATACTGTATGGAAATCTACAATAAAAATCATATAAATGCCTATAATTTTTGTCCCTTCATTTTGAACCAAAACCAAATATCTTTGCCAGGGAGAACTTGTTCTTTCCCTTAGAGGCATCATGACCTGCTTGCACTGGTGCCGTTGTGGGGGGCGAGACTGTGTTTTGTTTAGCTGCAAATGTTATCAACAATTTGGGTTAAATTACATTTTAAACTTAAGACCAATTGATTCTATTTAGTACTCTTCTTGCAGTGCTTGTAGCGTTACTGTCATTTGAAAAATGTAATGGGTTAAGTAAAGCTTGCCTGATTTTGGTGCATCTCTCTTCGTTTTTGCAACCTTGTCACGGGGGTTCTTGTCTGGATTATGTATGGCAGCTTCATTGGGAAAGGTGGAACCTAATCTTCTTTCTATGCCTCTGTTCTCCATATGTGCTACACCATCTCTGTTGCCTGTAGTCATTTGCTAATTAGAACTTGGCCACGTAACGTGAATAAAGACGGAAATATCAGCCATTACGAGAGTCAAGAAGATCCAAGTAAGTCGTATAAATTACAAGTCAAGATTGTTTATAGTTATTAGTGACACCATTTTATTATAGGACTCGATCAATATTAGATGCTTTGTTTATCTTTAGTATCAATCATTCAAGGGGAGGAAAAAGAACGAGATGAGGCTTCTGTGTTCAAGGTAATTGCAATACGTTGCAGAAGAAAATGGCAGGATTACCACAGTGAGAAAATCCTTTGATCACCATGAAACAATGGCAATCAAATGACAAATTCAATAGCACCTAACGTTCTCCCTTCGATTATTATCTAAAACAGTAATTCAGAGGCAGAATATTCATTAGGTGCAAGATATCTTACTGTCAATTGGAGGCTTTCCATAATTTCGCTGCGAAGCTTCAAAGAAGGAATTGTCTCTTTGATCTTTCATCACTAGTGGAGGGGAGAGAGAGAAAAAGTCGAATCAAGAGACAGATAAATATGATGTATTTTGCAGAGGGTGAAAGAATAGCAATACGTTGATCAAAAATGGCATTTCGATAGTTTGGTGCCAAACCCACTAGTAGCAACTGAACTGCTTCTGAATCTCTTGTCGTAGGTTTTTTTGCTACATCCAGATTCTGAGTATCTAGCAGGATACCTGCAAGCTGTAATACAAGAAAACAGTGAGAATATATCCCCAGAAAATACGGTCCTTATTGATCGCCGTAGTTTACCAAAAGTTTTTTTAGATCCGGAGTTTGAAGCATATCATACGCCTCTTCACAATAATTATCTGTCAGACTAGTGCACACCGATCCGACCTACATCGAGAGAACGTAACGAAGCCATGGAGTTTGAGTTAACCATATTTCAACATTGTCTAAGCTATTCCAGAAATGACAATATTTTCAAGTTTGATGTCTCCTATACATGTACTGACCTCTCCATTAGTTCTGAGGATCTCTTGCCCAACCACAAGGATTGTCAAATGCCCAGTTATAACTAGACTTTCCAAATCCACCTGAAATTCACTGGTAGTTCAGAAGTTCTATTTGTGCTGTCCAAGTTTTTTCGTGTGATCGAATACGTTCCAAAAGGAAGGAAAAAAGAAAAAGAAATTTGTAACAGATTTCTTCAAACAAGTTAAAGAGAATTGGAGTGGAGAACTAATGTGACAGCACCTCGTCGGCAAAGAGCAAGGACTTGACGTCGACGCCTACATGATGAAATAGCCAAGCAGCTTGTCTTTGTTTCCACATTTTGGATCTCTTTATGTTCATCACAGGCACCACAACATGCCCCTCTTCCTCTCCCTCACCCTTTTCTTTCTTCTTCATGAATTTGTTCTCCAACCACCATGCATAGCATATTGCTGCTACCATTGAACTAGCACCTGCATTTGTCGCCATTAATCTTTCACATCATAAAGCATTCACGACTTAAATGTTATGTTTGATATTTAAAGTGTACTTAACTATTTGAAGGAGCAGGAAGGATGATTTTGGCCTTGGTCTGAACCTCACTATTTATTATACTTTCCATCTTTGTTCTTTGCTCCTTAAGGAACGCATTAAGGCTGAGGCGCCTCGGGCCATCTCCTTCCTTCTGCAACCCATTTGCATGAATGTTTGGCCCAATTTTCTCCATTGAACACGTTGACTTTGATATGGACCTCCGATGAGTTGCCTCGAGCAAGTTTTTCGGTGGAGAGAGCAACTCGGTATCTGCCCTGAAACTTCTACGTGAAGGGACTGAGATTCCCTGAGAGGTAACTGATGAGGGAGTATCCGTTTGGAAGCGGGACTTCCGGTGAATTGACTGTCTCGGAGGCAAAGGTGGCGCCGTCGGATCGTTGAATAGGTCGTTTCCATGGTGAGGGTTGACGGGATCGGGTGGCAATGTGGGAATGGAGGGGTTGAGGACATGGGAGATACAGTTCTGAACCTGGACCACATGAAATGGCTCGGAGGGAGAGTTGGTGGTGACGTCTACTGATATGTTACGATTGTGATTCATTGATTTGGTTAGTATTTCTTCACTGAATCCTTCCTGAGCTCTGTGCCTGTAGATGAAAATAGAAAAACATTTGGCTTCTATTCGACTTACAGAAATCAAGCTACAAGTATAAATGCTCAACGACCAATGAGTCTGACAATGGTAATAGTGAAGTGCAACAAGTTGAGACCAATTTGAATCCTTCATTGAAGAGGAAAGGGAAACGAACCTTCTTGCAGATCTGGACAAATGTTCTCTTCGGTCAATGGAGGAGGCGGAAAGCCTGGCCTGAGTCCCACCGATGAATTTGGGTGATCCCAAAAGCCTAGCTGGAGACATATCCCCTCGAGCAGGGGAAGAGGACACCATGCGTCTGGCCTCATCGAGCCATTCCTGAGTCAATCTGCTGCTGTTGCTCCGCGTATTTAGATCGAAAACATCGTCATTGCCATCCAAAGTATTGGCAGCAGGCAAGTTATTGGGTTTCGACGTCCCAAAGAACATGTCGTTCATGAAATCAGTGAGGTCAGCGACATGCTCGGCTCTCAAGCTTCTTCTGGGCTCTGCGAACTTCTTTTGGCTTAGTATAGACCCTTCTCTTGATGATATTGACTCCCTGTTAAACCTCATCTCCATCATGGCTATGGCTGGCTCCCAAGAAACAATCTTGATTTGGTCACGGAAATTGTGCACCTACCATTTCTCTATTTTATATGCTTTCCTCCTATGTAATATAAACCATTAAATGGAAATTACGTACAGATTGCAAATACTATAGACTCCATAGCCGCGAAAAGAATGTAGGCCGGCATCTTAGGTGTTTATACTGTCGTTTACTACTTGAGGACCCTTGTGCAATGTATGGATTCCATTGACAAGCTCAAAACAATGCGCTGTATTTTGTCTCATGTTTCCTTTGTTTTGTTGAAAATATGATACACCACTTGTATCGACTTGCTGCAGTTTTTTGTGTGTGACTATAATTAGAAAGCCTCCTTAAATCACTGTCTCGGTGCTGGCCTTGGCCGGGGCATCCAACGAAAGACCAATCAGAAAATGTATTTAAAGCTTTAGTAAGTTTGGATAACGACCATCCATTGCTTCTAAGAAAAATTCGAACTTGGAACAAGTCATATCTAACGTCCCTCCAAACTTTCTGCCTTAAATAATGACTTCAAAAGTTTAATAAAAATAAAATGCTGAATCCAACAGAAGATCCAACTTAAAGAGTTTCTGTTCGAAAGAACACAGTACCTACGCCAGTGTGACCTTCTCTAAACCTGTTGTCCTGGAAGCACAAAGCATTCACCTGAGTAACACAGAATATCAAACTTTCTTCGTATGCAAAGGGCATTGCTAGAGTTGTGGTATTGGCAGTTTTATGATAAAAGTCTCCTTCATTCAAATTATTTCAGGAAAATCTGTTGAAAGTTTGCTGCGTCTTTGTTAAATTTTAACTTTAATCTTAGCATGGTATTTAAACAATTCTTCATAAAAATTCATTTTGATCAAATTCTCAGACAGAGATTTATAAAGGCCCATCAAAAAGTTTTGGGCTAAAAGTTTAATTAACTGTCATACTAGCAATAAATTAGCCCATCATTTCAAAAATATGTTGCATAAACATTAGAATTGTTATAAAAGAGAGAAATAATATAGTGTGTCACTTAATTGTTAGTACACCAAATGCACCACTTAATTGTTAGTGCACCAAATGCACCACTTAATTGTTATTGTGCCACTTCTATTATCATGATAGTA
>JANKOD010000006.1:25911249-25923910 GCA_026284645.1 Erythroxylum acuminatum
AGCATTCAGGAGGAAATCCCATTGAATAGAGTCATAGGCTTTTTGAAGGTCCACTTTAAAAGCACATCTCTTCTAATTATTGGACAGATGATAGTTTTTGAAAATTTCTTGAGCTAACAAGATATTGTCCCCTATGCGACGGTTTTGAATGAAGGCACTTTGGTTAGGGCAAATTATATGAGGCAGAATCGATTTAAACCGAGTGGTTAGGATTTTAGCAATCACCTTGTAGAGCATGTTGCAACATGAGATAGGTCTATACTCTAACACTGTGGAGGGGTGAGTTGTTTTGGGAATAAGGGTGATGAAAGTGGAATCGATCTCTTTTAAAAGTTTCCCATAAATGAAAAAGTTTTGAATCGCTTTGGTAACTTCGTCCCCAATGATATACCAGGTCTGTTTGAAGAAATACCTATTGAACCAATCTGGCCCAGGAGCCTTATTTGGGTTGAGAGAGGTGAAAGCCTTCCTTATCTCTTAATTAAAAACTTGAGCAGTAAGGGAAGTAGATAAAGTTTCTGACAAAGGTTGAGGGAAAAGATTTGCTACGAACTCTTTGGAAGAGTGAAGAGCCTTTTCGGCCCCAATAGTTCCTTGAAAGTATTGAAGAAATTGACCTTGAATCTCTTCTGGGCCTACTATCCGATTCCCATTTCCCCCAATTAAAGAATAAATCTTATTCCTGTTTCGGTTAGCTAGGAGAGATGTATGAAAGAAATTGGTGTTTCTATCCCCTTCTATTAGCCTTTTAATCTTGGAAGATTGTCTAAGGAAGGATTCCTGGTCCTCTAAATCTCTGAATAGCTCGGTGGTAGCTTCATGTTCCTGAGCAATCAGCCTAGAAGATCCCTACGATAGTCTCATTTGATCCTGGATGTTATTAAGACGAACTTGGCAGGTATTCACTCTAACATTCACATCCCCAATTTGGCTAGAGTTCATGATTTTAAGAGCTTTTTTAACCAACTTGAGCTTAGACACTACATAAAACATCGGAGTGCCCTGAACTAGAGTGGTCCAAGCTACCTCCACAGTCTGAAGAAAATTGGCCTGAGAAGCTAGGAAATTAGAGAACCTAAAGGGTGAATTTCTCTTCTGCTGGACAACCACATACCAAACCACCAAGGGAGAGTGATCTGAAATGTTAGGATTCTGAATGACACAATAGGAACTAGGAAACTGAGAGCTCCAAGCTGAGTTTATGAGAGTGCGATCTAACTTCCTAGCTATATGGGCTTCTCCACTTTGTTTATTAGTTCACGTAAAGCTAGAACCACTAGAATTTAAATCAAACAACTCATTGTGCACAATACAGTGCCTGAAATCATGCATCCCATTCATGGCTAAGGGACTAATGGGATCCTCCTCATGAGGATTTAAAATGGCATTAAAATCCCCTGCAATAATCCAAGGGATATTGTCTACTGATTGGTTAAGCTTGGAGATCTCATACCACCAGTTATGCCTAAGAGTGAGATTATTAGCCCCATAAACACAGGAAACCAAGAAGGAAGCTTCACAGTTCCTAGGGAATAGTTTCAAATGAATCAACTGATCGGAAGAGCTTAGGATAGCACACCTATAACTCTCAGGATTCCAAGCTACCACTATTCTAGCATTTGAAGACAGATCGATATTACTAAAAAAAGACCACCGAGGAAACAAGGAGGAGCAGATCTTATTCAACAAAGAAGGAGATCTTATCCTAGATTCTAGCAAACAAACAAAAGAAGCAGCTATACTCCCAATACAAGCCCGGACTGCCAACTGTTTTCTGGGATTATTTAACCCCCTCACATTCGAAAAAACCATATCCATAAGCATCAAAAAATCAGAACCGCTAAACCCATCTCTAAACCTACTTTTTGCAATCTAGTAATCACACAATTTTAAAGGAAAAATTACGAGTCTTTGAATCCTATTCACTAACTTATTCAACAGTCGTGGAACACCCAACTCGATGATATTCCAAAATATATCAATTAGAAATATAATGTTCATCCCATAAATGACTTAACTGTGGCATGCACATGATTAAAATGTTAAATTGTCATAAGATTATGTGAGTCCTAAATTATCATAAGATTCCAATCAATTTTTGTAGGTAATATTAGATAGTTTTGTTTCTTTACTTTATCGTATAGTATTTTCTTCAACTTATTGTAATATTGGAATAGTTTTATCTATAGTATATGCCTAATTCTTTTTTTTTTAAAAATATGATAGTCCATATTAATTAATTCAATATTCTCCTACTTGAATAAAATAAATTTACATATTATGCAAAGTCCAAAATCCTTACAAAACATATATAAAACAAAAACTACCGCTAAAATAAAGAAAAGTAGGATCCTAACATTCCCAGGTGAGAGACATGTTCATGAAATACATAGATAGGTAATCCTTTAGTTTATGAGTCCACCAATATGTTGCTTATAGGAAAATGTTTAATAGTAATTAAAGATTGCAGCTTTCTCATTGACAAAGTATAATTTAATGTCAATATGCTTGGAGGAAGAAGTGCTCCAAGTGTTTTAAGAAAAAGATACAACTGCAAAGTTATCACGATATAATTTTAGTAGCCTCGAAATGGAGTTTACATAATGAGACTTAAGTAGTAACTCGAGCTACACAAACTTTTACATATAGGAACCATGAAGAGGGGTGGTTTAGAGGGTTTACAAAAGGATTAAGTCAATCATCGAAAGAAGGAAGTAACCTTTGGAAAAAGGGGTTATAAGACGTAATCAACATTGGACTTAGATGTAAATCAACGTGGTCTTTCTCTAGGTTTTATGGTCTAGAGAAGCAAAAGCAAACTGACGCCAAATTTAAAATGTAAGACACATTAGACTTATGATATTGAAAGCTTTAAAACAAAACTGGCGTTGATGTTGTCTAATAAAAGCTTAGACTCATATTCTTGAGAAATTTGTTATTTCAAGTTGTTGTATTATTTCAAAACCCAAGTTTTAGTTTTTTTTTCTTCATATTTTTGGTCGTTTATACCTATATAAAGCTATCTCATGCATGTAATTGACACCTTATCATCATGATTATTAAATAAAAAAACCTTTTAAAGAGATTTTCTTCATCTTTGTTTTTTAGAGAAACTCTTATGAGGTGCCATCTTAAGTTACGCAAAAGTTATGATAGCTAGATTTTATACCTATTACAAATTAGAATTTTAATACCTCTTTGACAAAGATAAGGTATTTAATACATCAAATATTTATAGCTATTCATTGTCTTATCTTTGTTACTATAGAATTTTAAAAAATTATCAAATTCTTCCTCTTTTCCTTTAATTGGGTGTAATTAGGTTGTAACGAACTCAATTTCTTATCTTTAGTTTTCTTATTCACTAACCACTATTTTTTGTATTTATTGTCTAAGTTTGCTTCTGTGAGATTATTCGACCTAAAGGGAAAATTTAAACTAGCTTTCTTAATTTAGATTGTTTAGTTTAGAAAGAACTTTTAGTCAAAAGTTTAAGTAGAGAGTTGAGTGAAACATTAAAAGAAACATATGAAGTGCTTTTGCTATTAACTTTTTGTGCAGGTACAATATGACTCAAACTCAAAGTAGAAACTTATCCAAAGATAAGAAACAAATGAGGAGGAAATAGTGGGAGTAGATCAGGAGGCCTTTATGAACATTATTTAAGGCCAATATAAGCAACTTCTTTGATAATTCAGTGAAGTATAAGAAAAGCTAGAGAAATTTAAAGCTATTATAGTTGGACTATAACACAATCAACCTCTAATTACTAGGATGGATGATTTTAAGGTGAATAACGGGGTTGTAGATGTTTCCCAATATTTAGGAAAGCTAAACTAAGAGGTTATAGAGGAGGAGGAAGAAGGAGACAATGAGGAAGTTGATTTGATATAGGATACAAAATAAAGTATGAAGAAAGCGCAAACAACATAATAGTAAGCATTAAGATAACAACATCACCTTTTGTAGGGAAGATAGATCCATATGCCTACATAGAGTGGGAGAAGCATGTGGACCTAGTCTTTGATTAGTTTAATTTTTTAAAAGAGAAGAAAGTAAAACTAGTTGTGCTAAAGCTACATATAATGGCTTGATTTCTTTGTGACATAAACACCAAAATTTCCAATGTTGTGGAGCTACACCATTATGTGAAGTTGGAGAATGTAGTACACATAGCCATAAAAGTAGAGAGGCAGCTTAAAAGAAGACACCTTAACCATTTTAGTGTTTCTAGTGCCTACTTAGCTAAATGTCGAGTGCTATTTGATTTTATAGATAAAAGTGATGATTTAGGATAAATCATTTTGAGTTTGGTGATCTTAAAATCTTAAAATCTTTGTTTTTGCATGTTGTCTTTCTTTATCTCTAAACTTCTATATTTATAGTTTATAAAAATTTAAACCAAACGACCCTCAACATCTTCTCAACTTCAACTTCTGCTTTCTTTTTTCTTTTATTTATGCCTCTAGTTCCTTCTTTTTTTCTTCTTATATTCTTTCCGATTCCTAACTTACATATTTGTATTCTTTCCTCTTTTGTTTTTGCTTTTCTTTACTTTTTTAATTCCTTCTCTTTTTTTTTCTTATGCTCTTTCCAACTCCTAATTTACATATTTGTTTCTTTGATTATATTATTTCATTTTTCTTTTTTTTAACTCTTTTTCTTTTTTCTCCTTTTCTTCTTACATTCTTTCAAATTGTACAACATATGTTGTACTGGGTCATTTTTACTACAACAATTGCAATACGTACAATAGTGTGAAATTGCATCACATTGATATGGTAACGAATTGAAGTGCAATCACATTATTGCAACCAAGAATGCAATTATGGTCCACATTTTAAAACTCAAGATTGTACAAAGATTTCCTACTATATTGACAGTTCCTGTGTAACTTTTTCATCGTATCCGAAGATTTTATAAAATATTAGATGCTTCTTATTTTTGATATAGTGCAATGAACAGTATGTAACAAGGTAAATTTAGAGAAATGCATGTAGAATTAAATGAATATATATTTTTACTAAGAGAAACCACCATGTAATTCTCCAATCAAAACGTTTTACTCAAACTTGACACAATGCTAATTTCATCATCAACTATTCCAACTTTGTTCTGTTATCATTTTATTAAAAATGAAGGAAAGAGTGGCAGTAAGATGATTGGAGTTTTGGTTCGAAAAAATTAAAAAGGAAGATTTTGTGGAATGCACTCATGACCTAGAATTTCCGTAAAGACTTGGTTATATAGTTTCTTTATTATACTCTTATTTATTGTCGTTCAAGACGAGTGTTTGTACAACTATTCATATTGAATACACACTAAATATTAAATTGCAATATCGAAGATGTTTGTTTCATAATGTCGTTATTCTGTTTTTTTCTCTAATAATATTATTTAGATATTTATGCAGCCAATGTCACATTTTTTTTTTTAATGTTTGTCGAACCGAATCCGAAGATTTTATCCCAACATGTAAATGCGTAAAACCATAATGCATGTAAAGTACCAATACTCAATTCCGGAATAAGGATTGCTGCAGCCATTGAAACACAAACAATATATATGTTTATTTTATCTTCACATGTAGACACAGAAAGTCAAAGTAAATGCCTTTAACTAGGGTTGTCAAGGACCTGCATGGTCTTATTTTGTGCATATATATATTTTTATAATTAAAGGTCACAGCAACTAGAGTTGCTGTTTAAACATGGACGTATTCACCGAAATTCATGATGGTGATGACGAGTATCATCGACAAAGGACCACATTAGCTGTGAGTTCGGTGGTCCTGTTTCGGCATGAGAGGATAAGCAAGTTAGTCTCAAGGTTTGCGGCACGATGAAGTTGGTTGGCTGCACAACTACATGCTTGAGTTCCTCGTCCATTTCTGATAGCCAACGTCACTTTAGCCAAGGCACCGCAGCATTCCGTAGATGGCAGCGTTGAATTAACTCCAAGTCCTATTTCCACAAGATCCGCCGCGCAGGCCGTGACATTAATACCCAGAGTTTCACAGCCAGAGACAATCTCAGAAGCAGCAGACACCTGATCTCTTCGTGCAGTGGTTTCATAAACCACTATTCCCAGGAAGGCGAAGAAGAATAAGGTCTTCATTGCGCAAGCCATTTTCAGTAATTCAATATTTCAGTCCAATGTTTCTTCTCTCGGTGCTTATGGACAAGCCAAAAGTCGCATTTTATAGAGATGATGAGCTAATATTGATGGGATAGACTAGCACCGCCCTAATCTAGGAGCTGGTCCGGTATCTATCCGAGTCGGAAAAAAACTCACGCAAGCTCCACTTATCATCTTTTATGTTTTTCACCGCATTTTCTCTCTATACTTTCCCTTTTTCACAGCTTAACCCTTGTTTTCTTACTCATAAAGGGAAAAAAACATGATAAGAAGATATTACGGACCAATTAAAATTTCTAAATACTTTTTTTTAAAATTTGAATAATTATTGCATTAACTAAAGCAAAGCTATCTCGGCATTACAATGAATTCACCATAAGTAAAATTACAAAACAAAAATTACAAGCTAAGCTAAGACAGGTTACAAAAACAAATGAAATGTAACATAAAGCACTACAAATTCCATCTGGACTTCATTTATGTGGATAAGTCATGACGATTAGATCTTGCTATCATAAGGGATTAGATCCAATTTATGATATCATCAGCTAAGTTGTATTTGGGTACTTCCTCATTTATGTAAATCCACTTGTTTCTTTCCTTCCAAATATAATAGATCATGGTGGTAGAGGGAGTTCTGCAAATTTGGGTATCTTGCAATCACAATTAGGCAGTATAAATGATCCAGTTGAGAGATGATTATCAATCATAATTAACAAAAGCGTTAGACAACAAATGTAAAACTCTGCTCCATATTGCCTTTGAGTATCTGCATTGAAAGAATAAGTGCTCTTTATCGTCTTCCAACTCTTTACAAAGCACACAAAGAGGGTCATAGTAATGAAACCATCTATTTTTTGTATGAATCTTGTTTTTGATAACTAGCCAAGTAAAAATAGAGGCATTATGGTTGAGGGAATGTTTCCAAAGGATATTGAACCAAAGAACATTGCCTATAGGTTCCTGTAGCGGCCTATAACAAGACTTATTTGAATTTACCTGAGGCATCTGGGACCCAAGTTACAAAATCCCGCCTATGTGTATCAGTGATCTGAGCGAGAAGATCAATTAGTAAGTTGAACCCTCTGAAATTGCCCTCCCATTTCATTTGGTTCATCAAGGAATAAGCTTTGGAGTGATGAGGAATCTTGTTTATAAGTTTGGATAATGTCGTCCTTTGTATGAGAGGACTATAATCTGTCCAATTATCAAACCATACCTAAATAGTATCTCCGCTGCCTAACACATGCTTAATCAAAGAAAAAACAAGCCATCTCAAGCTCAACATTTGCAAGAAAAACCAAGAGTACTCCCTCGAAGTAGATAGTTGCCAAAATCGGTCATTATTGAGATATGTTTCAGGTAGTCATTTGACCCAGATAGCATGTTTGTCATCAAAGAGCCTCTAAATCCTTTTGCGAAGAAACACTTTTTGTATGAGAGATATAGGGATAATCCCCAATCCTCCTTGCTTATTAGGAATAGTCATCTCACTCTATTTTACTTTAGCTTTCTTAGAGTTGTCAGAACTAGACCATAAGAAAGCTTTCATGATGCTATCAATCTCCTTAATGACTTTCTTAGGAAGAATGATATGAGATATCCAGTAGACATAAAGGTTTCCCAGCATAGGGATAATCAAGGTAACCCTTGTAGCAATTGACAAGAACCTATTCTGCCAGGCATGAATTATTGTATCCAAAATAAGTTCTAAAAATACCTATGCTATCCTACTCGCAAGTGTACGAGGTAGTTGTCGTTGATTACAGGGTTGTCTCCCATAGTGGTAAAATCGGTCTACTTAAATTAATCTTAAACAAAAATAAAAATAGATGCAATCCTAAACATTCTATCTTGATTTGTTGAGTTAAGGCTTTAAAGAAAATCATAAAATTAAACTGAAAAGTAAACGGAGTTAACTGCGAGCAAAAAAGGATTCATGAATCGAAGTGGGAAACCTTTGATAATTAATTTCACTAATTTAAAGCATCTACTCTAGGTTTGCTTACCAATCCAATCTCCACCACTCATATCAGACATCAATCTGAAGGTCTTTATTTCGGTTGTAATGGGGTCAAGCTAAAGGTAAGAAAAAGGTAAATCACAGTTTAAAACCATAAAACAAATTGAGCATTTAAAGTAATATAAACAATGAAGTATAAAACACTCAGTTCTTTCCTTTCAAGTTAACAAGATTAGCACTCCCTCTTTTATGTCTCTCCTCTTTCTTTTCATTTTTTGGTTATCTTCTCTTCCTTCCTTTTCTTTTCTATTTTTTCTTTTTCTTTTTTATTAATTTAGTACAAGATCAAGTTTAAAAGAGGAAAAATGTAGCGGAGAGATAAAAGTTAATACAACCATACCCATTCCTAACTGAATAGCCAACTATATCCTATGATTCGCTCACACTTATTCAAGCAATTATTCCCTAGGCCCAATCATATCCATTCAAATGCTCAACTTGCCTTATGGTAGGTACAATGTAGAGGATAAAAAATTAAGGTCAAGGCTTAGATTTTGGGTTTAAAGAAAGAAAAGGTTTTATGTTAAGTTCAAAGGGGCTCACTAAGTGAAACATTATGGTGGCTTTTTAAGCAAAAGGGTAAATCCTAATTGCCTTCATCATTTTAACGTTTGCAAAAGATTATGTGATCTCAACTAGTATTTACAATCAAGTTTTAGAGTTCCTTAATCATGAGAGAACACTCTCAACAAAGAATATTGAATTTGGTGTTTAATAGTTCAAAAAGGCTCAAATTCTTACCAAATGAAAAACATCTTTCATCTATCACAACAAGCTAATGTCCTTTTAATCGAAATCTAAGTTAATCAGTCTAAGCATGTAAGTATACTCATTCGATCATATTATGCATTTCTAATCCCAATCGAGTTTATGTCATAACCATGCATCTCTAACTATTAAATGGGAAAACAAACACATAACATACAAATAATAAATATATTTTTTTAACTAATACTCCCCCATATTTAAGTATCACATTGTTCCTAATGTGATACAAAAAAGTAAAAGAGAGGTCTAAGACACAATATAATACGAACAAGGGCAAGCATTAAAACTAAAAGACATTAAATAGACAAGCAGTAAAAATAATAAAACAACAAGGATGGAAATGTGATACGAAAGTGTGAGTGGTGGCTGCATTGAAGCAGTTTGGAGCATGGCATCCTACATCAAGGAGTGGAGAACATCTGTGACGAGGGAAAATAGAAGAGATTGAAAAGTAGGCATATGCACACAAAGCTAATAGATTAAGTTGAGTTTCACTAAAAAGGACTAACAAATAACTAATTGAAAAACAAAACATAAATTATATGGGTTGCCTCCCATTTAGAGCTTCTTAATGTCTTTAAGTTGGACACCTCAACAGTCATGCTCAAGGTGGATTGCTCAAGATGATTGATTCCACTATTTTCTTCTCTTCATTGGGATTTTTCTCCAAGTATTTCCCAACCTCTCCCTTGGTTTCATCGACCAGCAATTAGCAACATTCATCACTCTTTTTAATCAAATACAACTCCTTTTCTTCTGCTTCCTGTAAGGTGAAATCAAAATATGCAACATTAATTTGATCAACAAAAAACAGTCTTTATAAACACTAGTAGTAGAAATAGGTTTAACAGTAAAGATTTAAAATTCTACCGTTTCTCCCAAAACAGACATACTTAATTTCTTGTTCTTCACATCAATCAAGGTACTGGTAGTGGTCATAAAAGGCCTCCTTAGGAGTATGGTGTGCTCCTTCCCTTGCTCTTTAACCTCTCTTATGTCAAAGATAACAATGTCTATAGGAACAATCAATTCTCCAACCTTCACTAACACATCTTTCATTATTCCTTTCGGATAATAGATTGACCTATCAGCTAATTAAAAAAACATATTTGTAGGTTTTAACTATCCTAGATCCAATTTCTCATAAATAGATTAGTTCATAAAATTTATTCTCGCTCTAAGGTCAAGCATACCCTCATCACCATTACCCATTGATACTTACACAAGAAAACTCCCTCGGTCGAATTACTACTGAAACACTGCATTTGTAACTTCTGAAACTATCACCTTCTTGTTTGGCTCAAACTTCCATTTTTTGGTGCTTAGTTCCTTGAAGAACTTCACAAAAGTTGGAATATTCCTGATCACACCTAACAAAAGTAGATTAATATTAACTTTGGAAAACATGTTATATAGATAAGAAAATTGCTTATCTTGTTTCGAGCTCTTTAGACGGATCGAATATAGGATCGGTGGTCTATAAGGATTAATCGCCTTATGCAATCTTAGTCCTTCATTGCAGTCGATTGCATGCCTTACTTTTTCACCCTTCTAAACTTGACTTGAAAAGTTGTCGCACCCATTGCTTTCTTCATTTTTCTACTTTCTTCAATAGTGAGGCTCTCATTCACCAAATATATTAGAAGGGATCTCAATATGATTATCAATCACCTTACCACTTCTCAGAATAGTAACTGCTTGGGCTTGCACAGGTTGACTAGGCAACTTCCTTTTTTGATGGTTGTGCATTTGAGTAGCAAGTTGCCCTACGTAACTCTCAATCCTCCTTACAGACGCTTCCAAGGAATCAAATCTCTTATTGTTCGTTTCTTGATTCTGAGTTATTACCTGAATAAATGCATTCAGACTTTCCTCTAAAGAAGGCTTGCTCGGTAGATTTTGATTTGAGGATTGCACCTAAAACTGGTTTTGCCTATGAAAATAATGATATTGTAGTTGGGTTCCCCTTCATCTCGTGCTCTCTGCCTCTGGTGCTTAATTCCTCCGTTTCTTGTACGAATTTATTCGTGGGTACGTTTCTTTTTTAAATTTGAATTTCTTATTTCTGTATTCACTTCTCTTTAATTCTGCCTATGTTCTGGTTAGTCATCGAAAAACTGTTGAGGTTAAGTTTGGATGAAGAATGATTCTTTTCGTGCATTATGGCTTTGGTGCTGTTCTCAAATTGTAAAGTTGTTTTTTCTCTATTAATTTTGAGTTTATTTTAGTTTCTTGGGCTGTTGAGAAGAAAGAGTATTGATGCCCATTTGAAGTTTCCTAAGAGCTGTTGCTGGGTTTTCTTGTTTTGTTGAAGTTGTGAGTTCTTTTGGTACTTGATTGACAGTGAAATTGGTTTTATTTTTATTTGAGGTCTTGGTTTCTAGGTTTTGATATTTGCTCATGATATATGAAGTTCTGAATTTTATCGAAGAAGTGTAATGGATTGATTTCCCCTTTTCATTTTACATTTTTCATTTGACCTTTTTCGAATTATATAGCTGATGCTATTGATTTTATCTTCCTAGATTACTGATTTTGCTTTGGCTAACAAACTAATTCAGAAATCTGATTATGACAATATCAAGGCTTTGGTTTCGGATTGTGTAAAGCAAGCAAATTCATATGGTAATTTCTAAAATCTGGTCTTATATTAGTGTCGGATGCTGTTGAATAAGTCAGTCGGATAGTCATATACTTGACAACAATATTGTTCGATTAGAAGTACTCATGAATTACTCCAACCTTGTATTCTGCCTCTCAGATTCTAAAGGCGACGATGATGATGTTTGCTTGTCTGCTTACTCCAGTTGCATAAAAACGTCGCGGAATGTTAGACAACGTCGCGGATTGTCCAAGTTTTCAGTGACGTTTTTATAAACGTCGCAGAATGTCAGTATTTTTCGTGACGTTTTACATAAAACGTCGCAGAAAACTTTTGCCTACACTACATTCCGCGACATTTTTTAAAACGTCGCAGAATACATTTTACGATATTTTTTGGACATTCGCAAAATATCTTGTTTTTTTGTAGTGTGAAATCATACACTTCTTGACACGGTGTAATGTATGTTGGTAGGCTCTTCCTTACCAAAGTTCCTATAAGGTGATGCTTTAAGAGCTGCAACTTATGTCTTGAATCAAGTGCCTAGTAAATAGGGATAACAAAATCGGCCCGACTTGATTTTGGCCTAGTTTGAATGGGCCATAGGTGGGCTACGGGCCGACCATGACCCATCATTTTTTACTTTTTCTTAAAAATATATATATATGACGGGCCGACCACTAAGCCAGGCCCAACCACGGGCCAACCCATCCCTGCCCGCCGGGTCATGGGCCACACATTGACATCCCTACTAATAAGTCTATTCCTAAGACTACTTATGAGTTACGGTCATATAAGAAATCCACTTTGCATCACTTCCTATACTATTGAATAATCATTAAACAACGTCTCCATCATATTTTGTTCATTTTTTTAATCTATATTGTATTCATAATAACGGAGACAATATATCTTTTTTTAAAGCTATAGATAAAGGAAAAAATGACGAAATATAATGAAGGGAAGTTGTATGATATCCAAACAATTCTATAAGGAGGTAAACGATAATATTCAAAATACGAAAATTAAAATACAAAAAAATCAAATCACAATAGGTCCAATATAATTACTATATTTAAAATGTAAATAATAATATATCAATAAACTATCAAAATTTAATGAATCAATAT
>JANKOD010000006.1:25954006-25964813 GCA_026284645.1 Erythroxylum acuminatum
CTAGCTAGCAATTCCATATATAAGGAACTAGTCACCAATGATAGACGTACGATACTACAACCCTATTTTTCCCTGTTTTCAACGACCAAAACCCTCTCTCAAAATATTGACTTAAGCGTCGGAGGGGCCTGCCAGCAATCAACCCCTGGCGTGCCTTATTTGTTTTGCAGGTGTTCTCTAGCTGAAGTTAATCAAGATTATGGACCCAAGCAGCAACGTCCAGCCTCAACAGAATCTGGCTGAACCAATTATAAATTATTTGTTAATATACGTGAGTACTTTAGGTAATATTAGTTATAATAATTATAATAACCACTAAAGTGATGACTATCTATTTGCGAGTATACGTGGATACCTCAATTAATATTGGTCATAATGATTACAATAACCACTAAAATGATGACTCTCAAATATTTTTTGAAGGACCTAACTACACGATCATTATTATTAGTGACTCTTATGACTATTATTGTTTATATTAACTAAATTACTCTTATGATTCACAATTCTTTTGTTGTTAGCATGCATAAGTACTTTAGTCAATGTTAATCATAATGACCAACAAATGATAATTCTTAAACTTTTTCTTTCAAAAAACTAATTCCATATAGTTGTCATTTTAATAGCTCTTATAATTATTATTATATATAATGACTAAATTATCAGTATATATTATAAATTATTTTTTATTAGTCACTATAAGTCATAATACTCGTAATGACTGCCATTTGAGTGGGTAACATTTTTCAAGAATAAGGTGGCCTGTAACTTTGTGAGAACACTCAGTGATTAGTCTTTTAAAGAAGTTTCAAGGTAGAGTCCAATTCATGTTAGGAAACTAAAACAATTATCGTTGATTTGTTTTCCAACTTAATGCTTAAGTCTATAAAATTAATGCAAAAAACAAATCTAATCAACCACTGTATTAAATCACTTACAGTTTTATTTTGTTTAGTGGCTACTTTCAACATTCTCCTCCTTATTAACAAAATGAGTTTACTAAGTTTCTTTTTTCTTATTTAAAATTTAAAGGAATTAATAAAACATCTATAACATAAAATAGACAAGAGAATTTATTATATCTAAAATTATCTAACCGTTGATTTTTAACTTAAATCAACTTTTACAATATAACTTGCTAGATTATGTTATAATTGGGAAAATATTCAATGTAGTACAATGTTTTAAATTTTAGCTTTTTCCATAAAGAATATTGTGGAAATCTATATCTTGATCCTCCTGTAAAAATTGTCTTTAAGAGTGATGGAGAAATTATAAGATTGCTGCCTGAACTCTTCGTATGCTGATCATGTGTCTGCAAAGAAGCTGTATTGTGTAACGTCCTTAACGATTAGGCGAACAGCAGAAATTGTGGTTGCTATTGTAAGCAGGGAAAAGGCAACGACGTTAAACCAATGCCATAGCTTCTTCTCTATTCTTGCTGTCTTTCCCTTTACCTGTGGCACTCAGATCAAACCAAGCATGCATGTTCAGTATAATCAAATCAAATTCTTAATTAAGTAATATCTGATCCTATTTTTCTTTTTGAGTACAATTCATAGAGACACCTGTAATATTTACTTAAAGAAAGATCTATGCTGTTTGCATTAACTTTGAAAATTATGATAGTGTAAAGTATAAGTCACTTCAGAGACTATGGACTGATCCATATATTAAGGCCAGAGTGCCGGCGCTTGACTTGCTTCTAGAGATAATATGTAATTTGTATACGTATTTGCCTCCTAAAAGGTTGAAGTCGCATTAGAACAACTCTTTTGCTCACAAAAATCAAACAGTTGGAAGTTTTGCTGTCTACGGCCTAGGCTAGTAATTTTAATTACCTTGAGGAAAATCATGCTTGGAAAGACAAAGGTGAGAGTAACAAGTGAGAAAGATCCAATCAAAGTGACGAAGTCTCCCATAAAAGGAAAAGCTGCTGTGACGAAGGTGTTTACTGCATAGAAGAGAGCACGAAGGAGGAATAGACCCTTCACATTTTTGCTTGAATGCAATTTCTCTTTCGCGTCCAGGAACTTGGTATCAAGTGCTTCATGAATCGGTGCAACGAACATCTGTATTATTAGTTTCAATTGGTTTCAGTTACCATATAAGAATTGCCTTTTACTTTTTAGTAGTCTACCTCATGCTTTAAGCAAAAAGGAAGGACAGAAATATGTGGTGTTAAGATATGCTCCTAGCTGCGTAATGCTAATTAACGTATAATTACGGAATATAAGGTGAATGTGGTGGAATCTTTCTAGTTGAACACAAAAGATAAAGACAGATCAACACCTCTTCGTACTAAATAGTAAACCCTGCTTTTAAGCCAAATAATTAATGGTCTGCAAGTCCCACCTAATAAGGAGTGTATTTCATTTTCAGGAAACATAGAGGCCTGAAGTGACTGACACATACGTCAAAAGTCTGAATGTATTGATAAGCCATCGAAATTGTAAAGGAAATTAAACGGAAAGATCAATAAGTCTTTTTCTTCTACTTTTTTTTCTAGGGAATGTTTTTAGAATAGTTTCAATTACGAGAAGACACCTTTAAATCATCCACATTTAGATTAATACTCGCTTGAATCTTATAGGTCCCTTACGAGAGACAAAACTCTAACCTCAAATTTTAAACAGCTATATACATAAGGGAGATTCAAACCTACAACTTTACTTAAATCAGGAAATTCCCCTACCAATTCACCTGCAACTTGAGCTTCGTAATTTCGTCTCTCCCCTTGATGTAATGGGACAGATTGTAGTGGAGTTCACAAATAGTTCCTAGAGGTGATTCAGTTAATAGTGGGAGATGACTAAAGGCTTTCGGCTTGAGTCCCAAAAATTTTAAGGATTTAGTACTAATCACAAAGTTTTGTATTTTTGTCTATTGTTATTATTGATCAATTAAAGATTTAGTCAGTACATCTTCAAAAAATAATTATTACATTTTTATTATAAGAAAATTAAAAAAATGCTGCGAATACTAATAGAAGATTTATTTAACTTGTTAGATATATATAAAGTATTAAGAAATTAAAATAATGAGAAGTATACAGAACTTACCATTTGGGAGACTGTCGATTGCAAGAACACTAGAACGTTTATTAGAATCTTCACCCAACTAGGACCGGAAATCTGTTGTGGGAGGTACCATGAAACTGCTGAACCGTAAGCCCAGTATCCAACTACCGTCACACCATAATAAAAGAAGATTCCTACTGTGAACTGGATTAACAAAGCTTTTCTCATATTCTTCACTGCCGGTTGTCGCAAAGTTGACTGCACAGCCAAGAACATGACCATTTCACATTGAAACCAAACATTGTTAACATTTTATCTAATCCTTACATATGCTTTTGTCAAGTTTTGCTATTCCTCTACCTGGATTTCAGGTAGCAACCCTCCAGAGTTGGCAGCGATGAGGGCAGAAATAGCAGCAAAAGCATTGAACATTTTGCCCACTTGACTTCCACCAACCTCGTAGCTCCCGCTTTTATCAGATCGTCCTGTTTATTGAGAAAGTGACGAAAATGTAAGCTATGCATAAAGCAAACGCCAACAAGGGTGAAGCTAAAAGTACTTTGCGAACTATGTACCATCATCAACAACCATAATGATAAGGAGGATGACATAAACTGAAGTGATAACAGCAGAGACCATCAACCAGGTCCTCATAGCGGACATTGTTGGGATAAAAAATGCGAATAAGAAAAAGGCCAGTCCAGTGAAAATGATGTAATATTGTAGCCTCCATGGAGAGTCGCTGAGAACCAAGTGCATTTCCTGTATATCGAAAGCATTTGTATTTTACAACCATTAGCAGACACCTAAAAGCGATGGAGATATGCAAACAATTCTACAATAGCACGTGCAATCAATTTACTGATACCTTCAGTGCTCTTCCTCCAAGGAGAATGAAACCCATGTTCGCGAGAAAAAAAGACGAAAATTGGCTAATATATGTCATGTAATAGAAATATTTCCCTGCACAAAGATGGAAACCAAAAAGCGTCCTATATCACACACTTTTTGTATATTTGTTATATGGTTCAGACCGAGAATAAATGAAATGATAGATATTTTCTCACCGAAGACAAACCCCATAATGTCTCTGTATCTGATGAACCTCTTGCCTTCAATGAAATGAAACGCAGCTAAGAGCCAGTTAGCATAAGCACTGTAGAGGCCGAAGATAAGTAGGATTATTGTACCCCATTTCCATCCCAAAGGTACCATTACCAGACTTGAATAACTCAGTATGTAACCACAGTTGAAACCTGTCGCCAGCATGAATCCCACTTGTTGCCATGAATCTGCAGGCCCAGATTACGTAAATTCAGGTCCCCTCATTAATGAACCATAAAAGTTATTAATAAGAGAGTTCGGAAATAGTTATGAATATCAAGTATCAACACGCAACATATCTTTCATAGAAGTAGAACCATATAGTGCCTACAAGAAAATCCCGCGATTATGCATAGATTTAGATGTTGGATAGTTGCACAAATGAATAAGAAATTAAGCATGACGCATGTATATACCGTGGCCAACAGAATGTGCAGAATTACTGACATCAGGTCCCTTAGGATCAGCCTTTGCTCCTCCTTCTTCAATATTCATCAATTCTACGTCCTTTAGCTCTCCTGCAGACTCCATCTCGATCTCAAGAATTAGCTCTCTTCAATTCTATTATAATGTCTTCTCAGTACATATCCCAGACGTGTACATTGCGTTATTTATAGCAATTAGTAGGGACAATTGTCAACCCAATTTTTTGTTTCTTAGTCCTCTCTACGATCTTCCTGTTCACCTGCCCAAGAGTCAATTAATGCAATGATATACTAAGGTTTGTCAATTTTGTGTTTCATTGTAATTTCAGAATCTATTTTTTAAAATATTATAAGTAATTATTGGGATATGGTTTAGTTCTACTTCTACTGACAACCTGAAATGAACTGGAATAATGTATAAAAATACTCTTTTAAAGTTATATAAAATAAATAAAACAGTTATCTCGATATGAAGCGTGCATAGAAGATTTCAAGGTTCTAAACATGTTCTCTTATGTGTTCGTATTCCGTAACCATACGATCAACTCATAGAGGAAGGCTAAAAGACAACAAAATTCTAGGGAACTAAAAGACAACCGAGTTTCCTTTCTGTAATACATCATTTTTCAATGGAAATAAGCATTTAAATAAAGTACAATATCACAAGAGTAGAATTTTAATTTATGAGAAAGTTCTTATAATAAAAACAAATTATATATTTATGTGCTATTTAAATTATTGTTATTTGGCAACTGTGAATTCGAGTTCAAACAAAAACTTTGATCAGATTTTCTATGTAGGATGAGAAGTGGTAATGGATCATTTCAACGTTAGCCTTTTGTTTTCTTCTAATCTTATATTATGTCTACAAGATAGAACGAAAACAAGCAGTGGCTTTAGGCCGATTGACAATCGTGTTTTTTCAGCGTTATGTGCTTGAAGATTGCAGAAAATAGGCTTGTTAGATATTAATTATATGCAACTTGTAATTAAGGCCGGCTCTAAATGTTGTTGGATGGGGCAGGCAGTAGGATACAGAAAAGGACTGTAGTTATGTGTCCACAAATGGAAAGTGGTGTAGTTTTATAATGAATTATAAAAACGGACATACGATCGATTTTGCAAGGGAACTCTTAACCACTAATCCTCCTCTAAACAAAGGCCATTCCTAGAATTCTGGCTGGGATAAAATGAAAAGAATACGAGGAATGTAATTTTTCTCCACTAAATGATTCAGGATTTGAATTTATGTGGTCATTGTCCAAAGTTTACTTTTTAATAATTTAGACTATCCTTAACCCCCACCAAAATCTTCTTGTGGCAGACATACACAAACCATCGAGTTATTACCATCCTGTGTGACACCTCAACAAAAGTTAATAACAATAATGGCAGTACTGAAGGAAGAAAAGCAGCCACAAGTTAGACTTGCCAGGTTGGTGGAGAATGTGAATGCCTTGGGCATTATTCATTGGCAATCACCAATCAAATAGTATCTCCACTAGACCTGCAATATTACACGTCTGTACGTGGATCACATGGTATTTTTATCGAACAGGCGAGTCAAACTTCCCCTGTCAGATTCCATATAACCATCGTGTGTATGATACTAACATAGTTAGTACTTGCCAAGTTGAGGAGAATTGCTTTGGCCTCACTTCAACCGTGTCAATGCCTTTTGGCATTGTTTTATCGGCAATCGAGAGCCAAATACTACCTCCACGCCTCTGCCTATACGGCTATGCGTATAATATAGAACGTGGATCACATGGTATTTATTATCAAACAGGCGAGCAAAACTTCCCCTGTCAGCATCCATGTTAACAACGAAACGGAAAATGATAGTGGCCTAATGGTGGGTAGATAAGAAAACAAACGAGGCTTTCCAGCTAGAAAACGTTCTATTAACTTTTGAAGTATAGGGCAGGGGATGGTGAAGACAATTGGTTGTTGTTTGATAATTGGACTGATTTTAGTCCTTTTTTGCTGTGCAATGACTTACAAGTATTAAGAAGTAAGATTCTTAAAGATGCTAAAGTTGTATGGTTCATCCAAGAAAAGGATAGGATCCTAAATATTAGATATTTTCAACTGCGGAAAACTATTTACCTGAGCTGCGTATTGTGCGAAGAAAGAATAAGGTGGTATGGACTGTAAATGCTAGCAGGTTATTTAACAATAAATCGGCTCATAATTTATTGGTGTCGCCAGTGAAGTCATTCCCGTGGGTAGAAACAATATGGAAGCAGGTTTTGAGTCACAAATCTGCCATTTTCTTGTGGTTAGTTATAAAGAACATATCAAGAACTAAAGATCATTAGTTTGGGAATTACGATCCGCTTTGCGTCTTATGTAAACAAGTAAATAAGACTAGAAACCATCTATTCTTTGAGTGCAGATGTAGCAAATCGGTGTGGAGCAAAATTTTGCACATGATTACACTTCTAAGGTTCTCTTTTGATTGGAACGAAACATTGAACTCTATCATTTAATATTCTAACTCAAGTCAGATGGATGGAATTATCATCAAGACTTCGTTTTTAGATGGTGATCTATTATTTATGAAGGGAAAGAAATAGGGAGGATTTGCAAAAATGAGGAGCAGCACAAATATGAACTTGCCAAGGCAATTGTCAACTTGATTAGAGAAACTATGATAGCTAAAGGGAAATAAGAAAACATTAGCCAAGAATTCAGATGGTTATGGTTATTTTAATTTTTGATTTGTAAATACTGTACATTTTGTATAGTGTGAGTTTTTACTGCTTGTAGAATCCTCGAGTAAGATAGTATATAAGTTTTTGCTTTGGGAATATTCCTTTTTAAATTTCAAAAAAATACTTTTGATTCCACGTATTATTAAAGAAAACATGGAAAAGAAAATTTTGATTTCTTGGACAAATGGTGAGTTTTTTTTTTCCTTTTCTTTTGGGGATCACTATTATAAACTTCAACGAAATTTAATAACTAAGAAGTGCAAATGAAATGGCAAATCAGCATGATTTCTCTTAGTTCATATATTTTAATCACACCTTGTTTGCATAATCTTTGGATATCTTGTCTATATATCAAATATTACTGTTGCAGTTCTCAAGTTAACGACGTGCCAACCAAAAATCTTCGATTAATGAGAAGCAAAAAATATATATATATATCGATCAATTCCAAAATGGACGTGATCGTTGACTTTTGCCATCCCATCCAAAATCATGAAATTCCAGTGACGGGCTTAAACTAGTTCCTAAAATGGATGCATAGTTCCAAAATTCCATGTGAACATTTTATTTTAATTTGTTCTATTAAAGCTCGTGGAGTTTGTGAGGAAAAATGGTTTTGTGATTAATTTACATATATCGCGACTTTTGCTCCTTTTATATTGGTTTTATTAGTGTCTTTCTTACCTTCTCAAACTTCAAATTGCAACTCTAAATATGGCATCAAAATTATAGGTTAATGTTTGATGTTATATGGACTTTATTACTTGAGGTAAATGAAAACGAAAGAAAGGTTACTTTTTGACATAGACCAGATTGAATTTCGGTCATGCTATTGTTTCTCACACCCAAAAGGATGGTAACTGCCAAATAATAGTAAGAAATTTTTGTTTTTGATGGTTATTTATAGTAGCAGTATCTACTAATGATCACAACTGAACTTTTTATATGGTGTTTATGCAAGAAGAAGATGAGATCTTAATATACCGGGTCTATAGTTGACCTCTATGTAAGAAATATACGGCCAGATGTTTTGACTCATATTTTATGTCACTCAATATTAAACTTTGTTTAGGATTTTCTTGGTTAATAGTATATTAATTCTTGACCATTAATTTAGCACTCGATAGACGTACAAGATTTAATATTAATAAGAAAAAAACAAACATATAACGAATGTATTTATGTATTGATTTATCCATTAAGCTATTGTACAGAAAGAGAATTAAGAGAGAAAAATTAGTTTGTAATAATTGAAAGCTTTCTCTCTAGATTATAATGAATTCTGCTCAACGCAGATGATTTATTTGCTTTATTTATATGATTATTATTATATTGAAGATCTGAATAGGAATTAATGATTTTACATATGATTTATATATTAATGTTATAATATTAAAAAAATTATATGTGGTATCAAAGCTTCAAATTTGGAATAAATAATAACTCTTAAATTATTGATTTAATAATTGTTTTAATTACTTCAAATTTGGAATAAATAATAACTCTTAAATTATTGATTTAATAATTGTTTTAATTACGATGTAAAAAAAATTATAATTTTAGGGTTTTATAAAAAAATATTTTTCCTAATTAAAAAAAGTTGAACAGCGTCCTTTAATCTTCTTGAAACGTCGTCGTTCAGTTTTTATGACTTTCTTTGCGGCAACCCTCTGAGGACCTGCTTATGATTTCTTAGCCAATAGAAGGGCGATTCTTGAATTAGTAAAAGTGTTAGCATCGTTTTCGACATAAAGCAAGATAGATTGATGGCTTATTTAATTCAAGAAAAATCAATTGTCAGAATATTCAGTTGAAATAGATTATTAATGTAAAAGCAAAATAATGGTGGGACAACACCATGTGATTCTTCTTGGATGACGTGCATATCTCTCTTCACTATTACTAATTTTTTGGCTACTAACAATGCATATCCTTCTTCGAAATTACTTGCAGTAATGGTTGTATGGCTAGGAAGTTATGCGTGTATATCTTGCAGTAATGGTTGTATGGCTAGGAAGTTATGTGTGTATATTATTTCACCATGTGAGTCACCCTTTATTGGTGTTTATGATTTACGGAATTATCCATGCTGCATATGAATTGTGTTTTGAATGGAAAATTGCATGTTTGTTGTATGAAGTTTTCATGATGGACGAATTATTTTTGAAGTTTTGATTTCTTACGTTTCAGTAATATTAATAATATTTTGATCTATATTCAAAATTTTAGCATATAAATGATTAAAATTAATTTGATAGTTACCAAAGTAGCTAAATTAGTTTTGAATATGTCGTCATATAATTAATGTATTTTATGAAATGCTATTATGAAAATTTTATTAGTTGATAGAAATTAAGGCCTTTTTTTTTATAAATCAATGTTCTATAATTAATAAATATAAATGGGAAAATTGATATACTCTCATCATATATATATATATATATATATACTTATCTAAAGATGCTATATATTTTTTGATGAAGGTTATTTAATTTTCTTACAAAGTTTAAATAGCATTCTAATGATGGTGATGATATGTATTGTTGTGTTTATTCAAAGAAAACCTGCAATATATTTAATGTATATATTTCCTCTTTGAATTAGTTAATTAGTGAGTATTTATATGTTTGTAGTTATTAGCCTTCACTATCAAGCTTCATATGTTACCTTATTCACTGATGTGAATTTCTCTTAATGGAGCGAACAAGTTACTTTCCTTTTAGGTACTTTGGATCTTGACTTGGCGTTATTAGAAAATAAGCATGCTAACCTTAAAGATATTAGTACAGAGGCTAAAAAGGCACAGCATAAGGCATGGACAAGGTCTAATAGGTTATGTTTGAAATTTATATTAATGACAATTGCCAGCAACATTAAGTTTACTCTTCCTAGCACAAAAATCATAATGCTAAAGATTTTCTTAAGCTTGTGGAAGATAAGTTTTGTTATGCCAATAAGGTACTTGCAAGGACACTTATGGCTGAACTTACAACCATTAAGTTTGATGGGTCAAAGAGTATACAGCAATATGTCCTTGATATGATTAATATTGCAGCAAGAATTAAGACACTGGGTATGAGTGTGGAAGATTCCTTCTTAGTGCAGTTTATCATGAACTCACTTCCTACTAAATATGGGTCGCTCCACATCAATTATAACACATTAAATGATAAGTGAAATATTGATGAATTATTCAATAAGCTTATTCAAGAGGAAGCGAGAATTAAAAAACAAGGAGTTCATTCTATTAACCTAATATGTTAAGGAGTTGGAAAGAAACTTAAACCAAAGACCAAGAATTTTAATAAGAAAGAATCAGCTAAAGTTCTACAAGTTGCTGATGGTGAAAGAAAGGGACAAAAGATACATAAATGCCACTTCTGTAAGAAAGAAGGGCATTATCAAAAAGATTGCCCAAAATGTAAGGCTTGGCTCGAAAAGAAATGTAAGGCCCCAAAATATACCCTATTTGAAATAATACATGTTTATGAAAGTACATGTGTGATATGAATTAGAATTTTGCTATGATTAGAATATGAAA
>JANKOD010000006.1:25982205-25994947 GCA_026284645.1 Erythroxylum acuminatum
GCTTAATTTATACTATTTAGATAAATTTAGCTTGATTTATATTAGTTTCATTTGTATTAATTAACTTAATTAAATTTTGGTCGCTAAATAAATCAATTCGGTGACATTTTAAAGACGCAAAATACGCCCATTTAATGAAAATTTAAACTTTTTGAATAAGTTTATTAATTGAAATTTAAAAATGAAAAATAAAAAAATATATAGCGGGTAACCCGAGGGTCTACCCATACCCGCTGGGCAGGGTATGGATTTTTAAAATCATTACCCGTTTCTATAAATTTACCCGCGAACCCGTACCCGTGTGACCAGTACCCGTGAGACCCGTACCTATACCCGGACCACCCGCCCGTTTGCCAGGTCTAGGTAGGATCATATATAATGTTTACAACAAAATCACTACCTCCTAGTTTGTAACACAATTACTTAAAATGAGGGAGCTCCTATCCTAAAACATTACTTGCATGACTGGAAAGGAAAAAATGTATCCTTATAGTTTGATAAGTGGAGTAAGTCAGGTCCTTTATTCAATGCCAACTTACTTCCAACTCTAAAACATATATTCCCTAAATCCTAGTATATAAAGGTGCTTAATAAATAGGAGAGATTGGGTTAATAATTCATCCATATTCATGAAGCTCATCCTAGATTAGAGGCCTAGATGAAGTGAGGAAGACTCTTATCATCGGTTAAAGGATTCTTCTAAAAGGTTCACAAATGCCCCATGTATTTATACTTTAACTATATAAAATAGCATGGTATGGAAATATGTAGTGCAATAATGCTCTCCTTAAAGTCTCTTTCCTTATATGGCTTGTTTATAAGAAAAAATTGGGAACTCCAAATATATTGAGTTTCCTTAACTCTTCCTAGCTATATTGTCTCTATCATGAAACATGCATACATATGGAACAAAATACAATCTTTTTGCAAAGTTATAGAAACTAGCCTCTCTTGCACACTAATATTTTTAGAAAACTAGAACAAGGAAGGAGAATGTCTAGTGGTGATAAAAAAAATCTATGTCATTGCATTTGGCAACACTATGTACTCTATCTAGAAGAAAAGAAATTTTAAGTTATTCTAGGGAAGAGAAAACACTATGGACCAAGTGAAACTTAAGCTAATCTCATGGATTAGGGAACAATTGTTGGTGAACTAACTATATACTATATACATACTTGACATAGCTTCCTCTTTGAAACTTTAGAAACATTGAATTACCAATAAACAAATTAAGCAGTGTCCTTACTATAATCAACCAATAATTGTCAAAGTGGCCAATCTAATACCTTTAAAGATAGACCTCCTCACTAGAGTATAAGATTGATTCTTGTACTTAAGTCTTTGTCTACATGTATATCATTATATTATAACTTGGCTTCACTTATAAATTTTTAAGCTTGTAAAGCTTTGTTTCTATTTCTGAAATTTATTCTTTCTTTAATTAAATTTTGTTTGGCATGTAAGGTTTCCATATTAATTAAATTTAATTTAAATATAACTATATAAATAAGAATTATTTAAAAAATCAGGAAAAGTAAAAAAAAATGAGTTGGAGAGAATTAAACCATTGGCCTAGTTTTCTCCTCCTTCTCACTACAGTCGAGCCTCCTATGACTGTCTTAGCCTTTCTCATTAACCATTCTTGCTTCATCTTTATTGCATACATACTGCACTTGATTTCCCTTTTCTGTCTTTGCCCTTATCTTTCCATTTCTTTCAGCACTAACCAGTCTAAATCAGGTTCTTTTCCCTTAATGTAACTCAACCTTCATTTTGATTTCTTACTTTGTCTCAACTTCTGACATTTTATCGTTAGAGGTAAAATATTAATCGAAACTATGACTGTCCCTCCTACTCCAAAGGTAAGTTCTTTCTCACAAATGGTGCATGCTCTTCCATCCAAGTTACCTGAACCTAGTAACCCTATCATATATAAGATAAACCTATTTTCTTAAAGAATACTAGTCCTTGCAGGGCTTGAGTTGCCAATTTGAGTCAATTTCCACCACATTCCTATTTGAGTCAATTTCTACCGCATTCCTTTAGAATACTGGTCCTTGGAGGGCTTGAGTTACCTTGCTAACTACTTAGGCACACCACTTGCATTAGATGATAACACATCAAATCTCAAAAGTGTGGGATTTGTAAAAGTTTGTATTGAAGTTTATGAAAAAAGGAAATTGCCTTACCTTACCAATAATGGAACATAATGACAATGGGGATTTGGTTGAAGACATGGTGAGGTTGCTATATACATAGAGGCATCAAATGAAAATTATCATCAAAATTTGGATGCCTAAGAATATTGAAGCAAAAAAGTAAAATACAAGGCTGGAGGAAACCATTCAGTAAGAACAAAATAGCTCTAATGCTACCAGAATCAACAATGCTGGAAATTCTGAGCATACCACAATAGAAAAGGATTATTAATGTTGAAGAAAGACATAGGCAAAAGTTTGTATCATGGTTTAAAAATCGAGTAAGTTTCATATTGATTACGTATTATGAAAATATGAGGATATGTTTCATCCTCATATTTATTTTCAATTTGTCATACATAACATGCAAGAAGCAACAACATCGTTCTATAGTTTGGCATATAGGCCTCATATTTGTGGGATGAAATACATAGGTTAAATTGTTAATGGGGTGAGATTTCATATACAAGATCGAGATAGTCGAGTTAGAAGTCAAAATAGTGGGTTTGTCGTTGAAGGATGTCATGACGATGAAATCATTGACTTCTACGGTGTCATCTCTAAAATAAATTAGTTGCACTACATCAAGGATAAGAAGGTTGTTCTACTTAAATGCAAATGGTTTGATCTAACTGACATGAAAGTGAACGGGCATATTACTAACATAAATGTTAGTAGGACATGGTATGATAATGATCCTTTTGTCCTTACAAGTCAAGTCAAACAAGTTTTCTACATCAATGATACTGCATTGTGTAGTAATTGGAAGGTTGTTCAAAAGTTTCAATAAAGGAATGTCTTTGATTTTTGTGAAAGAGATATTAGTCAATTGGATGAGGACGCAAATGAAGTCTATCAAGATATTGGATTCGGGTTTAATAACGAAGGCATTCTAGTAAAAGATGCAGATATATCATCATTCTATAAGAGAGATGTCAATCCCAACATAGTTCAACTAGATGAAGTCCAAGCCCATCTTATCTTACAAATAGAAGAAGACTATACTCAGGATGACTTAAATGACAATGACGATACTTTGCTTGAATATATTAATGATGAAGAATCCAACGATAATGTACTTAATGATGATGATTTTCAAAATCTTGATAATGATGATTGAATGTAAATAAATTGTTTGTATTGTTTGAAATGTTATCTTCATAATTTCCTTATGTTGTTGATGTTTTACTTATGTTAATTTACGATGACTATATGCATATTTTTAATGTTTCACTTATGTTTTTGTGGAATGCTATGCCGAATGTTTAGTATTTGACTACAGATCTCCTTATATTCTTGTGGAATATTGATGTTTGAGTTAAGATTATAGATTATGTTCATATTTCGTTTTACAGAGGTTCAATATAATGGCACCTGGTAGAAACAAGGGAAAGAGGGTAGTAACGACCGAAGAAGTTCCTCCCACACAATAACCAACTCAATCTAACCCCATCATTCAACAACCAACAATTGCATCCTTGAATGAAGACAGTCAGCAACAACCTTTACCAACATCGTCTGTTAGTGTTGAGGCATCTTCAGGTTTGTTATTGTTAACCAAACATATTTACATTAATGTTGAAATTACTCATTACAAGTTTAGTGTGTTTTTTCTTATTATGATTTTTTATTTTCAGGTTCCAATACTAGCATTAAAAAACGAGTTAGAGGTATCACAAAAGGAGCTGAGTTGTAACAGATGAATGTTGCAATGAATAGCAAGTTGTCTGTGACCATTGACCCTACGCAATGTTGCCCTCTGGATAAGATCCAATCTGCAAAATTGTGCAGTAAGTTAGGCATCATTATGAGGAATGAATTGCCTTGCCTTCAACATACCAGGTAGTTGAAGGAAGACAACTTGCTCCTAAATGCTTTGGACAAAGTTTCAGTAATATTTCAATTCATTTGATTATATGTATTATGATTTTACTTAACAAAAACATTAACTTAACTTATACGTGTTCTTCACAGATGACGCTCAATATCGTTGATATCGACAAGCCTGAGGTTTTAAGCTATGTTGGTTCATTGTTGAAACAAAGGGCAAAGGATCATCGATATAGACTTCATAAATATTACCAGTCTTTCCCTTTCAATGAAGAGGAAAGGAGACATGTTCCGGAATGGGTGACTCCAGGAAATTGGAGTGAAATGTGTGATTATTGGGCCTCAATGAAGGTTCAGGTTTGTTTTTCTCCTCTTCATATTTCCTTCCATTAATTTTGATTATACATTTCATGACTACTTCTCTTAATTTAGGAAAAGTGTGAGAAAGCCAAGGTGAACAGAGCAAAATGAAGACTCTTCATAACACCAGCTCCAAATCATTTGTTGTCGTCCCATAAGAATTTCTAAGTGTAACGTTTTCAACTTATTATTCTATTTCTTAATACAATAAATTATATTATCTTCTAATTTTTTAAATTCATATAATAGAGCCAAACACAACTTCAAGGATAAGAGTGTGATTGGATCACACTCCACAAGAAAGGTGAAGGCTGAACGTCTAAAGAGGCACAAAGTAATTATATAAGTACAAACAAATTAATATTACAGTTTATTTTTATGTGCAATACTAAATAGTAATTTTGTTAGTTAACTCGATTTTGTACTTTAAATTGTAGGACAAGATGTAAGAATTATTGCAGGCATCATTGTTTGAGAGGAATCAGCCTAATGTTGATGACATTTGCCACAATGTCCTTGGTATAAGATCGGGGTATATTAAAGGTCTTAGGTACGACTCTAAGCTTATTGGTGCATCTTCGTCATGACCAGCATATGTCACGGCGCTTCAAGAGGAAAACTAGGCACTAAAGACTAAGTTAAAATGTACAGAAAAGAAGTTAGATTGTAATGTAAAAAAAGTGAAGTTTAAAAAGATGGTCAAACAATTACTAGGCTCAAACTATGTCAGTAGTAGTGACAATGATGAGGAGTCTTAGTTTGTATATGACCTGTAAATATTTTTTTATAAAAAGCATTCCATTTTTTATGTTTATTTTATTTCAATTTATTATTATTTAAAAAATATGTCACCAACATTAATTATAAAATGTAACTAATTTATATTTCAAACTGTCTTAAAAATTGTAATAAATTAAATTAAATTTGTTTTTAACAATTATAATAAAATTAAAATTAAAATTAAAATTTTTGTCACTAAAAAGTGTTGGCTACCAAAATAAAATCATCACAAAATGTGATTACCTACGTTTATAAGAACGTCTCTAAAAACATTTACCTACATTAAGAAATTAGTAGCTAAAACTATTATGCTACAAAAACAAAATCGTCACTAAAAAGTATTAGTTACTAAAACAAAATCGTTACAAAATGTTGTTACCTTTATCTACAAGAACGTCTCTAAAAATATTTACCTACAACAAACAATTAGTAGCTAAAACGATTCTGCTTCAAAAAAAATCGTTAGTAAAAATAATTACCTACGACTACGGTTTAGTAGGTAAAAACTTTTATCTATGAAATATATACGTCTCAAAATCCCATGTACGGTGTTTTTCATTCTCATTGGTTATATATTTTATCAACGAAATTATCGTATATCCAAAACTTTTTTGCGACGATTTCAAAAAAACGTCGCAGATATTGTTTTGTTACCGGAATTCAGTGACCATTAGGGCAATGATTATTTTTCGTCGCAAATTAATATTTGCAACAATTTTTAATATTTAGCGACATTTGGTTTGGTTGCCAATAGGCTTATCAATTGTAGTGTCTTTCTCCGTTTTTATTTCTTATTTGTTATGGAAGCACTAAGCACTAATCTTTAGAGGAAAATTAGTATTAATATAGCATGAGCTAAAATAAAAATATTTTCACTTCTAAATTCGCCACCTTAAATTTGCGGTGTTGTTTTACTTTTTACAAAGTGATTTATTTTAACATCCACATCATCAAAATAATGTTTAGATATATTGAGTTTTTTTTTTACTGATTTATATATATAAAGGTCATCGGATTCCAATATGAAAGATAGATGGTAAAACTTAGGTAATCTTTTAGGATTCATTTTACTTATGTCTGTGTACCAGTTTCAAACCCAAAAGTTTAAAAACATGGGAACTAGTGGTATGTGTTCATACTCATTTTGTTACCGATCTTTACTCTCGATTGGCAGGTATGTGCTCTTATAAGCACCTCACAAATAGGTGGAAGAAAGTAATTATTCAAGCTACTATTTAACTTTATTCAATCGTTTACAAAGCAGGAGAGGCTGTAAGAATCTTATCATTCATGTGTGGACTAAGTTTATTAACTATGAAAAAAAAAAAATCATCATAAGCCACAAATGAAGGCTTGTACATGGACAACTGAACTCTTCCTCTGATCATGTGTCTGCAAAAAAGCTGTATTGTGTAACGTCATTGACGATTAAGCGGACAGCAGAGATTGTGGTGGCTACTGTAAGCAGAGAAAAGGCAATGACGTTGAACCAATGCCATATCTTCTTCTCTATTCTTGCTGTATTTCCCTGTACCTGTGGCGACCAGATGGAAGAATATCAAGCTATTTTCTTACTCTTTTAAGTAGACAGACACAATAATTAATATAAAGGTTTTGCTGTCTAGGCTAGTAACTAATTAGTACCTTGAGGAAAATCACGCTTGGAAAGACAAAGGTTAGAGTCACGAGAGAGAAAGACCCAATCAAGGTGACAAAGTCTCCCATGAAGGGAAAAGCTGCTGTGATGAAGGTGGTTACTGTATAGAAGAGCGCACGAAGGAGTAACAGTCCCCTCACATTTTTGCTTGAATGCAATTTCTCTTTCACGTCCAGGAACATGGTATCAAGTGACTCGTGAATCGGTGCAACGAACATCTGTTTTATTTGTTTCACTTGGTTTCAGTTACAAACATAATAGATTTATGTGAACAATCAGAATTTATTGTGCAAAGATCATACCATCTGGGAGACTATAGATTGTAGAAACACTAGAGCGTTTATTAGAATCTTCACCCACTTAGGACCCGAAATTTGTTGTGGGAGGTACCATGAAACGGATGAACCATAAGCCCAGTATCCAACTACAGTCACACCATAATAAAAGAGGATTCCCACTGTGAACTGCATTAACAAAGCTTTCCTCATATTCTTCACTGCCGGCTGCCGCAAAGTTGACTGCACCACCAAGAACATAGCACCACTTCACATTTAGACCAAACATAAAATACATTTTATCAATTTATTACATACGCCTTTGACATGTTCTTTATTTCTCTACCTGAACTTCTGGTAGCAACCCTCCGGAGTTGGCAGCGATGAGTGCTGAAATTGAAGCAAAAGCGTTGAACACTTTGCCCACTTGGCTTCCACCAACGTCGTAGCTCCTGCTTTTATTAGATCGTCCTGGCAGGTTATTGAGAGAGCAAGAGACATGTAAGTGGTATACCAACAAGGATGAGGCTAAAAGTACTTGCGACTGGCAAAGGACAGTTAGTAGCTACCATCATCAACGACCATAACCATAAGGAGGATGACATAAACCGAAGTCATAACAGCAGAGACCATCAACCAGGTCCTCATGGCCGACATTGTTGGGACTAGAAATGCGAATGAGAGGAAGGCCAGTCCGGCAAAGATGATATAATATTGAAGCCTCCACGGAGAGTCACTGAAACTCAAATGCATTTCCTGTACGGGAAACAAAATGGAAAAGCATATCTATTATACAACCATTATTACACACCCTAAAGCGACGGATATATGCATACAATGCTACCATAGTATGTGCAGGTAATTTGCTGATACCTTCAGTGCTCTTCCTCCGAGGAGAATGAAACCCATGTTGGAGAGGAAAAACGACGTAAATTGGCTAACATATGTGATGTAATAGAAATATTTCCCTGTATAAAGAAATAAAAAAAAAACAGTCTCCGTTATATCATGCACTTCATTTGTATTTATGAAATAAAAGACGTAATAGATATTTACTCACCGAAGACAAACCCCATCAGGTCTCTGTACCTGATGAACCTCTTGCCTTCAATGAAATGAAACGCGGCTAATAGCCAGCTTGAATAGGCACTGTAGAGACCGATGGCAAGTAGGACTACGATACCCCATGTCCAACCTAAAGGCACCATTACGAGACTTGAATAACTCAGTATGTAACCACAGTTGAAACCTGTCACCAGCATGAATCCCGCTTGCTGCCAAGAATCTGCAGTCCCAAATTACATAAATTCAGGTCCCTTCATTATTCAATCATAAATATTACTAACAGAAACAAAGAAGTCATTGAAAAAGGTATGAATATCAACACTGCAAAATCTTAGAAGTAAAGTCATAAAATCGCTACAAGAAAATCCAGCTTTTATGCATGGATTTAGATGTTGGATGGTTGCACAAAAGAGTAATAAATGAAGCATGGGGCGTGTATATACCGTGTCCAATGGAATGCGCAGAAGTACTGACACCTTGCTTGTCAGGTCCACTAGGATCAACCTTAGCTGCACTAGCACTACCTTCTTCAATATTCATGAATTCTACGTTCTTTAGCTCTCCTGCGGACTCCATCTCGATCTCAAGAGTTAGCTCTCTTCAGTTCTATTATAATGTCTTCTCATCAGTACATATCCAAGACCTGGACATTGCTTTACTTATAGCAACTTGTAGGGACAATTCTGACCCCCTTTTTTTCTTTTTTGTTTTTGTTTCTTAGCTCTCTCTACGAATCTTCCTGTTCGCTTAACCACTAGTCAATTAATGCATACAATGACACACTAAATTTGTATTATAGTAACCAACGCGTGAAACATAGTTTCCTAACTAAAGAGAAAACAACGGTCAATAATTGTCATAGAACAGGCGAGTCAAGCTTCACCAATATACCTGCTGCCTACTCCGCGTCGATACCTATATTATGGTAAGTGGATCACATGGATCATATTTTGAAATATTAGATTAAAATATGAATTTCTTACATATAAATAGTCCTCCACTCCTCCCTTTAAAATAAAAATAATTATGAAATTCTACACCTTTCTCCAAAAATTTGACATTCTTATATGTTAATATTATTGCAAACAAATTATAAGATCAATTTCAATTTAACATTTCATCGTTGTCCCTAATCTACATTATAATGATTCAGAGTTCCTTAAGCCACACGAGAAAGTTTTCGTTTACTCATTAACGCTAAAAGTAGTATTTTGGCAGGTATAAAATTGTCATTGGATCATAACATCTTCTGTACGAAACCCCAACAAATGTTAATAACAATAATGGACGTAGCGATGTAAGAAAAGCATACACAAATGTTTAGTTAGGTCCTGCTGAGGAGTCAAGATTTTTTTGTCTATTTTACTCTATTTGTATTATGTTTCATAAATCTCAGTCATTTATTTATGTGAATTTCGCATAAATAAATTACTGAAATTTATAAAATAAGATAAAGATAAAATAAAATAGATAGAATATCCCATCCCAAGTGAGTATGTGAACCACTGTAGGTCCACTTCAAGCACGTGAATGCCTTTTGGCATTAATCTCTTATCGGCAATCAACAGTGAAGCAAAGTCTCCAATGTACCTGCTGCCTATTCCGTGTCCATACCTAGCTATATTATGGAACGTGGATCACATGGTACTTGTCATAGAACAGGCGAGTCATACTTCACAATCTCAACTTCCATTTGAGCAACGAGACGAAAAATGATTAGGTAACTAAAAGGAATAGCACACAAAGTTCAATTAATTTTTCAAGTTCCTATATTTTGACTTTCTCCTATTTTTTGACATTAGAAACTTAGAAGAATTTCATGGTTAATTAACTAAAGTAGAAGTCAATATTAACTAAAGTAATTTAATTAATAATTTTAAAATAAGTACTTGCCAAATTAAGGTTACAAACGTATTATTTGAAGGAAATTTCTTTACCTAAAGTAATGGATATAGTGATAGATGATTTATCATAAAAAAATTGAGTAGAGTTCATGTTAATTTAGCTTTAGATCATTCACCCGTTGAATCTTATAGTTTATCAAAGAAGCATAGAGGAAAGCTCCATTTAGATTTGATAATTACTTAACTAAAATAGAAGGCCATTAGAAGGGCTAAAGGGAATGGCTTCTAAATTCTATGCATGGTTATAAAGCTTATCTATACCTGAGGAAAGATTATATGGTAAAGGAGTAACTCAAAAAGTTGAGTTAGAAACATTATAGCAATATATACCAAGCAATCTTGGAAGCCAAAACCCTTTTACACCAAAAATAAGTCAACCTTTACCAATTCGTAGAGGATTATTCAAAGCAAAGTTAATATAGGATAGCTCTGTTGAATTATGTTCATGTTCTAAACATGCATAACTCTCTTTTAAAGTAGAAATCAAGAGTTCAATGGCTCAAAAATTGGAATAGAAACACCAATTACTTCTATAAAAGCATTGTCTTAAGGAGAAATACTAACAAGATCACATCGTCGCTTAGAGAATGGTCAAATAGTTAAGAAGTGGTATAAGATTCTTGTCAAAGTTTCCAAAACACTCTTGACATGTACAATAAAAACTGTTCATATATACAAGTTACGTAATCCTTTATTTCTAAGCAGATAACAAAAGTAGAAGCGAACGAACTCCTTAAGCCTTCCAATGCATCAGATAATAAAAAATCTCTCTTTGGTCTCAATCTAAATAAGGCCCTAAAACCTAATGGGTTAAATACCTATTTCTTTCAGACATCTTGGGACTAGATCAAAATGCAAGTACTAATTATATAAAATATCTCAATAAGGGCAAGGTCCTGGGAGAACTTAATAAAAAATTCATTATCCTTATCTCAAACATTTTAAATCCAGCTTTATTGAAGGATTATAGGCCAATATCATGAAGTAACACAATGTACAAGGTCATATCCAAGCTCTTAGATACAAAACTCAAGCTTGTGTTAAAATCAATTATAAATCTTTACTAAAATTTTGAGATATTATCTTATTGACTTAAGAGTTATCTAAGAATTACTAAAGCAAGCAATCACCAAGATTTATACGATGAATATTGATTTCTCTATAGAATTTGATTCTATTAAAGGGCTTTTATCCTACATACTCTAAAGGCTTTTAGATTCCCTATAAGATTCGTCAATTAGAACAAATAATTCATTTCAACCACAATGTATATAATTTTGGAAAACAGTGAAGTAACTCACTTTATCATGGGAGCTAAAGGTTTGAGACAAGGTGAACCTTTCCCTTTATTTATTTACACTATTTATTGATATGCTAACTAATTTAATTGACCATAAAATAAACAAAGAGGGTAATAATATAGTAAATTGATGATCTAAAATTTCTCATTTATTGATGATTTATTGCTTCCTTGTGGTGATGACTCTATTTATCTTTTCCTTATTGAATTCATTACAAACATTTCAGACATCTCGATCAACAAAGACATACAAATTCTATTTGTCTCATCTGGATAGTTGCCTCTCCAATTTGTTATCCTCAAACTAACAAATAAGCCATTCATTTATTTAAGAGTTGGAAGCAAGACAAAAAAGCCATCCTACAAAGATTGCTGACAATTGATTGAAATTATTTTAAGAATTATTGTTTACTGGAGTAATAAGAGTCTCTTGTATGTAGGATGGGATTAACTCATTAGCAATATTAGGTAAGCAATAATTGGGGGTTCTTAATTACACTTGATAATATGCTTAACAATAATTTTATACTAATTTAGAAGACTTTATCGTGTGGATTAGACATGGCTTAAGAGAATTCAATAATAAATCTTACTAATAAATCTTTAAATTCCTTACTCCCTAATTCATTTCGTATATATTAGTCTTACTTAAACAAAATCTTCATAAATTTATTTTTATTTATAGTTAGCAATCAAACACAAGATAAATATAATAAACAAAATTAAGGGTTCAATTGGTCTAAATATTTTATGTGAACGATACAATAAAGAACTAAAACCACCAAGCATTTTCTCTTCCAATGTCACTATGTAACAATCTTATGGATTAAGATTCAACAATTATAAAACCTTTGTTTCTAGAAGACTGATTGGTCTAACATTATAGAATGGACTAGACAAAGCTATTAACTTTATAGGGACTATATAATTTGTAAGATTGCTTTTAGAAGTGTGGTGTATACAATGTGGAGAGGGAGGAATATGAGGACCTTTTAAGGCATTAAACTAGTAGTTAATCATTTCATTGAAGTTAAAATAAGCTGCATATGGGAATTGAACATTATGTACAACATACACAGAGAGTGCAACATCAAAATTCCCATTAAGTGGATCATCCTTAACTAGGAACTTAGGGAGTAGACAATTAATGTATAAGTCATTGGAGTAAAAATTGTTCCTATTACACATTTAGAAACAAACTTGTACAACCCACTTGTATATCAATAGTTGTTTTAGAAGACACACCTGTGTCACCTATTGTTGGAGTTATGTAAATATAATACCCTGGCAAGCAAGTGTATTTACATGTAACTTTATCTTCTTTAGTTACAGTTTTGTAATGAAAATATTTATTATTAATAAAACAAAAG
>JANKOD010000006.1:26119642-26131160 GCA_026284645.1 Erythroxylum acuminatum
CCTCGCCCCCCCAATCACCATCAATGATTGAGTGAGCAGTGGCAAGAATGGTCTTCCAAAGACCATAGGGGTTTCTACATCTTCTCCAATATCCAATATATAGAAGTCTGTGGTAAAAGTAAAATTATCAACTTGTACTTGCACATCCTTAATAATACCCTTAGGTTGATGGACTGTTCTATCGACCGTCTTTACTAACATCTCCTAACCCCAACTTTTGATAAAGGTATAGGGCATCATATTAATACTCACTCCCAAATCTGCGAATGCCCTGTCTATGTTGACTCTATTATACTGCAAGAGATGTAAAAATCCCTTGGATTATCTTTCTTCTGTGTTATGTTGGGGTTTTCTTCTGCTTCGCACTCTTTATCCTTCTTCTTTACCGATTCAGTTAATGTGAGCCTCGTTTATAGGTGTTCTGTTATGTTCTTAACCTTGTTTAAGTCAACCTCCTCAAAATTCCTCGCAACTTACTTGACAATGATTTCTGTTGCACTAGAATATGGTATGGTAATTTAGGTCGAAATTCCTTGATTGGCTCAATTCCGAGCTCACTTGGAAGGAGTTCCACAATTACTTGTCCTTTTCCTTTATCTATATTCTCCTTTGTATGATCAAGTTCCTTTTCTTGGGACTGAATGATGGCTATGATCTTTTCCTTTGGGTTAGACTCTGTATTGCTTAGAAGGTTTCCTACATTTCGAGTAGATATTGCTTCAGCTAGTTGACTTATTTGGATCTCCAAATTATGTATTGAAGAGGCGTGGTTCTTGGTAACTTACACGAATTTGCTCTCAAGCCTCCTATGTGCATCCTCCATGTCTCTAATCTTATCTAAAATCTTATCTAGCTTAAATTCCATTAAGCTTGGTTTATCTTGTTGGAAGACCGATTGTCCTCGAGGTCTGAACTGTCCTCCCGCATTGTTCGTTCAAGAGAAGTTAGGGTGATTCTTCCACCCAGGGTTGTAAGTGTTGGAGTAAGGGTTATTTCCCCCTCCTTATCCATATTGGGCTCTTATGTAATTCACTTGCTCTGGATCACCTTCCTTCATTAAGTTGTATGGTCCAATTGTCCACATAGTTCACACTTAAGTTGTATGGCCTTCACCAGACTTGAGGACGAAGCCTTCATGTTGTTGAGCTGTCGAGTCAAGTTATCAATCCTCGCTTGCATTTCTGTCATTTGATCAACAGCCATAATTCCGTTTTGTTCACAGGATGTAGCAGTTTGCCTACTCCGCTCATTTGTCCATAAACAATTGTTACTTGACATCTCCTCTATTAATTCTTCCGCTTCATCAGCTGTCTTCCTTATCAATGATCCTTCTGAAGCTACATTGATGATTGTGCCTCTCGTATGAGGGGTAACTCCATTATAGAATGTTTGCAATAAAAATTCCTTGGGTAAGTTGTGATGTAGGCATTTTCGTTGCAAATCCTTGTATCGTTCCCACATTTGTAGATCGATTCTCCATCACCTTGTTGGTAGTTGGTGATTTCCTTGATGATCTTAATGGTCTTAGTCAGGGGCAAATATTTGTCTAAAAAGACACGGACTAACTGATCCCAAGCGGTATCATTGGCTAGGTTAAGGGAGTGATACCAAGTCTTTACTCTATATCTAAGGGTAAAGGGAAAGAGCCTAATTCTAACTGCATCTTCCAACATCTGATGGTACCTAAAGGTATCACAGATTTCTAAGAAGTTCACTATGTGCACGTTGGGGTCTTCATTTGCTAGTCCATAAAATTGCACATTCTATTGAAGCATGTTCAATAGAGCTAGTTTCATTTCAAATGATGCGGCTTATACTGGTGGTCTAGCTACTCTTTGACTAGCCGCATTGAACCCTGGTCTCATAAAGTCCATAAGAGTCCTCTGTTGTCATCCCTAGTTCGCTCCGTGGCCCAAATCCTGCTAAAATTCCTCGACCATTGTTGTCTTTGCGATTTCTTCTTCTTCGTTACACTAAGCTTTCCTAATGGTTCATTCTAGTCGAGTGATGTCTAAATCTAATTTTTCAGCTACGCGACTTGAACTTCTTGTGAATCTTGTGTTCATGTAAGAGCACAATTTTAGAAATAGAAAAGAAAGAACGAAAATTAAAATTAAAAACTGAACTAAACTAAATGCCTTAAACTATAGAACTAAACTAATCGTCTCCCTAGCAATGGTGCCAAAAACTTGATCGTAGTTTTCCGACATATGTAGTTTTAATATTTTAACCTCGATATTCCGCAAACGTACGGGTCTTTCGCTTAATATCTAAGGTATTGATCCCACAAAGATGGTTAATCTAATCTTAAACTCTAATGCCGAAACAAATTGAAAAAATTCAACTATAACTAAGCTAAACAATAAGGCCATTCAATCAACCAATTCAACTCAAGAATAAATCACAAAATATTAACAAATCAGCAAATTGCAATGCACATACTAAGAATCAACCTAAGGAATTACCAATTGAGAGAAAGGGAAAATTTTTACCTATTTTCAACACTAACCTAATTAATTATAAAATGTCGAATTATTGGTCTTGGACTATCCTAGGGTTGGATACTCTCTCTCGAGTTATAACCAAAAGCCCTAAATTATCAACCCTAATCAGATTATGGAAAATTGCAATTTCTCAATTCACAATTTATCCAAACCCTAATTAGATCTGAAGTTTTCCAATAGACTACTGGAACCTATGTGAGATCTCTCATCACACAATTACCAATTTGATTGATTTCTCATTCCTATTAAATTACCTAACTCTCGTTATCCCAATTTAATTATTTTGTATTGGTTCACCCTCTCTGTCTATTAACGATTTATGAAAATGCAGAAATCAATCATAATGAATCCAATTCACATAAACATTCAGATTTTTAGTAAATCAAAGAAAAAATAACCCGAAGGTGAATTTAGACAATCCTCAACATTCATAAATCCTATCTCAATAGCTATTCCAATTCTATACATAGATAAAAATGGAAATATACTGGAAAATAGATCCAAATAGATGATGGAGAGCAACAACGACAAGAAACCTCCTATTCTGGGAAGTACTTCGTGTAGGCTTCTTCTCCACGTCTCTCTTCCTTTGTCTCTTTCTCAATCTCTCAATAACTCTATCTAGGGTTTCGTGACGATGGTTGATGCCAAAGCTCCTCCTCTCTTTTGTCTCATTATTTATATACTTAATGTGTTCTGGGTAGCCCTAGGTTTTTTCATGATCAAAAGGTTCGAAAAATTCCTCAAAAATTGACTTTTCTGTGTGTCTGGGCATCTGCCCGACGCAGGCCACATTCGTGGGCCACTTGTACGCTTTCTGTCACGATCGTGGCAGGCAGGCCATGATCATGGGCTAAGTCTTATGCTTCTGTCATGATCATGGCAAATAGGCCACGATCGTAGGTCGTTGTTTCGGTCCGTGTCTCTCCAAAACTTCTTCGTTCTTCGCTATTGACCTTGAAACACTAACAAACACATCAAGGTACCTCAAAGACATAATAATTAAACTCGAATGCTTGTACTAACCCATAAAAACACTTAAACAAAAATAATTTAAAAACTAACACAATTCTACCGAAAATACATACTAAACAATAGAATAAATAGATAAAAACATATCAAACTATACCCTAAAACATGATGCATTTCACACTTATCAATAAGTTAAGCACAATGGACAGAACGCACTTCATTACTACCAATATGTCTATGTTCTATGTGAGATAGAGGAAGAATCTATGGATCACCTATTCTTTCACTGCCCATTTTCCCAGTTTATATGGGAGAAGATACAGGAGTTATGTCTAATTTCTAATGCAGGCTCTACCTTCACAGAAGCTCTTGAATGGCTCCAGAAGCTAAACCACTTTTCCAGATACAACGAACATATTTGTATTATATTCTTCGCCTCCTCCATCAGGGAGATATGGTAAGAGAGAAACAATATACGATTTCAAAACAAGCTCATTCTAGAAAAGAGGCACTCTACTCATTAATTGGTCGAATCAAAGAGCAACTGCTATATTCTATCAGGACAGAGAGAGTTAACCCTAGTCTAGCATCTTCATAGAGAATCAGTTAATTAACTAGCAGAAAAGGCTACTTTTGATTAAAGGTAGATCGTAACTTTGAATGAAAATACCTGGAAACCAGAACCCTTCCCCTTCTATTGTGCCTACTAACTCTAAACACCATGCGATTAGATCCGATCCAAGGTGTGGGATGATGCTCATGAGGTGACCATCAATCACTCTCCTTCTGCTGTAAATCTCCTATCAAATCCAGAGGATGCAACGTCAGGCACCCAACCCTAATTTGGTAGGGTTTGGAGAATGGGGTAAGACGCGATCTGCACTTACCCCATTTCGATCAAACGTTTTGTTTTACTTGGTGGATTATCTTTTATCTAAAGAAGCTTAGTTTTTGAAACGCCATCATCGTGTTTTATGCTCTGGCTTAAACGCTGTCATTGTGATGTATGGTTTGATTCTTAGTTCTTATAAGGACCTCTTATTTTTAATACAATTCTTCATCTTTTCAAAACAAATTAACTTTAAAAAAAAAAAGAAAAATCAGCTCCTCTAACGCACTCTCTCCTTGCACGCTCTTAAAACTTCAAGACTTGCTAATGAATACAGATGAAATTTCTCATTGTATGCTCCAATGCAGAAGGATAGTTGGAATACTAGTTAGACTGGTCGGTGGATCCTTGTAAAATTATAAATTATCACCACCTTACAGTATGGGCTGCCATGACCAAAATAAAAGCCGATGTGTGTATATAACGGCCGAAGTTTAAGATTACAGCCTTTGGTATGGCAACGAGTTCGGATGCAATTCTGAAATAGACCAAATGGTCACAAGGCTTCTGATGAGTCCACATACTAATTAGACTCGGTCCAATTACATTTTTTAACCCTCCTATGAACTCTGATTTCTTTTATTGATGACAGAAGCACACTACTCATCACTAAACTCCCGCTCATGAATTCACGACTAAAACTTCATTTGTTTCAATCTTATTGTTACTTTTGATTACATACCATAATTCTTTTTGTTTATTTAATCACTTGAATCATCTTCTAAAAGATGCCATATTTTATTTTTAGGATGTCAGTATAGTTAAACACTTTGAGCCTCCTCTACTCCACAATTATGTTCAAAGTTCATTGGTACTTCTTTCGATGAAGCATTATCCACAAGCAAAAATCAATGTCTACCCGATTGCAGGGACGTTTGGAAAGTTCTGACTGTCAAAATCTTGCACTGTTAGATCACAATTCTAATAAAACATTTTCTTTCATATGAAAAAGACAACATCTTTCTACTTGCCATATAAGTAGCTGACCTGGTTAGTGACGTATTGTTCTTTCTGAAAGTTACCCAATGATCATTCTCTGGTCTGAATCTCTTCATAGCAGAACCATCAAACAATTCTTTTCAAAGTGTTAAACGTTGAATCTTGTTGTAGGGAGTAGATACTTTGACAGACAAAGATGACGCTCAATCCAACACCTTTGGTCAAAGATGGGTGTCTTGTGGTGAGAAGCGAGGTGGTGTCCTCTGGAGTTCCGCACAACATCGTTGTTTCTCCTGCAAGCGGTGGCTCTGCCTTCGTTGGTGCTACTTCTGCAACTCCCAGCTCTAGCCGTGTCTTCAGCTTGGGAGTTCTTGAGTAAGTTCTTTTGCGCCCTGCCGTCAACATTTTGGGTTTGATTATCTTTGGTGAATGTTCTTCAATTTTCCACTCATTGGATTCTTGGTCTCTGCAATATTTCAAGGATAGCTGATTTCACAATATTCTGGGACTTTTGTTTATATTCATTCGGGGGTGGTACAACATAGACATGCATTCAAGATTATTGTTTCCAGGTTCTCTAATTGATATGTTCAGCTTGAATCTGCAATCTTGAGAGCTTAGTTGCTATCCTGGTGCCATATTTCTGACCAAAATCATGTGAACTTATGTCATCGTTACAGGGAACGGCGATTCTTGTGCTTATTTAGATTCAAAATCTGGTGGTACCTCGTGTGGGCATATCAGGAAGTGAAACCCCAGTGGAAACTCAAATGCTTTTGCTGGAAGCATCAGAGTCTGTCCTAAACGATGAGAGAGCTTCCGAGTCATCGACAGCCCCCACCTTCTACATCCTCTTGTTGCCAGTCTTAGATGGGCAGTTCCGAACTAGTTTGCAGGGGACTCCAGAAAATGAGCTCCAGTTCTGCGTTGAAAGTGGTAAGTTGTTGATTCTTACAGTTAAAGGTAGTTCTATGTAATTTCATTCAATTCAAGGATCTACAAATAATATCTACATTGATTCCTCATTTTATACATGTATTGGTCTTAGATGATAATAATGTCCAAATCTCCGGATCAAGCGAGTCAGTATTTGTCAGCTCTGGAGGCAATCCTTACGAGTTACGAGTTAATAAAGAACTCTGTGAAGTAAGTTATTATGAAATAGCAGATAGTTTTCTATACATCAGAAGATGCTAAAAGTTGCTTTCTCATTTTCCTTTTCAAATTTCTTGGCACTATTCATGTAGGCTGCTGGCAAAAAGCAAAGGTACCTTTTGCCACCTTGAAGAGAAGAAGGTAAAACTGAAGAGAAGGAACCTTTAGACCATCGATAGCAACTGCATTAATTGGAGCTCTCACTTGGATTCCTTTAACTGGTAGCACTCCGCACATTTAGATTGGTTTGGATGGTGTACTTGGAATGCTTTTTACACTGAAGTAGATCCACGAGGGATTCAGAGTGGTCTTAAAAGGTATGAGAAAGGAAGTGAACGGAAGCTCGATTCCATCTTGTTGATTTGACTCTTCATAAATAACATGTACTCAATTTTGTACAATCTGCCTAAATTACAAGTACAATAGTTATGTTCTGAACTTTCGTGCTCAGTTTCTTGGACGGTGGATGTTCACCCAAATTCCTCATAATTGATGATGGTTGGCAAGAGACACTAAATGAATTCCAGAAAGAAGGTGAACCACCAACAGAAGGGACTCGGTAAGTCTAGTACTGTACTTGTTTTTCTTCCGTAATTAATTGGCCTCAACTTCTTTGTCGTTACTTCCTACTTATTTTCAACTCAATTCAGGTTTGCGACGAGACTGGCTGACAGTAAAGAAAACAAGAAATTCAGAAGCTCGGGCTCAGATGGTACCTGCATTGATCTAAAAGACTTTGCTGTTGGGGTCAAAGAGACATATGGGCTAAAATAAGAGTTTGAAAAACGATAAGCAAATAGTATTATGTTATAATTACTGTTAAAATACATGTTATGTATCTTACTATTAATTTTGACATTATTTGATAATTGAACTTTCATTGTAACGTTGATTTAGTTCAAACTTTAAATTAAATGGGATAGAATATTCTTTGGATTTGATTGGTCAATGATAGTTGAACCATAGCTTTTCGTGTTGGATTCTTGGATAATGGTTTACAGGTGATATAACTCTATCTTGAGTTAATATATGTGAGGATCACGTTTTGTGTGGGCTGTATGGTGGGAAATCTAGAGATTAGCTTTGGGATTGTTAAGTTGGATGGGTCCTTAGTGATTTTTTTTTATAAAAAAGAATGTTGATGGGTGGGTGTACGTGTGAAGCCGTAAACTTCTTTGTGAATTCCTTTTGGGCGTGGCTTCAGCTATGTTCAATTGTGGATTAATTTTGGGTGTGCTGAATGAAGTACTCTACTAAGCGAAGACTTTTTTGTAAAGAGGTGATCCAACTAACGCATGTGTCTACAGTAGTCTTCTATAGTTGTTCTCTTTTGATTATTGCTAAAAAATCTATTATTGCCATAAAAGAGATTATTGCCGTAAAAGCTGGGAGGTGGCTAACTTCCAATTGAGTTCTTCATGCTACCTAAGTCTTTATTCTTGAATGGAGTCGTCTCATATTGGCTACGGTTATTGATGGTATAAGACATAGTCGATTGTGAGTGGGTGTTATGTTTTTGTGATTAATTGTATAATTTTCTACAACTGGTTTGGTGGCTGTCCAGTGTTAGGTTGGTGGCTATTGTGTGTGATTTTGCAACTGATTTTACGTTGATAATTAATCCATCTTGTTACTGAGTTTTTTGTTGATTGGATGACGTAAGTGGGCTCAATAATTATTGATGGCCAGCTGCATTCTTTCCTATTGTTAAACGACAATTAAGGGTTATCTTGGGTAATTTTGTGGTTGTCATGTTAGTGTTGGTATGCGAAAATTTCAGAAGTTTTCGTGACTTTATAGCTATTGTCCTTGTTGTTGGTTTGGTGCAAAAAACTTTAATCGTTGTCGTAGTTGTTGCATCTCTATTGGATTAACGTTTCGATGATGAAACGTTTGTTGATTTTAGACGTTTTATAGCTGTTGTGCGTGGGATGTTTCAGTGACTATATCAAAGATTCATAGTAGCAGTCTTGGTAGACAACTTCCTGTTCTTTCATTAATGAAGCGACATATTTAGGGAAATTACTTTTTATCTCAAGTGTTTGTCTTTGTTTATGTTAGTTATTGTTTAATCACTTGGGTTGTTTATTTTATTTTGTTATCATTAAACATTGTTTAAGAAAATCCTCTATTGAGGTTAGTGTAAGGCGATCGTACTATTGGGTGTGAAATTCTTTCACGAGTTATGAGGATAAGGGATAGTGTCAAGGGTTAAGTGGTGTCGGCTCAGTAAAGCCTTATATAAAGCTATTGTCGTTAGTGAAAGAGTTAAGTTAGGTGAAGGCCCCACAGACGTAGGCAAGGTGTGTCGAATTGCGTTACCAAATTTCGTTATTGATCTATTTAATTTCATATTATTTTTCTATTTTCGTTTATGTTGAAAAAATTAACAGTTGCTGATACAGTTACTTTATATCTAGTAACTAAAAGATACACTTACAAGTAACTGCAGTAGAACCTTATAAGTAACTACGGTCAAATCGAAGTTTTTGCGAAATAATCACCTTTTCAATTTTTTTCAATTGGTATCAGAGCAGGTCACTGAATCAGAACTTGGTACATCAAGTCAGTGTAGATCCTTGTTTCATAATTATGGTTATAAGAGAAGGGGCATCAATCATCAAGCTACCATTGTTAGATAGTTCAAATATAGATAATTCAAATTATCCTACATGGAAATCCCGGATGAAAGTATTCATTCAGGTATAAGGAAAAACTCAAAAGGGTGAAAGAAAAGTGAAGAAAATTCAATGTCATGAATGTCAAGGCTTCGAACGTTTGCAAGAGGAATGTGCTAACACCTTGAAGAAGAGAAAAGGGAAGTTCTATACAAGCACTTGGAGTGAAAATGAATCTGGGAGTGAGCATAGTAGTGAAGAAGAAGCTGTGAATAGTATCGCGTTAGTTGCTTTATACAACAAAAGTCCAATTACTTACTTTACAACAACCAAGAAGGAGTAACTAATGAAAAAAAATTAGTAAATCGAAAAATTCTGGGAAAAACGTAGACGAATTAGCTCAAAGCTCAATATCAGATTATGACAGTGATGACAATACTTCAGATGATAAAAAGGAAGGTATTTATGAAGTCTATGAATTAATGTATGCTAAATGGGTTCAAACATGTAAGAAAAATAAGAAGTTGAAGGAGGAAAACTCTACCATGAAAAACACCATTCAAGATCTCGAGAAGAAGTTGTTATTTACAATAGATGAGCTTAATGAAACAAAGTTGAAGTTGGTCAGCACAGAAAAGGGAATAAGAATGTTAAATGGAGGTACTGAAAAGTTAGAAAAGTTGTTGGAAATTGGTAAGACTAAAGGAGACCTTCAAGGCATTGGCTATAGAGATGAATGTTCCAAATTGAATGATGAGAAAATTAGTGCGACCATATCTGTCCAAGAAGAAACCTCAAGGAAGAATCGGAGGTTTATACCTACATATCACTTTTGTGGAGTAGTAGGGCACATAAGACCGAAATGTTCAAGTTGTTCCAAAATATGTTTCATATGGGTCTAAACTGAAAATATAGACACTCTCCATTAAATTTCCAATAGCAACCTATGTTATCAAAGCACTCTTGGGTCAAGTACAAGCATAAAGATGTAGTGAAGGAAAAACAAGAAATTGTCCAGATTCACAGTTAGTTACTATTTTTAAAGAAACTGTTCAGACTGAGGATAAGTCAGTTACTTCAGATGAAGAAATCAACCAAACAGTTGATGACCGAGATAATGTGACGAGAAATAAGCTCAGGTTTGAATTTCTTCAAGGGGCACAGGAACTGTGTGCTTTATATTTTTGAAGTATAGTTTGATGATATTTATTAAAAATAAAAAAAAAGAGAGGTTCGAAGGAGTTATCATTTAGGCTTTCTAAGTTTTTATTTATGGGCTTTCTAAGGTTCAGTTGATTGATGTGTACGTAAGGCTATGCTTGATGATGGAGTTTATGAATTTGATTAGTCTTATGAAGATGGAATTGAAGTGAGCAATGATATGTTGACATATGTATTAACTAGTAGTAAATTGTCATCTTGGCTTTATGCTATTGCACTACGTGCTTATGATTCTTCCGCTACACCTACTACTAATTTTTATTCTTCTTTATTTGTTGAGATTGATCGCATTGAAGGCATTCTTCATTTTGGTATTGTTTTGTTCCAAGGGGAGACATCAGATTGTTTTTCGTGACTGTTTAATTCAGGCGAAGATTTTAAGATAACTCTGTGACTATTAACCTTACTTTTTTTGGCATCTTTTTATCCCAAGGAGAGAAATTTAGATAATTAGATAATTGTTTATTCGGGATAATTGTTTTTTTGGATGTTTTTTGAACTTGACGAACTTGATGTTATATGCACTTGATGTCTTTTGGAAGTTATTTACAACTCGATGTTTGATTAAGGGGGAGTTCTTTTCTTATGTGGATTATATATCCAATTATCTCCTTTAGGAGGAGTTTTATTATGTGACAAATAATGCCAAAAAGGGAGAGATTTTTAAGATACATGTTATGTATCTTATTATTAATTTTGACATTATTTGATAATTGAACTTCCAAGATAATGCTGATTTGGTTCAAACTCTAAACTATTGGTCAATGATAGCTGGACCATGACGTTTCGTATGATAAAACAATATTTCTTGTTTGACTTGGGTTCTTGGATAATGGTTTAAAGGTGATATAAATCTATCTTGAGTTGATGTGTGTGAGGATCACGTTTCGTGTGGGCTGAAATCTATCGTGGGAAATCTAGAGATCAGCTTTGGGATTGTTAAGTTGGATGGATCCTTAGTGATTTAAAAAAACATATGTTGATGGGTGTGTGTGTGAAGCCGTAAACTTATTTGTGAATTCTTTTTAGGCATGACTTCAATTGGGTTCAATTGTGGATTAATTTTGGTCGTGTTGAATGAAGTTACTCTAATAAGTGAAGACTTCTTTGTGAAGAGGTGATCCAACTTACGCATGTGTCTACGGTAGTCTTCTATAGTTGTTCTCTTTTGATTATTGCTAAAAAATTCATTATTGCCATAAAAGAGATTATTGCCATAA
>JANKOD010000006.1:26142000-26154292 GCA_026284645.1 Erythroxylum acuminatum
ATTGGCAAGGACTGAAGAATGTCTTCAGATACCTTGCTGGAACCCTAAGCCATGGACTGTGTTTCACTAAGTCTAAGGTAACAAACAATAACAGTCTAAGTCTACATGGATATGTAGATGCAGATTATGCAGCAGATAGGGACACAAGAAAATCAATATCTGCATACTTTTTTACACTAGCAGGAAACACAATAAGTTGGAAGGTACAGCAACAATCAGTTGTATCACTCTCAACCACAGAAGCAGAATTTTATGCAATCACAGAAGGGGTAAAGGAATTAACATGGCTAACAGGCATCCTAGCAGAAATTAAAACTAATCTAGCAACAACAGTAATTTTCACAGACAGCCAGAGTGCGTTATACCTGAGCAAAGACCCAGTCTTGCATGAGAGGTCCAAGCACGTTGACATCAGACTCCACTTTGTAAGAGACAAGATAGCTCAAGGCTTCTTCAACCTGGAAAAGATCAAAGGTGAGTGAAATCCTTCTGATTTCAGAACTAAAATACTAACAAAAAAGAAGTTCATTTTTTTAGGGATTACTTACAGGTTTCAGAAGCCCCATGACTCCGGAGACAGATCAGACCAACCTCGATGAAGTGACAAAAATTAGGGTTTCGGGATTTGGGGATCTTTTCGGATTTGGGGATTTTTCTCTAGGGTTTTTCAATTTCAGCTGGGATAGGTGAAATAGAAGGGAAACCACATAAAATAGAAGTTGTTTTTGACAGTTCTAACAAAGGTTTTTTGAAAACTAGGGTTTTGGGTTTTTTCTAACTCTCTCGGGTGTTTTAGATCTGAGCTGATGATGATGGAGTAGGAGGGAAATTTGTGACAGAAACCACTTATACTCCAACATCTCAACTCAGAAATCACAAAGATACTTGAAAGAATGACGACAGAAGAGATAAGTGTTTATGTCTGAAGAGCATTTCGAAGAAGAAGAAGGAGAACAGACGATGCTCCAAAGTCAAAATAAGTAATCTTGCTATAAATGCTCTAACACGTGACTCATTAATCAACATCAGATGCTACACTTCTATACACTGCCATTTTAACCATCTAAAAGCAACACTTACAAAGAAAATCGCACAGCATCAGGGGGAGTCATTAATAAAGTCCACGTGAGAAGCACATGACCACTGGTCTGGTTTTAAAAGGTCTTCAACGACAGCCTCATTCATCTTCTTCTTCAGATATACAAAAGTTCAGACACCGAGAGCACATATACATCAGTACATACAAAATTGTATTCTTCAATTTCAGTATTCTTCTTTGTGAGTGAGATCAAGAGTGAAAAGAAAAGGGTTTTTAGGAGTGTGCTAGAATACTTACAGTGAGTATTGGGAGAGTTTTGTGACTCTTGCAAGTGATTCAAAAATCACTCAAGCTCTATACAACCTTCTTCATTTCTTTCTTTCTCATTAGTGAAAATCCTTACCACCATAGGTGGGAACCTTGGACGTAGATAGTGTATCACTATCGAACCAAGTAAAATCTCTTGTCTTCTTTAATTTCCTGCAAATTTACATATCTGCAAAAGTGACAAAGATTTATCAGTTTCTGTATAAAAGATAACAGAGCAGTAGCAATATCCCAACAAAATCCTAATTGTATGACCCAAAGTCATTAGATATGGAAGTTGAGTAAATATGCTTTTATTTCTAGCTTTTTAATAAATATGCTTTTATTTCTAGCTTTTTAATTTCTAAAGACTTAATCACATTCCCCTTAGCTTTGAAATTTTTTGAAAAATATGTTTAAAGTTTTTATTGGTATTCATTGTTTCTGGAAAGCAGAAATCCTATTTTGATTGTATTTTGAATGGTTTGATGTGCTTTTCCTCCTGTTGATCGTTTACCAACAACAATGGTGAATCAACCCCCTTTGTTGCTAGAAGCGCCAGAACTACTGAACTAGTGATAATTGTCATTATTGATATAGGCCAAAAAAACCCAAGGAGGGACGAGGGAAGGAGAAACAAAGATGCTGAAGGAAGGAAATGGTATAAGGAAACAATGAATAAGAGATGTTATTAAAAGCGAAGAGAAGATGGCGATGGGTTAAACCAGGAAAATAATATGGGTTGTGCGTACCACATGACATTATAATAAGTGGCTAGTGTGTGCAGCATTTTCTCTTCCAATTTTTATTATCTATATGCTTTTCAAGCCATTAATTTTAATTCAATTTTTTTATTAACAAGATTAAGATTAAATTAGTTTAATGTCAAAAAAAAGATTAAATTAGTTTAAATTTATAATAAATTTACACAAGTGTTTTCTAATTATTTAGAAATTATTTTCAAAAGCATTAATTTTATTAGGAATATTTTCATTTTTAAGAGTTAAATTAATAAATTAATATATAAATAATTATAATTAAGCAAAGTTTGGAAGGGATATCCTTCATAATTACATTATGTTAGATATAATTAGTATAATAAAATTATATTAATTATGATGAGACCTAAAATTTTAATTTTGATATCTCAATTAAATATTACCTTAAGAACATGATTATTACCTTCTAGGCAAAAAGCACAAAAATGACCCTAAGGTTTTCTTCTGATAAGTTAAATCTTAATGTTTCACAATAGTCAAATTAAACCCTATGTTAATAGAAATAATGAAGAGAATATAACTTTGACACTGTTCTACCAAGTCTTTAATTTTTTTGTGGGTTATACTACATGGCACTATAGGGCGTAATTATTTAAAATTAATTCTTAAAATTATTAAGTTAGTATTACTAAATTTAATTTAACATAAATTAAATTAATTAATCATATTAATCATATTAACTATGAATTAACTTAGCTAAATAACTACAAATCTAAAATCCCTAAATTTCCATCCGTTTAGCTTTGTTGCTTACCCTCACCATTGTTTATAGCTTGCTTAGTTTATGATACAATCTATTTAACGTTTTATTTGTAACTTCGTTACATTCAAGTAATCATTTATTCTTTCCATTCACTTCTTTAAACAACTTCAAGGTCTCTAAGCTAGTATCATCAAATTTCTCTTTTCATATCCTTATCATCTCAATAGCCAAATCAACAGAAGCAACAACCTATTTAACAACATACATAAAACCATGATCCCTAGTTGATAGAGACTCCTGTGGAATCACTAAGCAGGCGGTTGGTTAGTATGAGAGAATGGTAATAGGAATGTAAATGAATATAGTGAGGAATAAGAATAGATATTATCATTATAATTATGATGGTTGGTTAAGAAGAAAGAATGATTACTATTGATAGCGGTTGGTTTGTAAAAAATATTGTAATTAATTAATTACAATATATTAATTAATGAAAATACTGTAATTAATTAATTAGAATATTTTAATTAATGAATAAATTATATTTCAATTAATTATATTGCAACTAATTAATTGTTTTTAATTAATTATAATGTAATTAATTAATGATAATATTTTAATTAATTAAAATGCAATTAATTAATGATAATATTTTAATTAATTAAAATATTTTAATTAATTATATTATAATTAATTAATTAATAACAATATTTTAATTAATGAATAATTGTATTTTAATTAGTTATATTTTAATTAATAATAATATTTTATTGATAATAATGTAATTAATATTAATAATTTAATTAATTATATTTTAATTAATTACAATTTTAATTAATGAATAATTATATTTGAGAGTAGAAATTGTACTTTATTAGATATGACAAGCTTTATGATAAGTTATATAGTCCTTTCTATCTCCTTTCGAAGGATATGCCCTTGAAAATGCTACTTACCTTTCAAATAAAGTTGGCAAGACACCATATAAGATATAGACAATTAATAGACCAAAGTTATCATACCTAAATATTTTGAGATGTGATGATTATGTGAAGCTTGCACCATTTGATAAGCTTTAAGTTAAGTCAAACAAATACAAATTTGTGAGGTATTCAAAAGAGAATATAAATTATTAGTTTTACCATTCTCTTAAATAAAAGGTGTTTATTTCAAGATATACTAAATTGTTAATAAGAGAATGAAATTAGTGAAATGAGACAAAACTTAAAGAAGATCAAGAACCACAAATGCATATACAGATGAAATAGGAACGTTAAGTTGATACTTATGATGTACAAACAAGAGTTCAAAAGATAAATAGTTTATAATGTACTAGTAAGATACTTCATCCTACTGTTAGGTTAGATCAACATATCTAAAAGGGAAAAGATAACGCATTTCTTACAGATGATGAACCTATTACTTTTAAGGAAGTAATGTTTCATTGATTCTTTAAAACGACATGAAGCTATAAGATCTAAAATGAAATCCATGTATACTAACTAAATATGGGCTTTGATAGATACTCTCGATGGTATTGCACTTATTGGCTACAAGTGGATTTTTAAGAGAAAAATTGACATGGATGGTAATGTACACATATATAAAGTAAAGCTAATAGCTAAAGGTTATAAACAAAAACAAGGAGTTGATTTTGATCAAACTTTTTCACCATGATATATTCTTAATTTCATAAGGATCTTATTCCCTATAGTTATATATCATAATTATGAAATTTGGAAGATAGATGTCAAAACAAAATTTCTCAATGAAATTTAAATGAGGATATATGGTACAATCTGAAGTTTTTGAATCCAAGAAGTTCCCTAATCAAGTATACAAGCTGCAAAAGTCTATTCATGGACTTAAATAAGTGTCACAAAGTTGGAATATCTGTTTTAAAGAGACAATCAAAAAGTTTGGTTTTATCAAAAAATTGAATAAACCATGTGTTTATAAATTTAATAGGAGTGTAGTTATCCTCCTAGTATTATATGTGGAGACATATTTCTAATTGAAAAAAATATACTAATGATTTAATTTATAAAGATCTAGTTATCCAGGAACTTTTCCATGAAAGATATGAGAGAAAACAGGCTATATTTTAGGAATAAAGATCTATATAAATAGATTAAAAAGGTTGTTTAGCTTATCTTAATCTACGTACATAGATAATGTGCTAAAAAGAATTTAACATGGAATATTCTAAAGAGGTATTATTAACTATGTTCCATGTAATTTCTCTACTGCAAATCACATGTCAAAGATACAGGTATAAAGAAATAAAATAAATTGTGTTCTGTATGCTTCGGCCTTTGAATCAATCATTTATGTCATACTATATATTAAACCAAATGTCTCTTACGCTTGGAGCATAATAAGCAAATTTGAAGTTAATCTTGGTGATAGTCTTTATATGGTTGTAAAAAAACATATTAAAGTGCTTAACAAGAATTAAAGATATTTCCATGGTCTACAGAGGTGTTAAACTAAGACTTCATGGGTATTTAAATGTAATTTTTAGTCTGATCCGAATGATAACAAATCACTTGATTATGGAGTTTCACTTAATCAAAGAGATAGTGAAGCTAAAAGGCATTGCATTAAAGCAAATTCTCATCAGGGAGAATCTTGCAGTTCATTTATCTAAGTTGTTGTATTAAGAGTTGTGATTGACATATATATATATATTGCACCAAATAAATATATATATATATAATGATATGATATGTTAAATTTTAACGAATCTAAGTCGTTAAAATTTAACATATGATATCATTATTTTAATTTAAAATAATTACTAGCTGGTGCACGTTGCAATACTGAGAAGAGCTATCAAGGAGATGGACCGAATCATGAAAATGTTTCTATGGTCCGGTCAATTGGGAAACTCAAAGAAGGAAAAAAGTAAAGTGGAGAGAAGTCACCATACCCAAACAACATAAAGGACTTGGGATTATCTCTATAGCTAATATGCAGAGAGTTCTAATAAGCAAGAGATTATAGAGGCTATACACAGATAAGAAGGCCATATGGATAAAACGGTTACATGAATACTATTTCAAAATTTTGGGCTTTTGGTAAGTAGATTTCACCTCAGCTGGCACTCCTATTCTTAAACAACTGATGAAGATGAGGGAGCTCCTATCGAACTGGAAATGGTGAAAGAAGCTAGTTATGGTTCAACAATTGGTTAGATATCAGTCACTCATTAGTCCTATAGTCTAATTTACTTTGGAGAAACACCATCATCCCAAAGGCCTCTTTTATCACCAGGTTAGCGATAAAGAATCGTCTTCAAACCTTGAGCTAATGGTATGAAAATGTAAGGAATACGACATGTGTTCTTTGTAATGAAGCAATGGAGGATAGAGACCATATGTTCTTCCTTTGCAGCTATACATATGAATTACTGTATTTTGAGACTACTTATGATCTATTTTAATCAAAGTAACTTAGTCGATAGTGCTAGCATAGAATATGAATTGTATAAAAATAGTTGAGTAAGTCAATAAAGAAAGTTCTGTTCTGTTCACAGAGTAACCATGGATCCCAACCCCATATCCTTTCCAATCCTCTCCTACGTCCTCACCCGATTCCCCTCGTTCGGACCCAAATCACCCACCTCCGACATCGAGCAATCGCTTCCATTCTCCCCCTCCTCACAACCTCCTATCCTCTCCCAAATGCCCCATTTGTCCGACCTCAAGCTCCTTGCCTCTATGAAACACGCCATTTCGGACGTGTCCTAGACCCAAGCAGTTTCTGAAAAATGTAAGACTGTTTCATTTCTCTTTCACGGCCCATTCCCTCATTCTTCTTCTCCTACCTCACCTCACCAGTGGCGTTACAAACCCTTATCCTCTCAAACCCTTCTTCCCCTTTCTTTGTGCTCTCTCTATCTGCAGCTTTCTCCACCACACCTACCTTCAACGCCTTATCAATGGCAGACTCTTCATTACTGTCTTTCCCTTCTCTTCCCACTTCAAATCTGAAACCAAAATCCTCTCCTCACCACTGCTTCTGTGTCACACCCATATGCTTAAAACTCCACCTTTCTCACTCCGTTTCTTCTACTCTCTCTCTCAAACTGAAGACCCACTTCTCGTCCTTTGTTCCCTTTGTTACCCAGACATCGGATTGGGCCCAACAAGAGGAAGACAACAATACCACCATTACATTGTCCGACTCTGAGCAAGACGACCTGTCGTGGGGAAGCCAAAAGAGTGGAGACATTGAAGCAACTGGAGCATCCGACTGGGAAGGTGAGGGAGAGGATTCAGGTACTGAGGCCATTGAAGGTTGCTGAGGTTAGCTATTTCCATGTGTTAATTGAATTTGTTCTCGGAGATTTTAAGGAGGTCTGGGTTTGTTGTTTTCTGATTACTTATGTCTGGACTTTGTTTGGATTTGCAGGTTATTTATAACACAGAGACAGGTACAAGTCGTGGTTTTGGGTTTGTCACTATGAGTATTGTTGAAGAAGCTGAGAAGGCTGTGGAGTTGTTTCACCGCTATGTAAGATTTTCCTTGCCCCCTTTCTACTGAGAATTTGTTGTTTCTGACAGTTTGATGAAGCATGGTATTCCTTGTTAATTGTGCGGTTAAAGGAGGAATCATCATGGCATTACAAATACAAATTATCCTTTTCTACTAGCCCTTTGAGTGCGAGCATATATACAAGTAAAATTCAAAGCAATTCCTTCACAAGATAGTGGCAGAACTCTGTGGAATTGGATCTTAATCAGTTTTTTCTGTTCTGTTAAAAATGATTGGTATCTATTACCATCAAGATATCTATATATTCCTGGAGTGAAGCAAGATTGCTTTTTCTGTTTGACATGAATATCACTTTTGAATCTTGGCATGATGACTAGTCCACATTTTTGAAAGTTCATTTTCAATGATGAGTTAAGCACTGGGTGCCTTGGGGTTCAGACAAGTCTTAGTAATTGCTTGCTTGCTTTCTAAGAAGTCATGCTATTGACATAAGACTTCGTTATCTGCCATTGAGATGTTTCAATTTGTTTACGTGCATAGGACCTAGATGGGAGGTTTTTGACGGTAAATAAGGCTGCTCCTAGAGGATCAAGGCCAGAACGCCCTCCTCCAGTTTATGAAACTGCTTGTAGAATCTATGTGGGCAACCTGCCATGGAGTGTTGATGATAATCGACTGGAGCAAGTTTTCAGTGAGCACGGTAAGGTGGTGAGCGCTCGGGTAGTTTATGATAGGGACTCTGGCCGTTCACGTGGTTTTGGCTTTGTGACAATGTCATCAGAGACTGAGATGAATGATGCCATAGCCGCACTTGATGGACAGGTATTGTTGGGTTTCTCCATTTCCAGGTTTTGCTGTTTCTTTTCTATCCAAGTAATATGATGATTAAAGCTCCTTATGATGCTCATATCTGGTTTCTGACTTGCTTCGCAGAGTCTGGAAGGAAGGGCAATGAGAGTAAACGTTGCTGAGGAAAGACCAAGACGGTCATTTTGAACTTGTATTTCTACTGCTGGTGGTTTCTTCTTTTTCTTTTCTTCTTTTTTCCCTTTTTTTCATAGATTTCTTTAACTGGCTAGTTCTGGAGAAATTTTACGTTAGAAGAGATGAAAGAATTTCAGAAATTGTGTTAAAATCTTCTCTACACGGTGTTGTTCGAGTGGGCAGTTGCTATGATACAAAAGTCAGGCCTTCTCTTCCTGGTTTGAAAGGGTTTACGAGGATTATTGGACCATTGCGATTAATAGAAAAGGGATGCATCTGTATTTCGCTAAGAATATAGTCGATTGACATTCTGCTAATATACGCCGATGTATTTTGCACTCTGTATAAGTACATAAAATTTCATCCATGTTCTTTACAAGTCCATTCCATCAACATAGGGAAAGAGGGAGTTTTTTGACGCAAATTTAAGCAGAGTCGCATATTCTGTACAAGTACATAACATCTCACTTATACCTCATTATAAGAAACTACACTCAAAAGCCGCCTAATTGGGAATCACGACTTGTTAAAGGGACATAACGAACGGAAGTTTCACTCCGGACACTGATGGAACCATCATGCTTCTTGTCAACGACCTTCAAATCCTGAAATATATTGCCAACAGGAATCACCATTCGGCCGCCAGGCTTCAACTGCTCAATAAGTGCCGGCGGGATCTCGGCTGCTGCTGCCCCCACATGTATTGCATCATATGGCGCAAATTCTGGCCAACCTTGTCTTCCATCTGTATTAACCAGTGTAAACAATTAACACTTTGTAATTAGCATGTACACTTTAATCCCATGTCGAAAATTCAAGTGACAGAACCCAAATTGCTTTCGCCAAGCACACTAAATGAACTAAACTATGAATTCGAACTCCTATTGTTTTGCAAATACCAGATTAAAGATGCTGATACACGACCCAGCAGCCATGAGCATCTACATTAGTCCTCCATTTTCCCTTCTTTCTATTTTTCTCCACTTTTCCAATATCAAAGATGTCCATATTTATATGATCTAGCAAAGCCATGTGCATTTTCGTGGTTCCTCCATTTTCCCTTCGTTTTATTTTCTCCCGCTGTTTTTCAATGACATCCATTATTATCATGTTGCCTATGATGCGAATATCAAGTCATGGCTGCCACATAGATGTTGGATTTACTTGAAACTACTAGAAAACACTGACGGTCTTTTGACAGAAAATAACATACCACCAACATGCACTGAGAGGGAACCTTCCTTTAATAATGGAGCTGCTGCACTTTTCTCAATATTCTCAACTGAAGAGGTAACTAGCTCAGGTATATGCTCCACACCAACAGCACGACCTTGAGGTCCAACCATCATCCCAAAGCATGCGGTCAAATAACCAGTTCCTATCACAGAAACCATCTCAAAAGCTTATGAATGTTCCTTTTTGCACACACAAAGAAAGTCTCTCGTAACATAACACGTAGAAAGCAAAATGGATAAGAAGTTTTTGAAGATCTTTGACCAAAACGAAAAGTAGAGTTTAGAAACAACTTATGTGAGTAAACTACAAGCTCATGCAAATAACTCTATCGGCCCTATCCACAACACGTGGCCTGCCAAACAAAAAACCTGAATTCACAATGAACTGCCCTTTATGCTCAAACAATAGCTCCATTATACAACTGATTTTCGGGTTTCTTACACTATGTTAACTATAGTACTCGTACATCGTAGTTAACAATCAGTATGCATTCCACAGGGTAATAAAGAGGAACAGCAAGAAGAAAAAGCACCTGAGCCAACATCTAATGCATGCATGCCAGGTTTCAAATTCTCCGCCAACAGCTCAAGACACATGGCGTGCATATGAGGCGCAGATATAGTGGCATTGTAGCCTATTGGCATGGGGCTATCAACATAAGCCTGGGTACCACCAGGAACGAATAAACCCCTATCTATCTCTTCCATGACTTGAGCAATCTTTTCTGATCTAATCATTCCATAGGTCTGCAAATGCTTCACCATCTCTTTGCTCTTGTTAACGCTAGTTCCACTCCAGAAGCGCTGAAAAACAACCCAAAAAAAAAACCTCAACCCAGCAAAATAGCAGCAACACAGAATCTAATAGTTTAGTGCAATATAGAATACAACAATTATTACTAGTGCATAAACCTACAACCAAGTAAAACGTAGTTCATAGACACCACCCCACTAAGAAACAGAAAACAACAAGCACGGATCAACCTCCATTTGGCGAAACCGAAACGCTCTCTCCGGCGCGGTACCTACATTCTGCAAGTCTGAAAGCATCAAGCATGTGCACAGTGGTGGCGTATTATTAGGAAAGAAGCAGTTAAGCCCATTAGAAATAGCCAACCAAATACACAATCTCCAAACACGAGGACCCAAATTAACCTGAAAATAGAACACACCAAACAACCGAGGCAGAACCAGAACTAAAAACTCCCAAACTCAAACCTAAATTAAACGAAGCCCATGGAATGAATTGTACAAGGCATAGGCTAAAGTAAGGAATTGAGGATGAGGGACGCTACCTCCATGCGGAAGAACAGAGAGTTGCCTATGATGAGGCGGCAGAGGTCGGTAGGACTATTAAAAGAGGAGAAGTGGAGGGCGGCGGTGCGCGACGGAGAATGGTGGTGACTGCGAAGGAGAGAGCGAATGACGAAACGGTCACTAAAAGTGGTACAATTGCGGCAACCATACGCTATTACAGGGGACAGAGGTAGTTGTGGCATTTCTTTGTTTTTTGTTAAAATAAATTTTTATCTTTTAAAGTGTCTGGTTTATTCTTTTCCAACTCTCACAACTTCCATTACCTTCTACAGTCGCCTCCTAGAATGCCACGAATCCACCGTGATTATTGTTCGCTTCACAGGTGTCGGCTTGCTAATGATCCACAGGTAGCGGTTCACTATTCACTTGCTCCATATTATCGTCAGTCAGTTGATATCAGGAAGTCGCATTGTTTTAATGAATAACAATTTGCCTATTTTAATTATGGCTATTTTGCAATGACCCGGGCTTGGGACTCCTTTTCTCTCGGCTCTTGGCCCACCTGAGCCTTGACCTAAGTAGCCCAACTAGGACCGAATTATTATATTTATAAAAAAAAATGACACCATTTTACTTTCAACAATGGAGCTTTTAAGAAAATCAGACCCAAGGCTTGAGCAACTCGGCCCGAGCCTTTTTGTTGTACCTCTAGAATGTAATTTTCTTTAATTCTCCTAAAATTTATATATAGTCTTTCGCACACGCATACCTTTTAAGCTGTGGATCTCATCATTTCTATTTAAACTAGGCTAGGATCTCCGACACGACCACGACTTATGTTGTGTTGCTTTATGGAATTTCCTTCACATACAATCTCTTTTTAGATTATATTCTAGGTCATATGTCTTGTTGTATTGGACCTATATGAGACATGTGCTAGCATTTGATAGTAGGCCAATTTGTGTTCCTCCAACAAGTATGATTTTTTTAATATATTTTTCTTAAAATAGTCTCAAATTCTTGAATAATATCATTCCAATATTTATTTATCAAAATTATCTGAAAAATCAAAAACTATGTCAAAGAAAGTAATTTAATGTCAAATCAAGTAAGTACTTAAAAAATATATACATTTTTTATGCACATCATAACCTAATCATAAGAGGCCATGACAATATTAAAGGTGGTTTGAAGCTCTAACAATATGGTCAAAGAGAGACTTCGGGCCCGTTTGGTTGAGTTTTTATCGGTAAAGCTTTTGTTAGTAGAGCTTTTTTTAGTAGAGCTCTTCTGAGAAGAGCTTTTCCAAAAAGTCAGTTGACTGTTTGGTTGTCAATTACTTTTATGTTTGGCAACATAAAAGTAAAAAGTAATTTTATTAATTTTAACTATATTTTATTTTGTAATAAAAATTATTTATGTAGATAAATAATATTTAAAGTATATTAAAAAATATGTGAAGCATATTATGAGATGATGATTAATACAG
>JANKOD010000006.1:26206587-26225099 GCA_026284645.1 Erythroxylum acuminatum
ATTGTAAAATGCCATTTCCTTATATGTCTTTAAATATCGATCCAGGTGGCAGCCAGAGACAGACCAGCATCATCCAGAAAAGAGAACCCGTGGGATTAAAATTAAATCAAATTGTGCGTGCGCGTGTTGTGTGGGTTCCATCGTAAAGTCAACAACATAAGTGGTCCTTAAAACTCTGTTGTGGTTACTGCAGGTGGAGTGGACGCTTGTCTGAAAACACGCTCATGAAGAACGTTGCTCCTGGAAATCACACGGCCACCTGTAACCTAAAATGGGACAACCTGCAAACCCCGTGCGACTCTACTAATCATGAAGCTGCTTTTGCCGTGACGTTCCTCAAATTTTGCCTGTATGTTATTTTAGCCCTCGAAAGTAACATTTCCGTCCAAGCTTCGATTCCTTATTTATAAAAAGTTATACAAATGATCGCTTTTTCTATTACTTATATGTGATAAAAAAATTTAAAATAAAAGCCTCTCATTTTGCATATTTATGAAAGTTATGCAAATGATCACTAATATTTAGGAGGATTCTACATTTTGTAGAAACATTTGTGAAGAAAGCAGGAGTTAAAGGGCACGAGTGGAAAATAAGGAAAAGTTGTCAGAACAGGTAGCTTAACTTAACACGTGAGTAAGGTCTTATGGAAACCTGCATGAGACAAGATGTAATCATATCATTGCCCCTTTTTAAAAGCTCAAAAAAGAAAACACAGCAACAAATAAAAGAAAGAAAAAACAACTTACCACAAATCTTAAAACGACAGCTCTCCACAATATAAACCATAATAATTATAATTAATAATTATAATGATAATTAATAATACTTAACAAGCTAACAATCTCTACCAAAGCTCTCTCTCTCTCTCTACAGAAAGGTAAAGCAAAAGATAAAGGAATGGAATGTTCCTATTCTTAGTTCCTCCTCCTTCTTCTTCTTCTTCCTCCTCCTCCAGTGTCAGTGATTGCCTGTTTCTTTAGAGAGAGTAAGAGTGTTCATTTTCATAAAAAGGGTATAGAGAGAGAAAGGAATAGTTAGAGTGAAAGGTAGAATAATGGGCGGGGTGACTTCGTCAATGGCTGCAAAGTTTGCTTTTTTCCCACCTAACCCTCCTTCTTACAAGCTAATTACAGACGAAACCACTGGCCTTTTGCTTCTAGGCCACTTTCCTCACCGTGAAAACGTCGACGTCCTGCGTCTCCCCACGCGCCGGGGAACAGAGATCGTTGCTGTGTATGTTAGGTACCCGATGGCCACCTCTACTCTGCTATACTCTCATGGGAATGCTGCTGATATAGGCCAGATGTATGAGCTTTTCATTGAATTGAGCATCCACCTACGAGTTAATCTTATGGGGTAAGTTCGTTCAAACTGGCCCTTTTGTTTTCTCGTTGAGTTTCGAGGCGGTGAATGTGAGTGTTGATTAGGAGTGTGAGTGTGCATAAAAATTGAAGCTTTTGTTGGAAGTATGGAGCATAATGGTGCCCGGCTTGGAAATCTGCGGAGTTTTAGTTTGGTTTGTATGGAAGGAAAAGATATTGGTGGGAGCTCCGATAAATCATGGTAACTGGCAAGTAGCTGAACTCTAAGACTGTTCAAAATTTTTAGGTTTTATTTGATGATTCTTTTTCTTGTTTTAAAGGAAAGGGGCGAGCTTAATATAGTGTTATTGGAGATAACTAGGATCCGTAACCAGAGCTTTCTTTAAGTAGATCTTTTCATCTGACATCATTTGCTATTTTTGGCTGTTTAAAATTGTTGTATCATACGAAACAACTGCTTGTTACGGGTAATGATATGTGATATACTTTGGTTTCAATTGGAGGGAGGGAACTTAAACCCAGGACCTCCTATATCATACGGAAGGATGCGGAAGATGGAAGACTATGCCTCGGACAGAGATGGAATTTTGATGTTTGAAGTTGGTTAATGAAGTGATCGAGAATTTACATTATTGAGGTGGATGATGGAGATCAGAGAGAAACACTCCTACTTAAACATAAAATTTCATGTTAATCAATACTCCATGCAATAAGATACTAATATCAAATATATAACTTGAGGCCCATTTTCTTATTTCCTGTTTCCCTAATTTATGCAGGTATGACTACTCTGGCTATGGACAATCAACAGGGAAGGTGAGCAGTGTAAACGTAGTCTATCTATGTGCTATGTGATTGAAATACTTGCACCCATGAGCTTTTCATCACATTAGTATGCCTTTCTGCAGCCCAGTGAGCACAATACATATTCAGATATTGAAGCTGCTTATAAGTGTCTTGAAGAGTGCTATGGTGCCAAGCAGGAAAACATCATACTTTACGGTCAATCTGTGGGCAGTGGCCCTACTTTGGACCTTGCTGTACGATTACCTCGGCTTAGAGCTGTTGCCCTACATAGTCCTATATTGTCAGGGATGAGAGTTATGTATCCAGTGAAGCGTACATACTGGTTTGATATATATAAGGTAAAATATATTGTTTATGATCCTCTGCTACATTATCCATTAATTAAAAATAGTGATGCATCCAATGCCCTACTGATGGCTTTTACATGTGCTTTGTGCAGAACATAGACAAAATTCCTTTGGTGAAGTGTCCAGTGTTGGTTATCCACGTGAGTGTCTGAATTCATACATTTGGCAATTGCATGAAGCTATTATGACGTTATTATTTGTTCTTTCTCAATGGTATCTTATGCAAATTAAACTTTTTTTTTCAGCTGGGATGCTAGTCTAATTTATCTTACAAAGAATTAAAATACTATTTTACTTAGCAGTTGCATCTAATAAACACTTCAGGCCTTTATGTGCTATCATGGATTCCATCTTTGCTGGGTAATGAATGCACCATAATCTGTTTGAGTCTTTGAGATGACTGCTAAAATGGTTTGAGTTCTAAAATGAAATTGTAGAATTTGAAGGGAAGTCATCTCATATGCCCAGAAATTTGGAGTTGATGTGAGGAAAATAGGAACCAAATGATAGAGATTATTTGGTGGTGGTGGGAAGTATGATGTTGGAATTCCAGTGGATTGCAAGGAGGGTGATAGGTGATATTTGTTTGACTTGGATAGATCAAATTGCCACATAGTATGTAGGTGGATTTATATGATCTATCTAATGATCTATCAGACATCATAATCTAATTAGTTATAGAAAAAGACACAATATAATTTGCCCCTTCTTTCCTCATCTTCCTATTAATAAGCCACATTAGACTTTGGCTTTTCCAGTTTCCAGTATAATCCCTAGGACACAATATAATTTGCCCCTTCTTTCCTCATCTTCCTATTAATAAGCCACATTAGCCTTTGGCTTTTCCAGTTTCCAGTATAATCCCTAGGGCTTTGCTAGCCACTATAGTTCTGATTTCTTAATCTTATTTGTTTCAAAATAGGTTTGCTTTGATTCACTTATGAGAATTTCTACCAAATCTTCTTGAATTCATTAAAGCTCACCCTAATCTCCCCTTTGGATTCTCATGTTGGGTGAATTGTGATGTTACGAAAATATGACTAACATGCGACAGAAGGAAGAAGAAGACAAGAAATGACGTCGAAGATTACGTATCAATAAATAAGCAAAATGTAGCGTAAGTGACAACGACCTTAACGGAAGAACTCACGTGATGTGTCTAGATTCTTCTACATACTGTATGAAATAGCCGTTGTAACAGATTTCGAAATCAATGAAAAATAACAAGTAAATGTTTGATTCCCTTCTCTCTCTCAAAACTCTCTTCTCTATCTCTGAAATTGTTGCGTGAGTGATACAGGAGGGTGTGTGAGTTGGAAAATTCATAACATCTGGTATCAGAGCAAACGTTCCTCGGTGAGTCCAATGGCAGAAGGCACACGTGGAGCTAAAGTTCGTCGTTTAGAGGAAGGCATGAAAAACCTTTTGGAGGCTTAACTGTGACATGAGAAAGAAATTAGTGACATTAAATCCATGTTTCAACAACTCATGCAAAAAATGGACAAGGGAGATACTGAAACTTCTGTGAAAGGTCCTGAACATGGAGGACACTATACAGTACTGACGAGGGTCAACAAAATCGATTTCTTGACGTTCGACTGTACGGGGGTAAGAAGCTGGAGTTACCAATGTGAACTGTTTTTTACAATGGACCAAACACCGGAAAAAATGAAGATAAGAATGACTTCCCTTCACATGGAAGGAATCGCGCAAGAATGGTACCAGCTAACAATTCGAAATCGTAAGGAGATGAACGCGAGGAAGTGGGAAGAATTTATAACTCTATTACGACAGCGATTCGATGAGAAAATCTTTGAGGACCCCATAGGGGATCTAAAGGAGCTAAGACAAGAAGTTTCGGTACTAGGCTCTTGTGCCTTATTTGCCAAGTACTCAAATAAACTCTCACTACCAGAAGATTTCTTGGTGGGGTACTTCTTAAAAGGACTCAAACCGGAGCTGGGACTCACCGTAAAAATGATGGATCCTCAGATGTTACATCAGGCTTATACATGGGCACGTACACAAGAAGCGATTGTGGCAGCTAGTATTCCAGTTTACTTCGGGAAGAGAATTAAAGCTGGAAGCGTAGTAGGAGGAGGAATAAACACATAGAAGGGGGCCAGTTATACGACAACTCCATCCAAACCGCAAACAGAGGAAGGGTTGTTACCCACTCCAAGGAGTCAAGGCAGTGTTAACAAAACCAACAATTACAAAGGTTCTCGAGGCAGTAGAACAAGCAGCAAGGCGTTTGACAAAAAAAGGGCTAAGGGGTTGTGCTTTTGGTGTGACGAAAAATACTCTCCGAGACATCGTTGCAAGAAGAAACAATTTCAATTATACATGGTAGAAGATGAAGGACCGAAGGAAGAGTAACTTGGGAGTGAAGAGCCTGAAGATGGAGCTCCCTTCAATCCTAATATTTCATTAGAAGCAATGTGGGCCTTAAAGGATCAGACAGAATACAAACAACTGAGGATCATGGGAAGTCATCAAATGAAACCTCTTCATATCCTCATAGATAGTGGGAGTACCCACAATTTTTTGGATGAAAAGGTGATCCGCAAAGGGAACGCAGAGGTAATTAACATAAACCTTGTAAGTATTACTGTTGGTGGAGGTTTAAAATTAGACTGCAGACAAGCATGCAGGAATTTTGTGTGGAAAATGCAAGGGTTGTAGTTCTCTACAGAGGCGTTGATCATTAAGCTAGGAGGTTGCAATATGGTGTTGGGAGTTCAATGGTTGGCCACCCTTAATGATGTGTTGTGCAATTTTAAAAGACGCACCATAGAATTTCAATGGGAGGGCAAGGTAGTAAGACTAACGGCAAGTCTAGAAGTACATGCAAGGGAAGTGTCTGGTAAGAACCTTCACAAGTTGATTAGAAATTCTAACCAAGGTGCTCTGTTCATGTTGTGTTTAGCTGACCCTATAGAGTTTCACATGCAACAGCTGTGAATAAACGACGATGTCCAGACCAGAGATGAGATAGAAGGACTGTTAGCATAATTCAGTGATGTCTTTCTAGAACCAAAGCAATTACCCCCAAAAAGAGCATGTGACCATGCCATTCTTCTCAAGTAAGGGGTGGAGACTATAAACATCAGACCTTATGGCTATTCAGGGGAACAAAAGGATGCTATAGAAAAGTTGGTGCAAGAATTGTTAGAGCAAGGCTTTATTTAGAAGAGCGTTAGTCCTTAGCATCACCAGTCATCCTTGTGAGAAAGGACAATACTTGGAGAATGTGTTTGAATATCGCGAGTTAAACAAGTACACTATCAAGAGTAAGTTCCCTATTCCATTGATAGAAGAGTTGCTGGAAGAACTGAACGGATCAAGTTGGTATTCGAAGCTAGACTTAAGGTCTGGGTACCACTAGATTCGAATGGAGGAGGAAGACGTACAAAAAACTGCATTCTAAACTCACGAGGGCTAGTTTGAATTTCTAGTGATGCCCTTCGGCCTCACGAACGCTCCCTCCACTTTTCAGAGCCTTATGAATGAAATATTGAAGCCTTTTCTACGTAAATTTTTGCTTGTCTTCTTTGATGACCTTCTCATTTACAGTGCCAACTTCCAACAACATTTGGAGTACTTGTGCCAGATCTTGGAAGTTTTGCAACGACAATTGTTTATCAGAGGAAGCAAGTGCACATTTGGAGCAAGACAGGTGGATTACCTAGGGCATTCTATTTTGGAGAAAGGTGTGTCCACTAACAACAGAAAAATAGAAACAATTCAGCAATGACCACAATAGTGCACCTTGAAGGAGCTCTGGGGATTCCTCAAACTGATAGGATACTATAGGAGATTTATTAAGCATTATGGAATTATAGCGAAACCACTTAATGCATTGTTGAAGAAGCAAGAGGCGGGGAATTAGGAGTGGAAAAAGGAACAACATAAAGCTTTTGAACAGCTGAAGGAAAAATTGGTGGCAGCACCACTGTTGCCGCTACCAGGCTTCACCAAACCTTTCATAATTGAGGCAGATGCTTGTGATAAGAGTATTGGAGCTGTACTTCAACAAGGAAGTACCATAGCATGTCTGAGTAAGGCTCTGGCTCCCAAGTACCAAGGGTTGCCCACTTACGAAAAGGAGTTCCTTGCCATCATCAAAGCCGTAAAGCAATGGCATCACTACTTAAATGGTAGATTCTTTTGGATACAAACAGACCATAGGAGCTTGAAGTATCTCTTGGAGCAACGCATCTCAACGCCATTTCAACAAAATTGGCTTCCTTAATTGATGGGCTATGATTTTGAAGTCACCTATAGGAGTGGAAAAGAAAATTTAACAGCAGATGCATTATTTCGAGTCTCAAGCCTCCAGCTACTAACATTGTTAGTATTGCATATACAAGCAACATTTCTGGAAGAAATTCGTGAAGGATGGGAGAAGGACACTACTATCAGGGACATCATAAAAAAATTGGAAGGACAAGAAATTTCTTCGAGTAACTAAGAATGGAGGAATGGAATGTTAAGGTGTAAGGGAAGAATTGTTGTTAGTTGTGATAAGGAGCTTCAGAAGAAAATCATAGCAATGGCTCATGATAGTGTGGACATTCGGGGGTGGCAGTAACAATAAAAAAAAACAAGGTCTTTGTCATTGGAAGCAGATGGCCAAGGATGTTAGAAATCACGTCAAAAATTGTGTAACATGCCAACGGAGCAAGTACGATCATGCGGCATATCCGGGCTTACTCCAACCCCTACTAGTACCTGAAGGATGCTAGAGAGAAATTACTATGGATTTCATAGAAGGATTACCACCTTCAAGAGGAAAAGTCTTCCATCTTTGTTGTAGTAAACAAATTCAGCAAGTATGCACATTTCATAGCCATCAAACACCCATACACAGCACAAGATGTTGCACAAGTGTTTGTGGACCACGTATTCAAATTGCATGGGATGCCAGAAAGAATAATCAGTGATAGGGACCCTCTCTTTGGAAGCAGATTTTGGCGAGATATGTTTAGATTGCAGAATGTGAAGCTACAATTATCCACAGCTTACTATCCACATACGGATGGACAGTCGGAAGCAGTAAACAAGACACTAGAAACGTATCTGAGATGCTTCTGTTGTGACACACCACGTAAATGGACGAGCTGGTTAACAATGGCCAAATGGTGGTACAATACCACGCACCATACTGCCATAAACACTACACCCTTCGAAGTTCTCTATGGTTATCCAACACCACTGTATGTGCCTTATGTAGCAAGAGATTTGAGAGATGTTTGGATTGATCAAGCATTCTAGGAGATAGAGGCAAGCAGCACTCCAAATCGTTAAATTTCATCTGAACAGAGCAAAACAAAGGATGAAGTTGCAGGTGGACAAAAAATGATCTGAGAGTGGGCATTGGGTGTACGTAAAGTTACAACCCTACAGACAACATTCGTTGCAACAAAGACCGAATCAGAAACTGGTGCCTCTTTACTATGAACCCTTCGCAATCATTTCCAAAGTGAATAAAGTAGCCTATACGTTGAAATTTCCAGAAAAATCTACTATTTACCCTACTTTATATGTATCACAACTAAGGAGCTTTGTTTTTAAAATATTCCTATGTCTAGCCAACCGCCGACCATTGTTACAGACGTGGGAAAAGTTCCAGTAGCAATTTGGGATAGAAGAATGGTGAAACGACACAACAGTCTAGCCACAGAAGTACTTGTACAATGGCAAGGGGAAACCAAGGAGAAAGCCATGTGGGAAATGTTGTTTGAGCTGCAGAAAAGGTTCCCGGAGGTCAACCTGATGGATAAGGCAGTTTTTGAAGATGGAGGGGATGTTACAAAATTATGATTAATGTGGTACAAAAGGAAGAAGGAGACAAGAAACGACATTGAAGATTACGTATCAATAAATAAGCAAAACGTAGCATAAGTGACAACAGCCTTAACGGAAGAACTCACATGATGTGTCTAGATTCTTCTACGTACTGTATGAAATAGCCGTTGTAATAGGTTTGGAAATCAATGAAAAATCACGAGTAAATGTTTGATTCCCTCCTCTCTCTCCAAACTCTCTTCTTTATCTCTGAAATTGTTGCGTGAGTGATACAGGAGGGTGTGTGAGTTGGAAAATTCATAACATGTGACCTCATACAATTGTGTTGGGTTAGCAACAGTGCCAAATAGGTTGCAGGCGGATTGATAAGAAAGGATCTCTTCCCTAAATGAGTAAATTTTAAAGCATGTATTTCCTTTCTCTGTTTGAAAAATCAGAGAAGTTATGAGCATCACAACCGTATCTCAACATTCACACTCCTGTAGTATCTGATTCTTTGTCAGCTTTACTTTCTACATTCTTGTGATTTTCCTTTTCCACCAATGAGTGAAATTGTCCTCTATTTGGTCACTTGATAGCAACCTTAAATACCATGACCATGAAGCTTGATTCTAGGTCATGATAATCTAAAAAAGCAGTAAGATCCTTCTGTAGTTGTGTATGTCAAGCACTGTGAATTTTGGGCAAAAATGCCATATTTTATCCTGATATTGTTGGATAAGCTGATACAATTTAATATTTTTCTAATTTTCGAATTTTTTAAAAAATATTTTTCTGCTCCAGAATTCGCCCTCTCCTTACTATTAAGTTTTGTTGGCCATATCCCGGAGACATAACTTAATACAGTGGGCTTCTAAATAAGCTTGTCAAAAGTGTGTAAACTAACAATGTTTCGTATTGAATGCTACAAATCCTATGAAACCATGTTCCTAACTCATAATTCTGGCTTCTGCCTTTTGCAGTTGTTCTGTCAATTAACTTCTATGTGGCTTTTATTCACGTTTATAGTCCTGCTCAAGTGCCTGGAAGATCTAAGTAGCATGTGATTCTAATGAACTTACAGTCACTATCGTTCTTCTATTGTTTTCTTCCCAAACTCCAATTTGGTCATTTCAGTTTGAAACCATCTGAACTTTAAGATAAGCATAACAATTATGACATGTATATTTTCAGGGAACTTCAGATGAGGTAGTTGACTTTTCACATGGGAAGCAGCTGTGGGAACTTTGCCAAGAGAAATATGAACCTCTATGGCTTAAAGGAGGAAACCACTGTAATTTGGAGTTGTATCCCGAGTATCTCAGGCATCTCAAGAAGTTTATATTGACAGTTGAGAAGTCACCCTCACAAAGAAATACCTCTCGGAGAAGTACAGATTGGATTGAACCGCCCAGACGAAGTACCGACTGTTTCGAAACTCCAAGGAGGAGTACTGACCGTTTTGATGGTCCAAGGAAGAGCACTGACCGTTTCGATGGTCCAAGGAGGAGTACTGACCATTTCGACGGTCCAAGGAAGAGTACAGACCGGAGAGAGAAGCCAAGGAAAAGCACCGATAGGCCTGAGAAATTGAAGTTCCAAGAGTACAAGTTTACGAACATAGAGAAGCTAGAGAAGTTTAGGGCCCCTTATGACCAATCAGAGAGGTCACAGAGGTCACGGAGAAGTGTGGAATTTAATGAGAAATCCAGAAAAAGCATTGATCATCAGTTAGAAAGAGGTAGGAAGAGTGTAGACTGGCTAGACAGAATTCGGATTGGATAAATACAGAACTCCTCCTTGTAAGAAATTTGTGAACTAGAATTTCTTCTTAGCTGGAGGCACATACAAGAAAATGGGGGGTTTACAAGGAAAGAAACTAAAAGAATACTGGCAAAGTTGAAGATATATATGGGGTGTTTTTTAACTTACGGTTTAAGATTTGTATTGACTGGCTCATTGAACTTACAATTGCACTTCCTGCTGGGGTTTGTAGAGTTTGGTTGTTAATGGAAGAATTCTAACCTTTATATTCTTCTTATATCCAAAGATTTCGTTCTGTTTTTATTGTTTATAAAGAAAGTGAATGGAAAAAATGGAAGAAGAATGAAGCAACTACCTTACAATCTTGCAGCATCTTAAGTTTTAAAAAAATTATTTCAAAGGCGTCAGTGCAGTTTTCCCACATTTTTACTCTTCCATACTAGAGATAGAAGATTTTTAGAAACTGAAACAACGGCACTGTGACAAAGTCCTGAAAATGGTGCTTTAACAAGTGATTATTACTACAGCAATCAGTGAGCCTTTTAAGTTTTTAGTTATGCTTATAACTTCTGTATTCGTTATATTTTTAACATATAAAAGATTCTGAAATCTACAACTAGAATCTTGGCACATTGTATTTGCTTTCCTTCATTGGATTAATAGGCCAATCATATCACATTGTGCCTATTAAATTCTGTCAAAAACATGAACAGAAATCAAAATTGAGGAAAAAGAGAAGGGGACGAAAGCAAGTTTTGGGAGCCAGATCAATGCTCTTCTGGACTTTTCTTTATTTCTATATATTGTACAAAAAAACACAATTGGGCTATATATACAAAAGCCCAAATACCAACAACTAACAAGCTAGTAACTGCTACTAACAACAAATTAAGTTACTGATAATATTTCTTCACTCCCCCTCAAGTTGGGGTTCATATACATTTTTAACACCCAACTTGGACAAGAGATATTAATGTTGCTGCACTCCTAATCCTTTGGTAAGTAAATCTGCAATCTGCTCATTTGTAGAAACATGCTGAGTTTGAATTAATCCACACTGAATTTTCTCACGTACAAAGTGACAGTCTATCTCGATATGTTTCGTTCTTTCATGATATACAGGATTGGCTGCAATCTGCAAGGCTGCTTGGTTATCACAATATAACACAACTGATCTATTATTCTTAAATCCCAGTTCTTCAAGTAATCCTGATAACCATACCAACTCTGCAGTAGTAATGGCCATGCTCCTATACTCAGCTTCTGCTGAGGATCGAGAAATCGTGCTCTGCTTCTTTGACTTCCATGAAATCAATGAGTCTCCCAATTTTACAAAGAATCCTGTAATAGACTTTCTAGTCATGGGACAAGATGCCCAGTCAGAATCACAGTAAGCAGACAATGCCAAATGTCCATTGGCAGATAAAAAAATACCTTGCCCTGGACATTTCTTAACATAGCGCACAATTCGCAAAGCTGCCTCATAATGTGAGCGTTTCGGTTTCTGCAAGAACTGACTTAAGTGCTGGACTCCATAAGCTATATCGGGTCTTGTGTGCGTTAAATATAAGAGTCTCCCTATCAACCGTTGATACACAGCTACATCTGTCAGTTCTTCATCAACAAGTGTCAACTCTGTACTTTTATCATATTCAACAGAAGTCAATTTCTGATTCTGCTCCAAAGGTGTGCATGCAGGTTTTGCTCCCCCTAACCCTGCATCTTCAATTAACTCAAGAGCATACTTTCTCTGATTCAGAATAATACCAGACTTGGATCGAAGCACTTCAATACCAAGAAAGAACTTCAAATCGCCCAAATCCTTCATTTTGAAGTTCTTATGCAAAATCTGTTTCAAGTCTTCAATCATCACAACATTACTCCCAGTTATCAACAAATCATCCACATAGATTAACAGAATAACAATATCACTTCCTATCTTTTTTGTAAACAATGAATAATCATGTTTACTCTGAACATATCCATTGGCAACCAAAGCATCACATAACTTCAAATTCCACTGTCTAGAGGCTTGCTTCAAACCATACAAAGATTTGAGCAACTTACAAACCATGTTCTCCCCCTGGTTGCCAAATCCCTCAGGAAGTGTCATGTAAACCTCCTCTGACAAGTCACCCTGCAAAAACGCATTATACACATCCATCTGATATAAAGGCCAATCATGCACAGCAGCAAGAGCAATAATAGTCCGAACAGTAACCATTTTGGCCACAGGAGAAAAAGTCTCCTGAAAATCAACACCTTCTGTCTGGTTGTAGCCTTTGGCTACCAAGCGAGCCTTAAACCGTTCAACTGTACCATCAGAGTTATACTTAACACGATACACCCACTTACAACCAATAGGGTGCTTACCAGGTGGAAGGGGAACCACCTCCCAAGTGACATTAGCTTCCAAAGCTTGAATTTCCTGTTGCATAGCAACTACCCAACGCTTGTCCAAAATTGCCTCATGGTAAGCAGTGGGTTCAACTATGCTAGAGAGAGAATTGGCAAAAAAAAAATAGTATGTGGAGGCAAGTGTGAATAAGAAAGGGAAGCATGAAGGGGATACGGAGTGGTGATAGCAAGCGAGGAAGAGGATGAAGGTTTATGGGAACAAACAAAATTGTGTAACCAACCTGGAGGTTTAGAAACTCGGGTAGATCTCCGTAAAGGTTCAGGTGTACCAAATGGAGGAGATGAAATAGTGGATGCAGGTGGAGTAGGAATTAAAGTTGGAGACTCAGGAATAGACTGTGAAGAATGTGAGTCAGCTAAAGCATGGTGAGGTGGTGGAGGTACAAGTTGTAAGAAATCTGGATCAAGAATAGCATTAGAATCGGGAACAGGAAATAAATGAGAAGGATTTGAGGTAAATTTGAAAGGGAAGATAGTTTCATGGAAGAAGACATCCCTGTTGACAAAAAATTGATTGGTGGAAAGATTGAAAAGAATATAACCCTTTTGAACAGCAGAATAACCCATAAAAACGGAAGGAATAGCTTTAGGTGACAGTTTATCAACATAAGGAGAGACTGTAGCATAACAAAGACAACCAAAAACTTTAAAATGATCAAAGGATGGTGGTTTAAGATATAAGGCTTCATAAGGTGAAATCCATTTAAGGACAGAGGTAGGTAGACGATTAATGATGTAACAGGCCGTAGAAATACACTCTCCCCAGAATTTAGAAGGCATGTTGGAATGAAATTTAATGGCCCTGGCAACCTCTAAAAGATGTCGGTGTTTTCTCTCAGCAATTCCATTTTGCTGAGGAGTATAGGTACAAGTACTTTGGTGTATAATACCAAGGGATGTGAACAAAGTGTGACTAACTTCATTGAAAAATTCAGTGCCATTGTCACTTCGGACAATCTGAATGATACTAGAGAATTGAGTTTTGACCAAGGTAAAGAAATTTTGTAAGGTTAAAATGGCATCACTTTTGAGTTTAAGGAGATAAATCCAGGTCATGCGCGTAAAATCATCAACAATGGTAAGAAAATATCGGTGGCCACTATGTGTAGATATCCGATAGGGTCCCCAAAGGTCAATGTGTATAAGGGAAAAGGGTTTAGGTGCTCTGGTAGTACTTAAAGGAAATGGAAGTCTTGGTTGTTTAGCTAATGGACAGATATGACAAGAATGAATATCATCACAATTATGCAAATTGAAATGCAAATCTGGAATTTTATTCATAACAGAAACAGAAGAATGGCCAAGTCTAGCATGCCATGTACAAGGTTGAGTTTTTACATCTTTGACAAACAAACAAGAAGAAATGCCAGTACGAGAGATACTAGCATCAACAACACAAGACAAAGGCTTCGGTTGGCATGATAATGGTTGTAGAATGTAAAGACCAGCTCGCTCTTTACCAATCCCCAGTATCAGTCCACTGCAAAGGTCCTGTAGGAGACAAAATTTAGGATAAAAAATGACAAGACAATTGAGGTCTCGGGTCAACTTGGAAACAGAAATGAGATTGAAGTTGAAGTCGGGTACATAAAGAACATTAGTGATGGTGTGAATAGGTGACAGGGAATGTGAGCCTAAGTGTGTAACAGTAGTAGAATTACCATTCGGCAATTGAACACAAGCATGTTTAGAAACACAAGCAACAGTAGAATGCAAGCATTGAAAGTTAAAAGTCATGTGATTTGAAGCACCAGTATCTAGTATCCATTCAACAGAGCTACACGGTGATGAAGAAGCCATACCTGCCATGTGAGCCACAGCAAGAACCGAAGAAGAAGAATCCTTGCTCAATAGATTCAGAAGCTGTTGATATTGTGCTGGAGTAAAAACCGGAGCAGGAGAAGATGGAGATGCAACCGATTGAACGACTGACTTAGCATCTGAGTCATCTTCATCATCTACTGAGCAAGTAACATTATTAGCCCTCTTCTTAGTAAACTTGAAATCAGCAGGAAAACCAATAAGCTTGTAACAAGACTCCCTCTTGTGCCCCTTAATCCCACAGTGATCACAAGTTCCCTGAAATCTCCTGTGAGTATTTGATGAATAAAGAGCAGTAGGTTCAATCATTGTAACTAAGGAGGACTGCTGGCGTTAAGCTTCATCCTGAAGAAGCATCGAATAGGCTTGATTCACTGAAGGCAAAGGCTGCATGAGGAGCACTTGACTACGCACGGCTGAGTAAGTCTCATTAAAACCCATAAGAAGTTGAAATAAACGTTGTTGCAAAACATTCTGTGAATTTTTCCGAGACATATCACAATCACATGTGGCTAATGGAACCAAAGCATCGTATTCATCCCAGAGAAGACGCAATTTGGTGAAATAAGCAGAGACTGAAGCAGTACCTTGAGAATGGGATGCTATTTCACGATGAAGGAAAAAAATACGAGACCCGTCCACCTTATCATACCTTTCCTTCAGATCTTGCCAAACAAGAGCCGCACTTGAGGCAAAGACAATGCCAGCAGAAAGATCTTTACAAACCGTATTAAGGATCCATGAAAGAACAGTGGCGTTACAACGCTCCCACTGTGAATGAAGAGCCGGCTCTAAATCATCCCGTGCACAAGTTCCATCAACAAAACCAATTTTATTCTTTGCCAGCAATGCAATTCGCATTGACCTACTCCATACACTATAATTCTCAATTCCAGTGAGCTGATACGAAACAAGTAAGGTGCCCGGAGTATCTGAAGGATGAAGATACAAAGGATGATTGAAATCTATCTTAATACCCGTGTTAAGAGAAGCTTGCGACGATTCTGGATAATCAATCGCCATGAAGACAAAACAAAGAATGAACAAATTAGGGTTTATACAATTGGGGAAAACACAAATTGAACGAATAGGATGTCAAACAATAGAGAAACTGCAAAGAATGGAAGAACAAATGTGAAGGAAGAAAGAATGCTCGCTGATCGCCGGTGGCTCTGATACCATGTCAAAACATGATCAGAAATCAAAACAGAGGAAAAGAGAAGGGGACGAAAGCAAGTTTTGGGAGCCAGATTAATGCTCTTCTGGACTTTTCTTTTATTTCTATATATTGTACAAAAACACATAATTGGGCTATATATACAAAAGCCCAAATACCAACAACTAACAAGCTAGAAACTGCTACTAACAACAAATTAAGTTACCGATAACATTTCTTCACTCCCCCTCAAGTTGGGGTTCATATACATTTTTAACACCCAACTTGGACAAGAGATATTCATGTTGCTGCACTCCTAATCCTTTGGTAAGTAAATCTGCAATCTGCTCATTTGTAGAAACATGCTGAGTTTGAATTAATCCACACTGAATTTTCTCACGTACAAAGTGACAGTCTATCTCGATATGTTTCGTTCTTTCATGATATACAGGATTGGCTGCAATCTGCAAGGCTGCTTGGTTATCACAATATAACACAACTGATCTATTATTCTTAAATCCCAGTTCTTCAAGTAATCCTGATAACCATACCAACTCTGCAGTAGTAATGGCCATGCTCCTATACTCAGCTTCTGCTGAGGATCGAGAAATCGTGCTCTGCTTCTTTGACTTCCATGAAATCAATGAGTCTCCCAATTTTACAAAGAATCCTGTAATAGACTTTCTAGTCATGGGACAAGATGCCCAGTCAGAATCACAGTAAGCAGACAATGCCAAATGTCCATTGGCAGATAAAAAAATACCTTGCCCTGGACATTTCTTAACATAGCGCACAATTCGCAAAGCTGCCTCATAATGTGAGCGTTTCGGTTTCTGCAAGAACTGACTTAAGTGCTGGACTCCATAAGCTATATCGGGTCTTGTGTGCGTTAAATATAAGAGTCTCCCTATCAACCGTTGATACACAGCTACATCTGTCAGTTCTTCATCAACAAGTGTCAACTCTGTACTTTTATCATATTCAACAGAAGTCAATTTCTGATTCTGCTCCAAAGGTGTGCATGCAGGTTTTGCTCCCCCTAACCCTGCATCTTCAATTAACTCAAGAGCATACTTTCTCTGATTCAGAATAATACCAGACTTGGATCGAAGCACTTCAATACCAAGAAAGAACTTCAAATCGCCCAAATCCTTCATTTTGAAGTTCTTATGCAAAATCTGTTTCAAGTCTTCAATCATCACAACATTACTCCCAGTTATCAACAAATCATCCACATAGATTAACAGAATAACAATATCACTTCCTATCTTTTTTGTAAACAATGAATAATCATGTTTACTCTGAACATATCCATTGGCAACCAAAGCATCACATAACTTCAAATTCCACTGTCTAGAGGCTTGCTTCAAACCATACAAAGATTTGAGCAACTTACAAACCATGTTCTCCCCCTGGTTGCCAAATCCCTCAGGAAGTGTCATGTAAACCTCCTCTGACAAGTCACCCTGCAAAAACGCATTATACACATCCATCTGATATAAAGGCCAATCATGCACAGCAGCAAGAGCAATAATAGTCCGAACAGTAACCATTTTGGCCACAGGAGAAAAAGTCTCCTGAAAATCAACACCTTCTGTCTGGTTGTAGCCTTTGGCTACCAAGCGAGCCTTAAACCGTTCAACTGTACCATCAGAGTTATACTTAACACGATACACCCACTTACAACCAATAGGGTGCTTACCAGGTGGAAGGGGAACCACCTCCCAAGTGACATTAGCTTCCAAAGCTTGAATTTCCTGTTGCATAGCAACTACCCAACGCTTGTCCAAAATTGCCTCATGGTAAGCAGTGGGTTCAACTATGCTAGAGAGAGAATTGGCAAAAAAAAAATAGTATGTGGAGGCAAGTGTGAATAAGAAAGGGAAGCATGAAGGGGATACGGAGTGGTGATAGCAAGCGAGGAAGAGGATGAAGGTTTATGGGAACAAACAAAATTGTGTAACCAACCTGGAGGTTTAGAAACTCGGGTAGATCTCCGTAAAGGTTCAGGTGTACCAAATGGAGGAGATGAAATAGTGGATGCAGGTGGAGTAGGAATTAAAGTTGGAGACTCAGGAATAGACTGTGAAGAATGTGAGTCAGCTAAAGCATGGTGAGGTGGTGGAGGTACAAGTTGTAAGAAATCTGGATCAAGAATAGCATTAGAATCGGGAACAGGAAATAAATGAGAAGGATTTGAGGTAAATTTGAAAGGGAAGATAGTTTCATGGAAGAAGACATCCCTGTTGACAAAAAATTGATTGGTGGAAAGATTGAAAAGAATATAACCCTTTTGAACAGCAGAATAACCCATAAAAACGGAAGGAATAGCTTTAGGTGACAGTTTATCAACATAAGGAGAGACTGTAGCATAACAAAGACAACCAAAAACTTTAAAATGATCAAAGGATGGTGGTTTAAGATATAAGGCTTCATAAGGTGAAATCCATTTAAGGACAGAGGTAGGTAGACGATTAATGATGTAACAGGCCGTAGAAATACACTCTCCCCAGAATTTAGAAGGCATGTTGGAATGAAATTTAATGGCCCTGGCAACCTCTAAAAGATGTCGGTGTTTTCTCTCAGCAATTCCATTTTGCTGAGGAGTATAGGTACAAGTACTTTGGTGTATAATACCAAGGGATGTGAACAAAGTGTGACTAACTTCATTGAAAAATTCAGTGCCATTGTCACTTCGGACAATCTGAATGATACTAGAGAATTGAGTTTTGACCAAGGTAAAGAAATTTTGTAAGGTTAAAATGGCATCACTTTTGAGTTTAAGGAGATAAATCCAGGTCATGCGCGTAAAATCATCAACAATGGTAAGAAAATATCGGTGGCCACTATGTGTAGATATCCGATAGGGTCCCCAAAGGTCAATGTGTATAAGGGAAAAGGGTTTAGGTGCTCTGGTAGTACTTAAAGGAAATGGAAGTCTTGGTTGTTTAGCTAATGGACAGATATGACAAGAATGAATATCATCACAATTATGCAAATTGAAATGCAAATCTGGAATTTTATTCATAACAGAAACAGAAGAATGGCCAAGTCTAGCATGCCATGTACAAGGTTGAGTTTTTACAT
>JANKOD010000006.1:26273259-26288121 GCA_026284645.1 Erythroxylum acuminatum
TGGAAGTAAAATTATAAACATGCATACAAAGTCAAGAATGACACTTATTTTGAATAATTAAAATGTATTTAAAACGACACTTATTATGAATCGGAGGGAGTATAATAAAGAACAATTGAATCATATGTTTTGGAAAATTAAATTCTATCAAATATAAAGTTTGTAATGTACTGATTTTAAAATAAAACGGGATGACTTTTCTTCTTAAACATGCGGTCCGGGTCCTGGTCCATGGTGGTGCCAGATAAAGTCTTATCTATATCAATAGATTATGTCAAAGAGAATTGTCATTTTCTTTTTTAGGGGGAGAATTGTCATTTATTAAGTTTCTAGTTACTTCTTGGAACTTTCTTCATAGATTGATTAAAATTTTGAACACGTTGGTGACTTTGATCTGTTTGGTTTTGATTTGTTTTTCCAATACCACTTGCTTCATTAGTTGCCTTCTTTCATAGGAGGGTCGACGTCGAACCAAGGTAGTGTTTATCTGCTTACAATATATCCATTTTAAATATACGACACCTTGTTATTTATCTCTTCAAATCTCGCGTATTAGCAAGACTTTATTAACATGGCACTTTGTTATTTATCTCTTCAAATTTCACGTATTAACGAAATTTTATTAAATTATTAATAATTTAAGTGATTAAGATATCACTTTAAAAGTTTTTTTAAATAAAGAAATTGAAGGTTTAAATTGTATCTTAATTTAGAGATGATATAAGTTATTTTAATTTTAAAAATGATAGTTGATGAAAAGTGAATATATATTAAAATTTGTAAATATTATTTTAATTAAGTGTTATTTAAAATTTAAATTATTAATTTATCAAAAACTTCATCTAAAATGAATGGTTTATATATTATTGTGTGCACATGATAATTCATTCAAAGATAATTTCACTAATATAAAAATATGTAAATAAACAGGACAAATTAGGAGAGAGTACGCAGTAATAATGAGTGTTTAATTCGATATACCAATTAATATTGTTGGTTAAAACTTCAAAGGGAGCAGTCATGATTGGATCGTGCTAAGAAAGAAGAAACCAGTCAAGAGTTGAGTCAATTAATGACTTGGCTGCATGCATTCATGTGTGTGATGATAAAAGAGCAGACATCAGCATCCGCCTCCCTCCAATTTTCCAGCCTTACTTTTTTGCAAGCAGAAAAGTTAAAGGTTATGGTCCATGCATGTCGGTGCGACGGTGTCGGTCACTCCCTAGGCCATTTTTGTCTCTCACTTTACCAGCTTTTCAGTTATACACTTTATCTTCGCCTAAATTTTACCAACTATCCATCTGCTTAAAGTAAGTTGACCATTTTGATGAAAGAACATTAAAATTAAGTTATTGTTTTAATATGATTTTGAGGTTGGAACTCTTCTAACTTGTTCAAAGCTGCTTGGAGTTTCTTCAGGGAGAGTATATAAAAAACCTCCATCGGTCTAATGACGTGTGGATTTTTCAAGTTATGACTCCTGTTATTTTATGTCAATCACAAAGACTTGATTGAAGTGCGAATTTGCATGCAATAAGAAAACAATGATGTTTTTTTCCAAGAAAATAAAATACAGTCTCTTTCTTTCATTCATGTTTATGCTTAAGCATTTTCAGTTGCAATAGTGTTAAAGTATGCGTGATCATGAATTCAAAGTAGGCCCCTGAGACTGAGGGCGTTCCTTGTTGCCTTAGTGCTGTCTCTGATGATACCATTGGAGCATATGCATATCTGCTTCTTTTGTGTCACCCATTAACAAAAAACCATTTCATGTCAAAGCAATCAGGCTTATTCTTAAATGTCATTTACCTTTTCAAAACTTTCTTATATATGAATATGAACACCTAGATTAACTTCAGTACGTGTATATGAATACCAAACTTAGTTGCCAGTTTACATTTTTCATACAATCTATGTAAACATGATCACACTCGGTACTCAATTCATGCCACAGTAGATCTGCTATTTGTTGAAGAATGTTTACATATTTTAAAGATAGCTGTAGTTTTATTTAGTCCCAGAAAAAATTCATGCTAAAACCCACGATACTTGGGATGCAAAATCACAGTGTTGTCAGATCATTTGTGAGACTTCTAACAATTTACTAGGAATTAGACCTTACAGACCTTGATGGAACACTTCCTTGCTATTAGAAAAGTTCTTAAAGCACATCGGATGCCTGCAAAACATGAATTCAATATCCTGTCAAGTGGCATCGCGCCAACGCTTTTTAATCCTACTAAAGCTAACTTTGGACCAAATTTACTTTGTGTAAACCATTTTACAATAAGAAATAAAAAGTTGAAGAAAGAAAAGATTTTGAAGTATACAATAATAATATAAATATATTTTCCAAGTTAGTATATGAATATGAAATTATAAAAATATGAGTATGTACTTTAAGTGCATGTTATTTTATATGAATGAATGATAACATATAGGTAACAAACTAACAAGCTAACTTTGAATAGTTTATCCTTATCAAATTAAGTTTGGATAATTTATGCTTATCAAACTAAGTTGATGTGTGTTATCCTTATGAACCTCCCCTAAGTTAATCACCATATGGTTTGATGGTCAACTTGAACTGTAAATTTTGGAACCGAGTTCTTTGCAAAGGTTTTATCAATATGTTGGCCAGCTGATCACGAGAAGAAATATATGGAACTTTTAATATTATATCACCTGATTTTCTGTTGTTGGAGTTTCTGTAGAAAATGAGAAAAGGTCAATCAGTTACAAAAGTTTAGACCAAATACAAATCACCGAAGAATCAGGAATCGAGAGGGTTGCAGAGGTTACTCATCAGATTGAGATTGTCGATGCAGTGCTAAAACAGACAACTATGGACAACTTTAGTGCAGACAATATGGAGCATCTATATAATGGCGTGGAACAGTTCAATTCACAATATTTGGAGCAATATCACATAGATTAGGCTAACATACTGACTCCAGTAGTAACTATTCGACAACATGAGACCTCTAAGGCTAGGCTGGGGTATAAAGAACAGACAATAATGGTAAAATATAGCGATAATTGTGTGGTAAGTCAGGAGATTTGTGTTATCGTCTCTTACATTGCATACCATACTAGGGTAGAGCACGTCTTAACATTGAATTGTAATTCTTCTGCTTATATGACGATAGTTTCCCCTTAAGAAAGCAATTCAAATTTGGCAACAGAGGGCTGTGATTCTCCATCAACTACAGGCTAACCTTGACATTTTAGGAGATTTTTGTGTGCAGTCTAAAATTGAAAAAAAAAACAAGGAAGAAAAAGAAAAATTCTAAATACCAACACTAGGGGTTAACAAAGCACCGTATCTTGCAATACAACGTTTCAATCCACTCTTTCCATAACCACAAAGTATAAATGGTGTCTTTAGTGGTTCTTTTTGTGAGCTATCTTCCAGGCAGATATATTACCTTATTTAGGGAGTTGTTTTAATCATATTGTAAATATGATAGTAGGCTTAATGCCTTGAACTCTTTGTTCTCTTTGTAATGTAGATATGGATTTAACTATAGTAAAAATTCCATAAATTTTTTCCAAAAAAAACTGAAGAGGGGAGAGAGATGAAGAGAGCTTTTCATTAATCGCCAAACTGAATTGTGTCTCACCAGTTTGCATGGATACAACACGTTATTTACATTGCAGCAGGCAACAACTTAATTTGTGACACGATCAGCACTTTTTACGTAGCAGAAAATGTGTCTGAATCATAAATATTCAGACATAGATCAGTACAAAACATTATATATTCAGTAGTTGTCCTCTTGTGTCTTACTCTTGATGAGGGACAAGACATGGCTTTTGCAGAAACCACCTTCTTCACCAAAGTTGTCCACAAAGTATTATCACCCCTTTTCTTTTGTTCCATTTTCATTTTCAGTTGCCTGCACAATCACAAAGTTCAAAACAGGATCAGCCAAATGTGTGGCAATGATCACCTCATACAAAGCAATTGAATAGAGTAAACCATGAATACACTCGGCATGGATTCGAAGACAGGTTTGATGGATATAATATTGCCTAATGTTATAATTTTTGCTTTGCAAGGATTTATTTCTCAATTAAACTGATTAATTATGGACTAAAGAGCAATTAAAGTTTACTAGATTAGTGTACGCAATTATAGCTTATGGTACTCGAGGTTTACCTGCAAAGAGGAATTTTACAGGATTCAACTTTGTCACAGATCGAGGAATGAAGTCTTAGAAGCTGCCACATTCTCTTGCAACGTGTACAACCCCCATTAACCCTCTTTTTACAAGTGGCGAAATGCTTGATCAGAAGCTGAACACCTTCACAAGCGGAGAATTTGAGGCAAGGGGTCCTTCCACCGTTAAACGGCTGGTCGTGTGGGCCGACGCCCGTGCACCCTTCCGTCCATACATGCTCCAAACATTCCATTGCCTCACTTAGCACCATATACGCTGTCTCTGCTTCTCTTTGTTTTCTTGCCTTTTTTCTTCTCTGCGTAGAGTACCATACCATAGAACACATTAATATTGGACAATTATAGGCTTGTGGAAGACATTGTCAAGAACTTTATCAAGAAACTTACTGATTCAACATCGTCCATGAATTGGAGGATGTCGAGCTCAAGCCAAGGATCATGACCTTGCATGATTTTCCAACCTTCGGTTGTTTCTACAGCCTTGAAATGGTTGGAGATATATTTCACACATTTAAGGTAAAGATCAGTGACAAAATGTGTAATAGGTCAAATAATTCTAGCTCAACCTTTATTGCTTGTACTCTACTCTTTATATAGAGTATTCGGTTGTAACAGAAAGATATGAAAAGATCTAAAGAAAAAAATAAAAGAGAAAGAAAAGGATAATGTAGTGGAGCAAAGGATGAATATGGACTGAAAAGAGAATGGGCTGGACTATTAGTCCAGAACCTTGATCTCTTGCCCAACTGCTAACAATATCACTTTGACCACCAAGTTGAAACTTAAACCCTTTGACCATCGTATTTCATTTCTAGGTTTAGATCTCTTCTTTAGTTGTCTTCACACGCCGCCGCAAGCTCGAAGTTGGGTGAGATCGCCGCCGCAAACGGGACCGTAGATGTTGGCAACGCCGAGCTTGAGTAGTAGATCGTGGAAAGAAGACTTCGGTAGAGCTTTTGTGAAGATGTCCGCGAGTTGAACGTTGCTGGAGACTGAAAGAAGATGAATGATGCCCTTCTGGAGTTTTTCACGAACAACATGGCAATCGATCTCAATGTGCTTTGTGCGTTCGTGAAAGATTGGATTTTCGGCGATGTGTATGGCCGAGAGGTTGTCGCAATAGAGGTTTGCCGGTTGGAGATGGTCGATCTCGATGTCTTGAAGGAGGTAGAATAGCCACTGGAGTTCGCAAGTAGTGGTAGCGAGAGCTTTGTATTCGGCTTCAGAAGAACTTTTGGAGACCGTGGGTTGCTTCTTCGATTTCCAAGAGATTAGCGAGGAGCCGAGGAAAATACAGTAACCAGTGATGGATTTGCGGGAGTCGGGACAAGTTCCCCAGTCTGAATCAGAAAAAGCACAGAGCTTGAGAGGTGAGTCTCGGCGGAAGAACAGCCCTTGACCCGGTGAGCGCTTCAGGTAGCGAAGAATGCGATGTGCCACTTGAAGGTGAGAAGTTGTCGGTGCAGTCATGAATTGCGAAAGTTGTTGAATGGCGAAGGAAATGTCGGGTCTTGTAGTGGTGAGATAGAGTAGCTTACCAATCAAGCAGCGGAAGGAGGAGGGATCAGTGAGGTGGTCACCAGATGAAGACAGTCGGAGATCGGAGGCCATAGGAGTGGCTGCTGGTTTGGATAGCAGGAATCCGGTGTCTTGAAGTAAGTCAACAGTCTATTTGTGTTGACTCAGATTTATACCAGTAGAGGATCTTGCTAATTCAAGTCCTAAAAAATATTTTGCAGGGCCGAGATCCTTGATTTTGAAGGCATTATCAAGGAAATCCTTGGTGGTTTGTATGAGCTGCAAGTTATCACTGGCCAGGAGCACATCGTTAACATAAACAAGTAAGATGATAAAATGTGTACCTTCTGTTTTTTTGAACATTGAGTGATTTGATTGTGACTGAACAAAACCTGTGGAAAGGAGAGCAGATGTTAATTTGGAGTGCCATTGGCGACTCGCCTGTTTCAGACCATAGATGCTCTTTTGGAGATGACAAACAAGATCTGCACGTGGTAGAGCTAAGCCGGGAGGAGCTTTCATGTATACTTCTTCAAGTAAGTCCCCATGTAAAAAAGCATTGTTGATATCCAGCTGATGCAATAACCAGTTGTTCTGTGCAACTAATGCTAATAGAATTCTTATGGTTGTCATTTTTACCACAGGTGAGAATGTGTCTGTATAGTCCAATCCCTCTTGCTGAGTAAAGCCTTTGGCTACTACACGGCTTTTGCACCTTTGGAGACTCCCGTCTGCATTAAACTTCAGTTTGTGGACCCATTTGCAGTCAATTGCCACTTTTCCTGGAGGTAAGGGTTTAAGTACCCAAGTGTTATTTGCTTCAAGGGCATTTAATTCTGTTTGCATTGCTTCTCTCCATTCTGGATATTGGACAGCTTCCTTATAGGTAGTGGGCTCTTTGAGAGAAGAGAGCCTAGTGGAGAAAACACGATGTTGAGGGGAGAGGTGATCATAAGATAGAACAGTGGAGAGGGTATGAGGTGAACTGTGGGAGATGGTAGGGCAGTGATAATCTTTGAGGTGTGATGGGGGTTTGGTTTGTCTTGTTGATCTGCGCAGCAGTGGATTTGGGTCTGGAGAAGTAGGGGAAGTGATAGGTTGTGTGGGTAAAGCTGGTTGGTTGAATGACAGTGATGGAGTGAAATCATCAGGAAGTGTGGCTGATTGAATGGGAAGTATAGGTGAAGGTAGGTTGGGAGTGATAGTTGGGGTAAGGTAAGGAAACATAGTTTCATAAAAATGTACGTCTTTAGTTAACAAATATTGATTAGAGGTGAGGTCAAAAACCTTGTAGCCTTTAGTACCTGTAGAAAAACCAATAAAAACACATTTTCTTGCCCTTGCATCAAACTTTCCTCTATTTGCTTCTTTGGTGGAAGCAAAACAGAGGCAACCAAACACCTTTAAATCTGCTAAGTCTGGGTTAGTACCAAATAACACTGAATATGGAGATCTGTTGGATAATAGAGGTGAAGGGATTCGGTTAATTAGGTAAACTGCATGAAGAACACAATCTGCCCAAAACTTTGTAGGTAGGTTTGCTTGCATTTTTAGAGCTCTTGCTACATTCAAAATGTGCTGATGTTTTCTTTCAACTCTCCCATTCTGTTGTGGGGTTTCAATACATGAGGTTTCATGCAAAATTCCTTTTTCCTTGTAAAAGTCTTTCATGCAAAATTCTATTCCATTTTCACTGCGAATGCGTTTAATATGTGTCTTAAATTGCCTTTCAACATAAGAACAGTAGCCTTTTAATAGCTCTCTAGTTTTGGATTTTTGCCTCATCATATATATCCATGTCATTCTGCTATGGTCATCCAAAATTGTGAGGAAAAATTTATAACCAATAATAGAGGGAGTATGATAGGGACCCCAGATATCAACATGAATTAAATCAAAGCAAGCTTTAGCAATTGAGACACTAAAATGAAAAGGTAACCTTTTTTGTTTAGCAAAGTGGCAAACATCACATTGATCAGTATTTTGGAAAACAACAGTAGAATCTAATCTAGACAAAGTGTGTAGTCTTTGATTAGAGATATGCCCTAGTCTTTTGTGCCATAGAGTTTATTGAGGTGAGGAGACATGACAGAGAAGAGAGGTGTGAGGTGGAATTGAGGCAGTTAGGTGATAGAGACCGTTGACTTGTTTAGCAAAACCAATCATCTTCATAATTTTGACATCCTAAATTTCACATGAATGAGGTGTAAAAATCAGTTGACATGGATAAGAACTAGTAAGCTTGCTAATAGAGATTAAATTGAAAGAAAAAATGGGCACAAGAAGCACATTGGTAAGAGTCAATGAAGAAATGTTGACAGTTCCTATATGTGTAACAGGGACAAAGTTTCCATTTGGCAATCGGACAGTTAAGGAGTCTACTGCTTTGTAGGTGGAAAAGAAATCTAAAGAACAAACAATGTGGTCAGTGGCTCCAGAATCAAGGATCCATGTGGATGACCATAAACCAGAAAATTGGTGAGATTTGGAAGTACCTTTTGGGTTAATTGAGAGTGTATTGATCTGGGGTGTGCTTACTGATGTTTTTCCCTTTGTCTCCCCTTCTTTGTGCAGAATTTCCATCAACTGAGAGTACTGATCTGAAGTGAGGTTGAAGGTGGGACTGTGATGCCCTGCTTCCTTTTGAAATGAAGAACTTTCAACCTCTGAGGAGGGGCTGTCCTGGTAAGTTTCAACTTGGTTGATTGTTTTGAATTTACTTTGATTAGTGTCACGGTTGTGAGGAAATGTTCTGACATTGGAAAAATTCGGGGGATAACCATGCTTCTTGTAACATTTGTTTTCAACATGTCCAATATTCCCACAGTAGGTACAAATAGGTCTCCTGTTTTGTTGATAAGTGTTCTTGCTGTCTGCTTTGCTAAAAAAAGCTTGTGGTTCAATGATGGGTGAGGATAATGTCTGTTGGGTGTTTAATTGTCTTTCATGTTGTGCAACCATAGCAAAAACACGTTTGATATCAGGTAAAGGATCCATAAGCATGATATGTGACTTGACAGTAGAATAAGATTCATTCAAACCCTTTAAAAATCTGATTACACAGTCTCCTTCTTGATAAGTCTTAAAAGTAGTTAAAACATCACAAGTGCACTGAGGCACACACTTGCATTTAGGTAAAGGTCTTAGGTTGAATAGCTCATCCCATAGCATTTTAAGATGTGTGTAATAGTCAGAAACTGAAAGATTACCTTGCTTGTGACTGTATATTTCTTCCTGAAGATCTGAAATTCTAAAGGAATCAGTTTGGGAGAATCTGTCTTCCAAGTCTTTCCAAACCTCAACAGCAGAGTCAAACCAAATCACACTTTGTGCAATAGAATCTGTTACTGACCTTAATAACCATGATAAAACCATTGTGTTGCATCTTTCCCAGTACATGAACAAGGGATCGTCTCTTTGTGGCATTGCAATAGAACCATCTATAAATCTGTGTTTATTTTTTGATAACAGGGCCATCCGAATGGATCTTACCCAAGAGTGATAATTAGTGCCTATCAAAGGTGAGGAAACAAGGACTAGAGAGGGGTTTTCATTGGGATGAAGATAAAAGGGGCTTGCTGGATGGTCTTCTGGACGGATGACATTTTGTGGGTGTGGTTGATGATGTGTTTGATTGGTGGTAACACTGGCATATGAGGGACCAGGAGCACCTGACATAATGATGAAGAAGAGAATAAAAGAGGGCAGAAAAGAAGAAAGCAAAGAGGAGCCAGCAGAGGGAGAAAAAAAAGTCGAGCTTCTTACTGCTCTGATACCATGACAAAATATGTAAAAGGACAAATAAATTTGGCTCAGCCTTTATTCCTTGTACTCTACTCTTTATATAGAGTAGTCGGTTGTAACAGAAAGATATGAAAAGATCTAAACAAGAAAAGAAAATAAAAGAGAAAGAAAAAGATAATGTAGTGGATCAAAGGATGGATATGGACTGAAGAGAGAAAGGGCTGGACTATTAGTCCAGAACCTTTATCTCAGGCCCAACAGCTAACAACAATACTTTGACCACTAAGATGGCCACCAAGTTAAACTAAACCCTTTGACCATGGTATTTCCTTTCTAGGTTTAGGTTTACTATAATTAGAACGATAACAAAGCTAAACCCTTGATGACTTGATACTCATGTCCAATGCTGATGCAAATTCAATCAAAACCTCCACGACAGCACTCAAAATTTTCAATAGGCTATCAGGTCTTGAAGTTAACTGTATCAAGAGTGGCATATATCTTTCTAAAAGTACAATAGATCAGGAATTCAACATCAAAGTAATCACAGGTTTCAAACTACAGTATCTCCCTCTGATATACACTGGCATTCTTGTATCTAGTTCATGGATGGCAAAGAAACCTAACTGAAACTTATTTTATTTGTTCAATTTTTGAATATTTGTGTTGCGACTAACTATCCCCCGTATAGAAACAATCGCAGATACAGCAAGAAACTTTGAGAGAGAAAGCTAGAGAGAGAACGTAAACTAAAACAAAGTAGAACATAGTATTTTAAGAACTCAGCAATCATTGAGGTGTTTCTTTGATTCATGTACATCTGTGATCGACTAAGTATTTATAGCTATACAACCTTGTTAACTAACTTTAACTGTCACTGCTTGCAACTCTTGAATTCTTGGAAACTCCTTTAATCTTTACGACTTATTCCTTTTGTACGTCATTTGCATGGCTGAGCATGGGCGTTGTCCCTATCGGAATTTCTGAGACAACTATTTTACATACTCCTCCTTGGATCAGAAATTCAATTTCTGTACTCCCATTGATTTTGTTAGAACTTCGAATTGTGACACATGAAATCCCTTTGTGAATAGATCAGCAATTTGATTTTCAGTAGGAATGTATTCAAGCTTTATCTCTCCCTCTTGTTGCACGTCTCTCAGATCGTAATACCTGAGTTTAAAATGCTTCGTCTTTCTATGGAACACCGAATTCATTGAAATTGAGATTGCAGCTTGATTATCAACATATACCACGGTTGGTGTCAATAAGTGAACCTGCAAATCTCTAAGCAGTTTTCTAACCAATATGACTTGCTTCGCCGCTGCAGTAGCCGCCACTAATTCAGCCTCCGCTGTCGACAAGGCCACTAATTCTTGTTTCTTAGAACTCCAGGAAAAACATGCTGATCCTAGAGTAAGACAATACCCGGATGTGCTTTTCATGTCTTCCGTTGCTCCACCCCAGTCACTGTCTGTATAACACTTGAGTTCGCACATCCCTGTGTTCTCATACAATAATCCATACTCGCTTGTCCCTCTAAGGTACCTCAATACCCTTTTTACTGCAGTGAGTTGCTGTCTTCCTGGATTGCTTAAGTATCTCGATAATACACTCACTGGATACAATATATCTAGTCGTGTGGCTGCTATGTACATTAAACATCCCACCATGCTTCTATAATTTTTGTTGTCTACTTCATCTCCTTCCTCTTTCCTTATCAATTTTTCCTTCGGACATATTGGAGTAGTGACATGCTTGAATTGGTCCAGCTTGAATCGTTTCAGTACATCATGAATGTATTTCCTCTGGCTTACTTCAATTCTACCGTCTAGTTGCTTCACTTCCATACCAGAGAAATACTTCATTTCACCCAAGTCTGTCATTTCAAAGGCTCTACTGAATTGTTGTTTCAAGCTACGGACTTGTGCTTCTGAGCTTCCAGTGATCAATAGATTGTCTACATATATTGATACTACGGCTATGTTTTCTGTTTGAAATCTCACGTATAGTTTCGGCTCACTATGGCTTCTCTTGAAATTCAACTCAAGTAGGAAGGAATCGATTTGTGCATACCAACAATGAGCGGCTTGCTTCAAGCCATATAGTGCCTTGTTTAGTCGGTAGACACTCTCCTCCTTTCCCTCTACTACAAATCCTTCTGGTTGCTGTACGTATATTTCTTCATGTAGCTCTCCATTCAGGAACGCTGATTTCACGTCCATCTGGTGGATCCTCCAACCTTTTTCAACCACAAGCGCTAGGAGTAGTCTGATCATCTCTATCCTTGCTACCGGCGCAAAGGTCTCCCCGAAGTCCACTCCTTCCACTTGTGCGTACCCCTTCACAACTAGTCTCGCATTCAGCTTATTAACTGAGCCATTCGGGTTTAATTTGGTTTTGAAGATCCACTTCAGACCAATTGCCCTCTTATCTGGTGGTTTATTGACTAATGTCCAAGTTCCGTTTTTGTTTATCATCGCAATTTCCTCCTTCATGGCTTCGCACCACTTTGGATTTTGTAGTGCTTCTTGGACTCTTGATGGCTCCTGGGTAGCTTTATTGCTTCTCTCGTAAATTTCCACCAGGCTGCGAGTTCCTCTTACCGGCACATGATCCAAGTCGTCATCTTCAATTTTTGGATCTTGCTCTTCCTCTGAGGTTAGGTCATTCCGTACGAATTGATTTTCGGGTTCATCTTCTTCTTCAGATTCTCCCTCATCCTGGTCCTCTGGGTTCAGTGTATTTTCCACAGCTTGAGGAATTTGGGAGGATGGGTTGCGCGTCTGCTTCCCTCCGCCATTTCCTTGCTCTGCCTCCGACCAGGTCCATTGCTCGTCTTCGAGAAAGTGCACATCTCTGCTCACTTTAACCTTCTTTTGCGATGGAAAATACAGTCTATATCCTTTTGTTAATTCAGAATACCCAACAAAGATTGCTAATTCGGATTTACTGCCTAGCTTACCTCTTTTGACGTTGGGTATATGAGAATAACGCAGAGATCCAAATACCTTAAGATTTTTCATTTTAGGTTTTACCTTATACCACATTTTATATGGCATCTTATCTTTGACTGTGCGGGTGTAGAGTCTGTTGAGGAGGAAACATGCTGTGGAGGCTGCCTCTACCCAGAAATTCTTCGGGAGGTTCTTGTCCTCCAGCATACACCTTATCATCTCCACCACCGTCCTATTTCGTCTCTCCACTACTCCATTCTGCTGAGGAGTGTAGGGAGTAGTCAGTTGGTGTTTGATCCCTGCATCTTTGCAGATCAACTGAAATTTATCGGAGATGAACTCTGTCCCATTGTCCGTCCTTACAGTATTGATCCTTACGCCCGACTGATTTTCTACTAATGCTTTAAACTCTGAAAAAACTCTTGGGACTTCGTCTTTCTTCTTCAGACAATATAACCAAGAATATCTAGTATAATCATCAATTATTAACAAAAAATATTTGCTTCCATTTAAGGATGTTACCGGCATTGGTCTGCAGATATCCATATGTAACAGTTGAAGCTTCTCAGATACTCTCCATTTTGCTTTGGTAAATGGAGTTCGATGGTGTTTGCCAAGAAGACAAATTTTACAGTCTGAATGGCAGTCGGTGAAGCTTGGAAGGTCGTCTACCATCTTCTTCCTCCACATAGCTTCTAGCCCTTTCATGTGATAATGGCCGAGCCTCCTGTGCCAGAGTTCAGCTTCACTCGAGCTACTTACCAAAGCTTCTTGTTGTAACTCCTCAGGTTTCATCACGAAACTCTTGTTCTTCATCCTTGTGGTGAGCAATTCCTGGCCAAACCTTTCTAATACTTTACACAAATCAGTTTCGAAATAAACGGACATACCTTTTTCCATTAGTTGAGCCACACTGAGAAGGTTGTGCTGGATTTTGGGTACCAAAAGCACATCTGTAATGGTCTTGATTCCAAGCTTTGTAGATACTTCTACTACTCCTCTTCCTTAAGCACGAATGCATACGCCATTCCCTAGTTTTACATTTGCTTTCACAGATCGATCCAAGGTTTTGAACAGTGATGCATCCGGCGTCATATGGCTTGTACAACCACTGTCGATTAACCATTCAGATGAGTGAGCTTCTGCCAGATCACAGGTGACTACGAACAATTGTTCTTCTTCTTCAGCGATCTGCGCATTTGCTTTTGTCTGGCCAGACTGTTTCTTGCAAATTGCTTCCATGTGACCCTTCTGGTGGCACCTTCTGCATTCCACATCCGGACGTTTCCAACACCTGATTGCAAGGTGGTTGGATTTTCCACAATAAGGACAAGGGTTATATTTGTTTGCCTTGTCTCCTCCTGTGTTTCGGTTTGAATTCTTCTGGTTTGAGTGAGAATTTTGAGTTCCCGAACCTCCTTTGTTTCTTTTCTTTTTCTTGGTTTTTTCTTGACCTTCTGTCTTGACAGACGCCTTGTATGCTCCTTCAGCAACACCATTCTTTCGCATTAGATGTCGTTGTTCTTGTGCTTGAAGAGCGCTCACTACTTCAGCAAGCTTCACCTGTCCGATGTCTTTGGAATTTTCCAGTGAGACTATGGTGGCTTCATACTTTTTTGGCACTGAAACTAGCAGCTTTTGGACCAATCTTTGATCCTTGAAGTCGGCTCCTAGGAGCCTAATCTGATCTACAAGTTGGATTAATTTCTCCGTGTAGTATTTGACAGATTCGTCTTCCCTCATTTGGATTCTGTCAAAGTCTCGTAACAAATTCAATACTTTCATGTTTTTCACCTTTTCATCACCTTCGTATTCACTCTTAAGAAATTCCCAGATTTCCTTCGCTGATCCAAGAGTCATAATTCGAGTGAATATCGACGGTGCTATCTCCTGGTACAAGCAAGATTTCGCCCGAGCTTTCTTGGCTATTCTTTCCCTCAACCAACTCAACTGAGCAATCAGGACATCCTCTGTTGGAACCTCTACTTCATAGTCTTCATCAATCGGCTTCCACAGATCCTGACCTTGCAGGTATGCCTCCATTTTTACTGCCCAGATTTGGTAACTTTCACCGTTGAAGACTGCCGGCTGCAAACTTGGAGTGAAAGACTCTGCCATCTCTGAGTGTACACTCCTCGTCACCACTGCGTAAACCGGAAAGAATATTTGCTCAAGACGAAGACTTCTTGCTTATACCCTCACGGGTCCCTTAAGAAATAGGCTCTGATACCACTTTGTCGCTACTAACTATCTAACGTATAAAGACAATCGAAGATTATATAGAAAAAGTTGAGAGAGAAACTAGAGTGAGAAAGCACTATGCAAACAGGGAAGAACAGAGTATAAGAACTCAGCAATCACTGAGATTTTTCTTTGATTAATTGATGTGTATTTTACAACTGAGATCGACTACATATTTATAGCAATTTAATCCTAACTGTTTTCTAACTGTTCTTGATT
>JANKOD010000006.1:26325708-26351829 GCA_026284645.1 Erythroxylum acuminatum
CATTTCTAACCTATCGGAATCATCAAAAACTTCAAACATGACAGATCTGAAAATTTCCTTTCACCAATATCAGATCTGCTATATAAGACAAGAACAGACCATCACCGCATATATGCCTATATTTATAACACCAGAAATGATTCAAAAGGACTAACCTTGTGATCTGCAGCAGAAAAGCAGATCGAACGCAGAAAAGCAGATCGATCGACAGACAGCTGAATACCGAATGAACTGAATGGACTACCTATTTATTACGCATTTGTCACTGTGCGTGTCACTGTGCTATTAAATTATTATTATTATTACTATTTGATTCCTATTTGAATAGTTAAAAACACACTTATGATTTCAGAAATCAACTAATACCCAGAAGTTCCAGACAACTTCCAAAAATTCACCAAAAATTCCGTCATAAAATATGACTGCCAAATAATTGTTCCAAAAATACTACATACGTCACCAATAATTTCTAAAAATCATTGAAGTCTCCAAAAAATACTATAAATATAAAAACAATATCTTAATATTGTCCGACTCACTCCGAAGTTCATTAGACCAATGTACCCGGAAAATGTCATGACTTCATGCCAATTTCGTAATTTGTACTCATATCTTCTAACCCCTAATTTGGGGCGTTACATCGATTGAGGTGATTCTTGCTTCAAATTAAACAAGAGACATAGAGCTATGATTTATATGAAGAAATAAATTTGAAATTCGGATTTGAAGATGTCCAAATTCTGTTCGCAAGTAGGAGAAATAAGTTCAAGCATAGTAACTGTTTTGTATGGGCACGTCTTTGAGCAAAGTGTGAGTTAATTTTTGGGATTTTTTAGAATGAAGATGAACACATGATGTCTATATGGGTTCAAAAATATATATATATATATATAACCCTTCAAGGTTATCTGCACGCACGCTTGAGTTCATGTTTTCGCAAGAAGGTTGGGTTTCGGAAGCGGGATCCAACATTTGTGTGGTCATCTTTATGCTCCTCACCTAGGATAAGACACATCTCTAATGGCACGTCATAAACAATTTCTTGCACATAATCTGAAACTATAACATCAATAGCATTAAGAAAATAGTAAGTATAATCATATTCAAGAGAATGCACATTTCATCATATATTTTAAATGTTACCTCTTCATCTTTAACCCCAAACACTAATTTACCATCACTAACATCCATTATAGCCTTATAAATATCTAAAAAGTGTCGGCCTAAAATTAAAGGCATTTCATTATCCTCGTCCATTTCCAATATCACAAAATCAACTGGAAAAAATGAAATTGTCTACCTTAACCAAGACATCCTTAATAATACTTTTAGGGTAATTAATCGACCTTTCATCTAATTAAATGCTCATTTTGGTTGGTTTAGGCTCTCTTAACACCAAGTTCTTAAACAATTTATAGGGCATCAAATTGATAAACTCCCCTCAATAAGTCAAAACTTTCTTAATCGACAAACTACCAATCAAATAGGGGATAGTAAAACTCCCTAGATCTTTAAATTAGGCAGTTTGTTTCATAAGATGGTATAGCACTCCTCGCTTAGTGCCACAATAGATAACTCCTTTAACATTTACTTGTTTGACAATAGCTCCTTCAAAACTTATCATATTTTGGTATCTATAAAAGAGCTTTAATAAAACGTAAGTTAATGTAAAGCTTTTAAAAAAGTTCAAGAAACTTACTAAACTAGCCCATCCATACAATTCTTCTTCAATTTTTTTAGATATGGAATGATATATTTGAACTTAGCCACTCGTTATCTTTCTCTTTCTCTTTATTCTTATTCGTAGCTTTCTCCTCCTAACTTTGTTTCTCTTCCACTCTCAATTCCTTATCAGTTATAAGAGTAAATGCTTTTACATGCTCCATAGGATTTATTTCAGTATTGCTAGGTGAACCTCCATGCAGTCTCTCAAACGCTAACTTGACAAGTTATCAATTATAGTTCTTCTGGTTATGATTTGAAGCCTCTTGATTTCTCAATGAAGTTTTGATAGCTTGAAAGCAAGCTTCAAATGTGCAAAAAGATTTTGGTACAATATCTTTTAGATTGAGCTTCTTCTCTTGAGGTGGATGGTATTGCTAAAATCTTAGTGGAGGGTTTTGCCTCTACTGCCTCTGATTACTCGAAAAAATGTTTAGGTGGTTCCTTTGGCCTATATTGTATGTATTGTCATGTGTTTTATTATGTGGATAAGGTGCATTACCTATATAATCAACATGTTCCGCTAGTTCTATTATACCTTAATAGCATTCCAATCTTAGCCTATATATCCTTTTCTATATAACTCATACTACATCACCTATGATGGTTATTGTGCAACTGATAATCCATCAATCTTTCTATTAAGTGCTTCCACTTAAATTGCTAGATCTGTAACTACATCTACATTATAAACTCCAGTCTGCTTACTAGGGTTTTGTTCTAATGGAATTTTATTGATATTTATTTATAGTCATCTCCTCAATCAACTCCTAGGCTACCTCAAGCTTCTTACTGTTTAAAGTACCTCCAGCTATTGCATATATTATCTTCCTGGTTAAAGGATTCAAACCATTATAAAATTTATAAACCTATAACCAAATAGGAAGTCAATGGAGTGGACATCTCCTTAATAAATCCTTAATCCTCTCTCATGTGTCATATAATGTTTCTAACTCAATCTAGGTATAAGCGATGTCATTCCTCATCTTGGTAGTTTTGGTTAGAAAAAAGTATTTCATTATGACTTTTTCATCTATTTGGTTCCATATAGATTACCACTTAGCCCGATTGCTCAACAAAAAGAGAAATAACCTCAATTTGATCGCATCATTAGTAGTTCCATTAATTATAAATGTATTGCAGATCTTTAAAATTTTGGTTGTATAAGTGTTTGGCTCCTTATATTGTAACCCATCAAACTGAACAAACTATTATATCATCTGAATGATATTTGTTTTGATCTCAAAATTGATGGTTGGTTGCTCAACTTCAAGTGCTCGCTCTAACTCTTCTTGCCTCGGTCTAAGTTTATTTCTAAGATTTTGAAGGGTAATTCTCTCAATTCCTGGATCTTCTTCAACAAACTTATGGATAATTTCACATCATAAATAATGCGAGCTCTTGAAATAACAATAAAATAAAGAAAAGTCAATAATTAAAAGCAAAACATTATAAAAGAAAGAAACAAATGTGCAAGAAAAATAATGGTTGAATTAATAGAAATCATGCATTCTTAATATCATAGTCTCTGATAATGGTGCCAAAAACTTGATTGATATTTTTGATCTCCTACCCTATAGATCTTTCTAGGTAAGTGCACACATCGCTTCTATAATATAGGTTATTGAGTATCAAATGTTGATCCTATAGAGACTAGTACTAGCGGTAACACTTTTCCTATTATCTAATTGAAAAATTAAGGTGTTGATGAGAGATTAATTTGAAAACTAAACCAATAAATTAAGAACAAACTAATATAATTGATTAACTAGAATGAAGATTAACTAAGAAATAATTAATTAAGATAACGTTACGTATATTTCAAATCCCCCTAAGACTTCTCATGTAATTACAACTTCATACATTAATTTAATCTAAAGTTCATTGGACCATGAAAATTCTTGATTTATGCTAATATCTTTCTTAAGATTATTAATAATTAATTCTCGGCTGATTAATCAAAACCCCTTTTTGATTACCCCTAGAATTTTATTAATTGATTTATAAATTTCACTGTTAGGTTTGACCTAAATTTGAATTATTTATGTCAACCTGTAACTCTTTTCAATTATGTTAGATAAATTCATATAAAGGATTTCTCAAGCTCAATTGTATGAAATCATACACGAACTAACATACCAATAATATTACTTCAAGAATAAATAACAAACACATAATTGAATCTTAATAAAACTAAAAAAATAAATTAAATTAAATTGAAGTCATTACACAATCTATCTCGAAGTTCATCTTATCCGGGTACCATAAAAGGGTTTGTTCCTAATCATAAAATATGTAGTATCAAAACTAAAGGGAAAATAGAAAATTAAATGAAACATGATGGAATCCATTTTAATCTCAAATAATTCACTTTAGATTGATAGAAATTCACTTAAAATTCATCTCCTTACTTGTTCTTCGTTCTCTCTTCCATTTTCGGTCTTCCAATCATGTCTCCTTAACTTCCTTGTTACTTTTGCCTCTAAATTTTGTCTTTTAAGATTTGGAATTCAAATTTTAGGTGATATATGGGTAAGTATACGATTGTGCACTAGGTTGTGTACTTTTAAAAGATGAAATTTCTTTTAGAGCAAACACATGTATTAACATAAGTGTAAGTTATGAACACGGGCTGATTAATAACCAACATAGGAATGTATCTGTTGAACATCGACATATACCACAGAAAACAATCAACATGCCATAAACTCTTCAAACACGACTATATACTTGTTATGTAACTTTATAACTTAGTTAAAACAACTCGAAAATGCTTAAAACTTGTTCGAATTTAGTTGATTTATAACTTAGAACCAAAATATGAACAACTTATGTACCAGAAACAATAAAACAAACATTCAAATAAGCAAGCAAAATGTACTGTATTAAATATAAACCTGAAAATATGAACAATTAAGCATTTATTAGGCTCCTATTTGGATCAACTTCCATAACATACCTCTAGAATATTGTAATGTGAAGAGTTTGAGTTACTTAGCTAGTTTTATAGGAAAAGTTGATCTATTAAATGAGAATATTCTCTCCATTAGAAGAACCAAGTTCATGTGGATTTGTATCAAGGTAGACCTAACCAAATAGCTCCATGATAAGGTTGAGGACATGAGGCTAGATGAACTTAAACATCTCATATCTACATTAGTTTAATTAATATACTAATGAACTCCTCAACTTAAATAAGGTAGCCACTACGAAAAAAAATCTTTACAAGATCCTTAAAGGAACTTTTATTAATATTAAAGTCATTAGCAATTCTTACTACAAGTATTTAAGCATCTATTGCTAATGAGAAGCTTTTTGTACTAAATAAAGAGTCTTTAACCCCACTACTCTAAAACGCATCAATAGTAATCAATATACAATCGTTATCTTAGAACATGACATTCCTTCTGTCACACCCTCCTTGACTAATGTTCCCACCTCCTAATAAGAATGTGATGATGTAATGCCCCAAAAATCTCGATTTTATGAATAGTACTTTTCGGGCTATGAATAGTGCATCCTGAGATGCATAGTGACATTTGGGACCTAAACTGCACTTTATTTGGCATCAGATAGTATTATTCAAAGATAACTTGATGATCAAATTTGAGGTTAAAATGATTTCATTTTAAGGGTTTGACTAAGAATTGATTAGTGGTCAAAGTTTGACTCGAGAAAGAAGTGAAAGTCAAACCCAAAAATATCAATGGAAATAAATGATATTAATTAAGGTCTTTATGTAAAGTTGATGTTTTTTTAATGGGTATTATTTAATGAGAAGACTAAAAGAATTGCATTTTTTATATGCATTAATGGGTATTATTTTTAATGGGACCAACTAGCATTAATTGCCATAAAATAGCATTAATTGTCACCTATTCACTCTCTTCTTCTCCAAAATTGTCGAGAATTAACCCTCGCTCTTTCTTCCCCACTTTCTTTCATTTTTTCTTCCATTCTCAAGCTAACTTTTTCTATCTTTAACTCCTAAATCAACTATTAAATACTAAATTATTAACCTATAGTCTCTAAGCTCACCATATCAACAAGAATCTTAGGAAAAAAGATGAAGAAAAAGTAGATGGGGTTTCTTGATAAATAGTACCCGAAATTAACAAGGTAAGTTAATGGAGTTTTAGTTGTTTTTGGTACATGATTTTAGTGTAGATGCATGCATTAATGACTAAAATGCATGAAATTGAAATTTTTATGCAATATTATGAAGATAAAGAAGATGAATTGAAGGAGAGAGAGAAAGGGAAAAAGAAGGAATAAGGAATTGACAGTGAAAATGAAGTCTATGGAAGCTTAATTTGAAGAATTGGACATTAATTTGGTATGTGTTCAAGCAATTTTATTCTTCCCTAAAAATTGTGTCTTATGTAACTTAGGGTTCTTGAGATAAAATTGTGGGTTTAGGAAATTAAGATTAAAAATATTTAATTAGAAGCTAAATGAAGTAGTATATGTGATTAAATGGAATTCTGAACTTATATTTGTATTTTCCTCAATTGACATACATTATGTTTGAATTCGGAAATTTGAGGTATATGTTATTGTGACTAATTGGTGAGGTGACTATGTCTTGAATGTTATACGAACTAAATTAAAACCAACAATGAAAAAAAATGACATTAAGGAATAACTTTTATTTTGGCCGAATATGAAATAACTTAAATTGACTATAGTAAGACTATATCATTAAATTTCAATGAAATTTTAATTAGATTTATCTTTAGTAAAATAGATAGGAATTATAGAAATGTGATAAGGTTGGCATGCCAATTAAAGAGTTAGCAATATTGCATCATGATATGTGCTATTGGACTGTATGGCTCTGAGAGCTCAGTTCCTATGTAAGATATTTGATTTGTGTTATGGACCGTATGGTTCCGAGAACTTGATCCTGTATTTTAAAATCATGCTTATCCGACTCGGCGATGTAATTCCATTAGATTTTACTTTGGGGCAATTACAAAAAAATATATAAATGCATAACTAATGATTAAGGAACTTTAGTTAAAAGTAGTAATTATTGGTAAATTGAATTGTACAATTCATTGGTCATCTTGTAATTAGATATGAATTAATATAATAACTACATGCTTGTATTTTATAAATTAATTTTAAAAGCCTATTTACTCTTAGAAATAAATTAAGTTATTTATATTTGAAAAATGTTATATGTTATGCATGTTATGGTTAAATGAATTGAATTGAATGAGAAATAGAATTGCTTGAACATCACTAAGCCTATAGCTTAGAGTGTGATTTTCTTTCCGTGCGTAGGTTTTGAAGAAAATTAGAAGAAAGTTGTGGTAGATCTATTACAAAGATTAGAGTCACATAGAAGATTTCGGAAGACTTAAAGGTGGATGTACTACAAAATTATATTTTGTTTTTGGTTATAACATGTACACATAAAGCAATGAAGGATCTTATCGAATTATATTATAAATTATATATGAAAGTGATGTATGAAATTTGGTTTAGATAAGTTGAAACGTATTGGAGGATGGACAAATTATTTTGCCAAGGAGTTTGAAATGAAGATGGACAGATGAGTAAAATGAATGAGAAGTATATTGAAGTTTCTTGCAGGAGGTTTTAAGTAAATATAGAGAAATTTCTGCCTAAATTTTTATAAGTGAATAGTAATTACTGTAATAATGATTAAGAATGTGGTAACATTTGGTATGTCAATTCTGTTATCGAGCATAGGGTGTTACGGATGATGACATTAAGAAAAAAAGTTGGTAGGAAGCCTAAGAAGAAAGTTAAATTTGAAGGGGCTTCTTATCCTTTAAAATGATTCTTACATGAAATTTTATAAGGTTTTAAGAACCCTTCAAATCAATATGCAAACAAATAATTGTTGCCCTCCTCCAAACTCGTGCTTATTGGTTTACGTAAGACCAGAATAAAATCGCAAAATGAATGCTTGCATCTTTTTGGTATTTAGTAGATGGTTGAGCATTAACATCTTTGCTAACCATTATAATGAATATGTCTTTCACAACCTTAATGAAATTTATGTCTGTGTCATCTCCATGTTTGATCAGTATATTCACCTCCGAGCTATGTGGTTTGTTCCCATTTTCTCTTTTCAGGTCACCTTCATCTAGGCCTCAAATGATTGTTACACAAACAACTTTGGTCTTATTTAGTTTTTATAAGTAGAGGAATGAACCTTCCTTAGCCAATTTTAGGAGATTTCAACACGACATTCTTCGTAATGAATCAAAAGGTAACTTGTCCAGATTCAATATCAGCATCAACAATTTCAAATGTTGGGCTTACCCAAATTAATCCTCTTAGTCCCTTTTAAAACTACATGTCCTTTATTATTATTACTGAAGTCGAGACTAAGGTTGTAACCATAATTCATAACAATCGTTGGCAGCGGTTGATGAAGATGTCCACACAACTTAACAACATTAGGAGCAATCTTTCTATGCCAACCGAAATTGATGCAGGATCGCATAAGTTGGAACCTGCACTTTGTGGGCTAGTTCACTATCAAATCATGTTTTCAATTAATCTGAAGAACTTTTTCAACAATTCAATAGTGGAGAATACTAGGTAGAGATGACAATAGGTCACGTCAAGCTAAATTCGAATCCTGCTCAGGTTCAATTCACACGGTTTAATTTACGATATTTCAAAATGAAATTATTTTAGTTTAATCTTTTTAAAGGACATTATTTTGATTTCGAGTTCTTAAATTTAAAGAAGAAAATAAAAAGTCGAATCAAAATGATGTTATTTTAAAAAGACTGGTTTAGAGACTGACCTTCATGTCAGCTTAATATAAAATTGAATCGAAACAAATTTGATATATCAACTTCCTTCCAATTCTATTATTAATAGAAGACTTGGAGCATCATATTTTACTTCTTTTTTAAGTGGTCAATTTTTTTTTGCACTCAAAAGGTAGAATTGCCCACCCCAAGCGTCCTTTCGCTCCGGCCTGACAGAGTAATAAAGAAATAAATCATAATTTAATCTCACTCAACTTTTCAAGAAAGTGGCCTAATGCTCGGCGTGCACAAGAAATTACTATATTAGATGGAGTCCAGATCCTCTGTCCAATATTACTCTGTCTTATTCTGTCTCATGGAATCTCAGTCATTTATTTTGCGAGACCCACATAAATAAAAAATTGAGATTTATTAGACACAATAAAACACCGTAATATTGAACAGATGATCTAGACTCTATTAGATGAAACTCTCGTATTGTCACTGCCAAAACTTCAGACCATGACATTCAACAAGAGCTAGTTGAGCTACCATGCGGGCTAAGCGGTCATTTTTCTTGATCTCAAAAGGTGGAATCGCCCATCCTAAGCGCTCCCACATCCTAAAATAGTAAAATAATAATAAATGAAAAAGTAAACTATAAAAAGGAGGTGGTAACGTGATCGATCACAGGAAAAGCAGCTTGTGATATACATATGTCAGGGCTTTATTAGGCGAACGGCGTGCCACAGGCTACATAACAGCCCAGTAAATAGGCAATTTACTTTCCCTACAGGGTCCAGCCTACATCCCCTATTAGGGTGCAGCTCGACGTTCCCTGCCTACGCTAACGCTAGCTTATGCTTCCCAAAAGCATCTCATCTCGATAGTACCCTCCTCAAATTTAGTTTTAAAAGTTCATTTATTAAAATGTAATTAATTATTTATGTTAATGTGTTTTTCAGCACTTCGCTAATTTCAAGTATCGTTAATACATAGTTAAATACCGCTATTCAAGGCCTATATAGCAATCTAATCTTAGCATCAAAGGATTGGTCTATGATTGGTATACTTCAAATTAATGTTGTAGGCACCTTTCTAATTAGGGTACAACGTACATATTTTTTAAAATTTTAGACCAAGCAGCATATGTAAGGACAGGTCGTTGTTGGTATCATTCTGTGTGCGAAATCATCACCTGCCACGAAAGGAAAAGAAGCGACAGCCTTGGCTCTAGTCACCATCCCGAGTTATATTTATTTATCGCATGTGATGGAAGAAGAACCAGCAAAGATTGGGGTCGCAGGCTCAGCATGTGTACCAGAGAGAAAGGGTGAAGTCGCGCAGTGCAAAGAGTAAAAGAACAGAATCGGCATTTAAAAAGCTTTGACGAATCATTCAAAAGGTGTTTACCCAAAGTGTGTCCCTCTTGCCGGATTCTGCTCCTTCTCCTTTACTTCCCTTCTAGTTATAACTTATGCATTCATTCCCACGCGCCTTTATTTACTTCGCATTGCTTGATAAGGCGTGGGCTTACGCGCCAAGAACTGAACTGAGTGAGCGAACTCTCGAACAAGACCAAACTTGCCAGTCTGCTGTCAAAAAACTACTCAAACTAACTGAAACCACGTAGAACGTGAATTTACCAAAGCGACCTCGGTCTAGGCTCACTTTCCGATAACGCTGCAACACTCTGCCACAAGGAACAAGAATTCTGCGTAAAATATTTCTATAACTTCTGTACACGTTGTCGCTCTCCGGCCATGGTTTATAGATTATTGTAGACCCCTTATCTTAATGGCATTTACTGCATTGCCACTTACCTTCTCTCTATCTCTGTACCTCTCCTATCCGTATCAGTGTTATCTTCTGTTCTCTATGTGACTGTTGTTTTTACGTGCTTAAACTATTTCCAGAGCTCGTTCACCAAGGCATCGATCGAATTTAGGCTCAAGGGTCTCCCTTGTTTTTTGTTTTTTATCGTCTGTATTTTCTGGGTATCCCGTTTTTTACGCGGCTCATTTTCAAAATTTCGTCAACTTCGATGTTGGAATAGGGAGGTCTCCATTTCCAGGTTTGGTTTCCAACTTTGACGTTTGATACTTGACGTTGTTCTTACTCCTCTGCGATTTTTTTTACATTTCTTACGTTTTGAATTCTAAGACTCTTCTTAACCTGTTCTGCTCCTGTTTTTAGATTTTATTTTTCTCTCTCTTCCCTCAAGTTCCGTTATTCTCTGACTGGATGATGTGAGTAGTTTAAGGATAATGCTGTGTATACGTCTTGGTTATATGGAACTATCGGTGACTTGTTTATAGAGAAAGGACAACTGGCTCTCTGTTTTCAACCCTGTAAGGCAAAACAAAGCATTTTGTATAGTGTTCTTGTAGTGGGATGCATTTAAAGGTGCTAACTCTGTGTTACTGTTCTTCAGTTTTGGTGCATTTTGGTCAAGCTCATTGTCTTCAAGAAAAGTGTGGATATCTATTCCTTTCGCATTGTGCGCAAACTTGCATGTTTTTACTCGGCGGATACAGTTTTCTAGTTTATCTCGTACTATCGTTTTGGTTGGTTCTTGCTGTGCATTGCATTTTCATATTCTCTGTATCTTCAGTGATATTCTCGTTGCAACAGGAACTTGTACGGTAGAATTCTTCTGTTTTCGTCTTGAAGATATTTAGGTTTTCACCAAGTTTCTCAGTTATATGGAATAATTTACTGCGTGGGAAGATTTCGTTCTAATACCAGAATGTTTGAATTATTTTTCCTTCAGGTAGGGATTGTTGCCTTTTTCTGTGGTTCCTGAAATTTTATTTTGTGGTGTGCAAGAGGGCTTCATTTGATGCTTGTTAGTGACATTGAAAAATGGCTGATGGGCGGCGGCATTCAGTTGATGTTCCTATCTCAAGGACTCTCATAGCACTGAGGAGAGTGAGGTCACTGAGGGATCCATCAACTAATTCTATGAGCAAATTTTCTGCTTTACTTGAAAATGTAAATTGGGAAACCAACTCCACAAATGGAATCTCGCTTCGTTTCACTAATGGTTGCCAATGTGATGGTTCTGATCATAACTGTCTGTCAGCAACGAAAAACTTTCAAGCTAATGGATTACAGGATGATCAAGTTGATAATTTAGAATTTCCTTGCAATTTGGGAAAATCCAAGTTAATCTCATGCGAAAACCATAGTGAAGTAGATAATGTAGGTGATCCAACAGGGACCAAACTTGTTGAAGTACTGGATAATTGTCGACTAGGTACTTGTGGAAACAAATCACTGGGCCAAAGATACAATGGCAATCATATGGAAGGTAAGGAGGGCTCTGCATGCATGAAACCTATCAAGAACTGCATGGAGAAGGTAGATACCGCTAGCGAACCAATTGCAGAATCACCACATGTAGACAACATTGACCTCTGTGTTTCAAGTCGGAAAGCCAGCTATTCAAACAAAATTGTATCAAGTGCGTTGATGGGTAACGCCTTGAGTTGTACTGCCAGTCCGTGTCTTTCTACAAGTGACGCTTTGTCGAGCTGTAGCATATCGTTATTTGCAAAGGAAGAGAATGATTTCATGTTTCAGGATGACGATGGATGTGCAGTAAGCTGCTGTTGGGCAAGAACCCCAAAATTCCGAGTGTCGAATTCATATTGTAACATAGAAGGACATCCTTTGTTGTCCAGGGAAGTAGATGACTCGACTCAATATGGGCGGAGGAACTTGAAGCTTGTTGCAAAGGAACCTCCTAGGACTCTCAGTCAGAAATTCAGGCCAAAATCCTTTCATGAATTGGTAGGACAAACTGTGGTGACGGAGTCTCTTTTATGTGCTATTTCCAGAGGAAGGATAGCCTCTCTGTACCTCTTCCACGGTCCTCGTGGAACTGGGAAGACCTCTGCCTCCAGGATATTTGCAGCAGCATTAAATTGCCTATCACTCAGGGAGAATAAGCCATGTGGTCTGTGTCGGGAATGTGTTATGTTCTTTTCTGGAAGGAGCAAGGATGTGAAAGAAGTGGACTCTGTGAGAATCAACCGAGCTGAGAGGATAAGATCCCTTCTTAAGAATGCAGCAATTCCTCCACTCTCGTCACGTTTCAAGGTTTTCATAGTTGATGAGTGTCAATTGTTGCATGCGGATACATGGGCCACCTTTTTAAATAGCTTAGACAACCTTTCTCAACATGTTGTCTTTCTGCTGATAACTCCTGATCTGGATAAGTTGCCGAGAAGTGCAGTCACTAGATCTCAGAGGTATCATTTTCCGAAGATAAAGGATGATGAAATAGCAAGCAAATTGGCTAGCATCTGTGTCGAAGAGAGTCTTGAATTCGATCAACTTGCTTTAAACTTCATTGCAGCTAAATCTAATGGTTCTCTTAGAGATGCAGAAACAATGCTCGATCAACTTAGTTTGCTTGGTACAAGGATCACACTTTCATTAGCCCATGAACTTGTAAGTAAATTTTTTTGGTTCCTAAAAAATTCTTCCTGCACTTCTCAATCCCTAACTCTTTGAAGTTCCATTTGTCGTGCAGATTGGAGTTGCTTCTGATGATGAATTGCTTGATTTGCTCGATCTGGCTTTATCATCTGATACGTCAAAAACAGTTACGAGGGCCAGAGACTTGATGAGATCCAGGATTGATCCTATGCAGCTTGTTTCACAGTTGGCCAATCTTATTATGGACATACTTGCTGGAAAATGCCAAGAAGAAAGCTCTGAAGTCCGAAGGAAATTCTCTCAAAGACATGCTTGTAAGCACTATATGATCAAAATATGCTAAAGTTTCATTCGCCGCCAGTAATTGTTGTATTGATGTCCACATTTTTGTTTTATGCTGGACTGCACTAGTATTCCATTGAAGTTTGTGCTATATCTCTCATTGCCCTACTGCAGTGAAACTGTGAAAGTGGGATATTAAAATCAGTCTACTAAAGAAGTCTTTGTGATCGTTACTCAATTTTGATCCACCTCTAATGTATACAGTTTGACATTTCTGTGCCTTTCATCTTTTTCCCCCTATTTTGGTCAGAGCTTCTCATTTTTACCGTTATATCAGTCCCATCTCCGTCTTTGCAGCTTTTCTGTTAACATTAAGTTTTCAAGTTCCTGTTTTCTTCAATTGAAAAGACATTATATATATTTTAACCTTTTTGTACTTCCATCATGTAGTTTCTCTCTCATTTTGTAACATATATTTGTCATGGGGTTATATTTATGGTTCCAAGTGTCTGTTTGATAGCCGAAGCAGATATGCACAGATTGAGTCTAGCCTTGAAAATACTTTCTGAAACTGAGAAACAACTGAGGATGTCAAAAAACCAAAGCACATGGCTCACTGTAGCTCTTCTACAGCTAAGCTCAATTGAGTCTTCTTCCTTGGATGTAAGTGATTCCAAGTCTTCCCTGAGAAATGTTGATGATAGAGGTAAGGATGTACGCTTCAGTTGCTTTTAAATAGTGTAATGTTGTCTTCGTCCGTTAAACTTGGAACTTTTGATAATAAACACCCGATTACTAAATGGATTAGATTTTAACATGCACAACAATGTGGACACAGATGGCAATCTTTGCAGAAGCTCATCTACAGGGGAGAGCTTGAAGCGTCTTATTCCTGGTTCATATGATGCACTTGGGTTTCAAGGGGATCCAAAATCAACTCTGGAATCAATATGGAAAAGAGCTACAGAATTCTGCCAGTCAAATTCACTTAAGAAGTTTCTCAGAAAACGAGGGAAACTTTCCTCTGTCCAAGTTGATAAAGGTACATGCAGAACTCTTTAATGGGGCTTACTTCAATTGATCCAAGACAGCATAACTATAAAAATTGAGTAAGATTTCATTAAGGCAGTGGTTTTAATTGGCAACTGAAAGTCTTGTTGACACCAAAAGTTTTGTACTAGATTAATTCTAGTTTCTTTCAACTATGTGATTCGTTTCTTTTCAATCAATCAATTTAAAAGTGTCATATCTATACAGCAAAAATCTGTCTTGTCTATCATTTTCAGCTTTATTAGGAATATTTTGACATTTAGAAGGAAGCTATATCTTGCAAGAGATGACTGAGCTGCCACTAAAATTTCAGATTTGGCAATCGCTGAGTTGGAGTTCCACCACCCTGACTACGTGTCCAAGGCTGAAAAGTCATGGAAGCTGATTGCAAGTTCTCTGCAGGCTGTTTTGGGTTGTAATATAGAAATTCGAATGAATCTTGTGCTTTGTGCCCCTGCATCTAAGTGTGCCAAACTAAGGAAGCTATCTTTGAGTTTGTTCAGTTGTCCTCGTAGAATGTGCCAAAAGTCCCAACCGCAAATGGAATCTGGCAGTGGTTCTGAGTGTTCTGACCATTTCTCTGAAAAGCCTATGATAAGGAATGATGCTATTGTTGCTTGTACATCCGATTGTGGCTCTAACATGTCGGGTAATATATATCACAGTACGGAAATGGTGAAGGCTTTGAGAAATAGTGAAGGAAACATTCTTCGCGTTAAAGATGATGCTTCAAAAACGCCCGCTTATGGACTTGATTTTGCTAAGGGAAGCAATCTTAGACATGAGATGTTCCGTGCTCAAGAGAAAGAGTATCAGCCACACTGCTTTCCAGGGACTCTGGGACTTCAAAAGAAGTGGCATTCTATAGCTAATGAAGGAGAGAAAAAGCCTGCTCTATCAGATTCAAGACAAAACTCTCTTCAGACATCCATCAGTTTGCATGATTCTGTACCTGTCAGCAATGACAACTGCACTAATTCGAAAAGCGAGCACGGGTGAGATTTTCTAGTAGACTTCTATGCTCCTTTCCAGCCTTCTTCATTTCTATGAATTTTGCATTGAGAAATACTTGTTAAGACCACGATTATTGTTCTTTCATAACGTGTAATCCTATTTCACACGGATTAGAAAATTTTATGAGGACTTCTCCTCGTTGCCATGTCACATTACTCCTAGCATTTGACTATGTTATGAGGACGTGATTCCATATATGGTCTTCTTTTTCACATACATTTTGCTTTCACCATCAAGGCGCTTATTGGTCTTTTCTGCAGGTTAAGGGAGACTTCCGGTGCGCTGTGTTGGAAAAGCGACGCAATTCCTGCAAGCAAGGTAACAAGAAGTAACTGAGTGGAAAGTTAAGAAGAATAAGTCATCATTAACTGATAACCTGATAACTTTCCCTTTCACATTGTAAAAGTTACTAAATTTTTTCTATCAACTGTATATTGGATACTGAGAACACAATCAAACTATGCAAAAGTTGCTTGAGTTTTACATTTTTTACTATTCAAATGTTGTATCCAATGTAATGAAGGTCAATCAACTTGCAGGATTGGGAGGTCATGCACCAAAAGAGATCACCATTAGTTAGATGGGCTCTTCCCTGTGCCACCGCAAATTAGTTACCAGGGATCACAACAATCGTGTGTGAACTGAAGCTACAAATTTGGTGGCTTCTTCACAATTTTGTACGTGTACATATTAAGTTTGCATGTGTGATCATGATTGCTCCATTTGAGCCCTCAAAGGACAGTGTAATCAGTAGTTTAAAGCAGATAATTGATTCAATTTTTAAGAAGATTAGTAAGTTAAAGTTTGTGTAAAGAAAATATAAATCATCAATTTAAAAACATTATTAACAACTTGATTAAACCTAAAACACCCATATTTGAAAATCCTTAATCTCCATTGTTTATGTTATCTTTGTTATACTTCTTGCCTAATCTATTCTTGATGTGGGTAGATTTGTTTTGCATATGTATTACTGAGCATGCCTTCCTAATATTATGTATTGCATTTAATGGCAGTTAATGTTAGCATACTGCCTCCCCAATCTTGTGTATTGCGTTTAGTGGGAATTACGAGTAACTAAGGACAGTTGCTTGTGTATGGATTAATGCTTTACTGAATATTTCTTAGTATGTTTATCTTTCTTGCAAGAAGTTGATAATTATTTCTTGTTGATTGATGGTTATTCCATGTTGTTAAGTGATGGTTATATATAGCAAATGAAGTATGAACTTAAACTTGCTATGAATGAGAACAAGGAGCTGGATAAGATATTGAAGACATATCTCATTGTTTCGATGTTGATGTGTATTTTTTCCACTATTGAATTCATAGGGGCTAAAATGAGAAGAACTTGTTTATAATATAAGGTTATTATCCTCAACAATTCATCTCTAGCATTCTCCAAATGTGATTCGTGTAGTTCATCATTACCAGTTGTACCTAACTACCATCAATGTATGTTTTGTTGCACACTTCACTCTTTCACTTAAGACGGCTCAATAGTGGTAGAGACTAGAGAAGAATTAATGACGCTATATGATGAGCTATTATGTGTAACTTTATATTCACTCAGAAGAACTGTGCCTCTCATGTGCTCTTTGAATACCAAATTCCTGCTCCTGACAACTTTTTGCTTCCCTAGGTCATAGAGTTTGAAGTTAAATTGATCATCACCACCATAGCCAACAAAGTGCAAGGCATCGCTTTTGAGTCAAACTTCAGTCTTTGATCCTTCGATACATGTTTAAATATCTTTCAGTTAAATACTCTCAGATGGTGATATATGGGATCTTTACCTATCCACGCTTTCTAAAAAATCTAATGAAACTGAAAGAGCTTCATTGATCAAATAGATTGCAGTTCAGACTACTTCACCCTAAAATGTCTTTGACATCTTGGACATTTTAAGCATGCAATGAACCTTCTCCACAATCTTTTTGTTCATCCTCTCTACAACATCATCATCATTATGTTGTAGAGTACTAGGTTCAATCTTTTCATTTATAATGTAATGTGATATACAATATTCTTCAAATGCCTTGGAAGTATACCCTCATTCATTATTTGTTCACAGACACTTCATCCTTCCTCTCAACTTCCCTTTATACCGTGACATGAAATTTTTGGAAAGTTTAAATACTAACTCTTTGCTTTCAACATGTACACTTAAGTCTTCCTCAAAGCATCATCAATGAATGTGAAGTATTTGTTACCTCCTAGTGACCCTTCCTTAATTGGGCCACATACAACTGAATGCTATCTTTGTCTTCCATGTAGATCTTTACTTGAAAGAGACTTTATGCTACTTTCCAACCAAACAATGATCACAATGATTAAACGATAGTGTATTCTTAAGTGGTAGGATAAGGGATTTACTAATTAGCAACTTTAATCCCTTCTCACTCATATGCCCCAATAATCGATGTCATAGATTTGGAGAAGTTTCCTTGTCAATTGTGTATACTTCTCCACCACCATACACCTTTAAGTGTGTCTTGTACAATGTAGAATATAACTCTCCTCGAGCAACAATCATTCCTCTCTTAGAAAATTTTCACTTCATATCCCTAAAATATGTTTGAGTCCTTCTTGATCTAACACATTAACTGATAACATATTTAATCTTAAATATGGAATATGTCGTCCATCTCTCAAGGTTAGAAAGCAATTGACATTTGTCTGAACTAGGATATAACCCATATCGACAATCTTAGCCAAACTCTAATTAATGCTCCATAAGTCTCTGCTCTCATAGTTTAAGAAGTCCTTGTTTGGAATACAATGATATGATACTCCTTTGTCAATCAGTCACTCAGAACTCGAAACACTGACATGAAAGCAATCACTTATTGCATAAATTAGGGACATCTCATCATCCATGCTTGAAGCAGTTGAGATTATACTCTTATCATCGTCATCATTCTGATGATCTTGTTTTTTTAATCCCTCTTCCATTTATAACAAAACCTCTTTATGTGCCCTGACTTATCGCAATAGTGAACATCTTCATGCCTTTGTCATCTCTTAACTTTAATTGGTTCTTAAACTTGTCACGCCATTTAGGACTCTTGCTTTTGTCCCTTCCCCTACTTTTTGCCAAGAAAGCCTACACATTGCCAACTATTATCTTTTTTGCTTTTAATTTTTTCATTAAACACACTCTCTTTGATTACATCTAAAGAAAGCATACCTTCAGGAGCTGAATTGCTTATTATTACCACTAACACCCCCCAATTATCAAATAGTGAACTCAACATGAACAAGGCTTAAAGCTCGTCAACAAGAATCTTCTTCATTGTTGTAAGCTTGTTGATTATATATTAGAAATGACTTAGATGTTTCAATACAAATTTCCTAACTTTCAACTTCAAATTTACAAGCCATTTAATCAGAGAGGTCTTGTTTTGGGTTGTCTTCCTTTCATAAAGTCCTAGATTTTTTCACACTTCAAAAGGATACGTTTCTTGTGATTCAATGTTGAATATATTGATATCAATCTATTGTCAAATTGTGCCCAAAGTTTTTTGCTTTATCTTCTCTCATTCTCTATCTGACATATTTCCAGGTTTTAAAGAAACATCATCCTTCACACCTTTGTTCACATCAATAGGATTAAAAAGATCCTTACAATACGGAAGATTCTCTATTATAGGACTCCAAATAGAGTAGTTTAATGACGTCAACTTGAGCATAGAGTTGTTTTCACCTTCCATCACGATGACTTAAATAACACTTGTTAGGAGACAAGAAATACAACTTACTAAATCAACTAAAGAGCAACAACAAAATACTCTTCAAGTTTAACCAACAAATTAGAATGAGAATAAGAAACTCAATAAATAAGAAAATATCATGATTTATGTGAAAAATCTTCCAGTGTAGAGGGAAAAATTGCAAGTCAAACTGATAAGCAAATTCACTAAACTCAAAATAGGGATTTTTTAAGTTTAATATCTCATCTTACAAGTTGTCTAAAAAATTTTTAGGATTGAAACGAAAGTTAAGATATATTAATCAACAAACTCTCAAACCAGTAGTAGAGTAGGATTTGGCATTTGCTCCTTGCCCTTGAAGAATAAAATCAAGATGAATCGGTGATGACGCTGAAAGGGTAATTTTCTTTTCCTAGATGTGAACTGATGACTTTTTATCCGGAATCCCTATTGCAGAAACATTTCGCGTTTGTTGGATATCACTTGATTTAGCTTCTATTCATATTGCTATCTCAGGAAAACAGTTCAGGATTACAGCTATTGTTTCTTGTTGGGATGGTTCCAAATCCAATTCCCGCATGACTTCCGCTGTCTAGAACCTCCTGATTCCTGAAACTCATAATATTGGGAAGAAAAGAGACTTCTGTTTATGGTATTGTCAGGGATCTTACTGTTTTAATATGTTTCATTTTGATCTCTTTCGTTGTAAATGTCGACAGACATAATTGCTTAATTTCTTTGAAAATCTTCAAGTTCTCCTATCACTTCAATTCGCTGGCGATTGTTCTAGCGATCAAGGTGTACTTACTGAAGTAAGAAATCCCACATGAGCCACTCATTAAGGAATCCATATCCACAAGATTGTTGCCAACTGAAATTCACGTCACATTATGGTTGAAGTTTGAGGCATGCAGGGGACTAAAACAAGTTGAATACGCTCAAACACCTTTGCTTGGTGTGCAAGAGGCTTTTCATTAAACGGTGATGGTCATTATAAAGCGAGAAGAAATAGGTGAGGAAGTTATGATAACCTCGGCAACTCAATTACTTTCTCGAGAGACGTGTGGGAACCTGAAACGTTTCATAAATAACATGTTTAAGAAATTGAGTTATCTTGCATTAACCAATGAAGTCCTTATCCTAATTTTTGTTTTTCTTTGTGAAGTATCATCACCCATGTTTACTTTTAAAATGCTCTTTCTAGCTTCGACAAGCACCGCAGACGAAAATGTCAATCATATGACGAACAGCACTTCACCGTTTGTCATAACTTGATAATTGGACAACGAAAGGAAAAAAAAAGAAACCGACCATGTCCGAGTAGACAACAAATGGACGGTATGAATTTGTTTAACGTCTGCCTGATTGACTCATCTTGGAGAACAAAATACCATTTTTTGACCCTGATCTTGGCTTTTGCTAATGCTAGCAGTTCAAACGTGGATATTAACCCTGATTTTTATGAGATCAAATTGGTGTTACTTATAACGTGGTTTGAATTACAAGAATTTTTATTTATTTAGATGGATATTATAAATAAAATAAAAAGATATTAGAAAATCTCTTTTAGATCCATCTAATTTGAATTAAATTAATCAAATTTTAACTATGACTTAGGAATCCCATAATCTTAAACAAAACAAAAAAAATTGATTTCCTTCGGGACTGTTTGGTTTCGTTTTTTTCTTTAATTTTTCGTTGCCGATTTAAAAAAAAAGAAGCGGTCCGTTAAAACTTGTTTGCTCAAGGATATTGCCATTTTTCGTTTTCAAGCGAAAACCAAAAAATAACGTTTCGTATGTTTTTAAAACAAGTTTTTGTGTATTTTTAAAACATGTTTTCACATTTCATATAACTAGTTTCCCTGTGCCGCCAACTGTATAATCTTCTGCGTCTTCAGCCTCTTCCACTGTTAAAAGGTCTTGCATATAGAAATCAATGAAACTATCATCTTTGTCATCTTCTTAATCTCTGCGTCTTCTGCTATCTTTTGAAGCTCATCACATCACGTAATTTGCAGGTTTGTTTTCGTATGTGGTTATTTGTATTTTCTAACCGTTGCTTGACAAATAATATTACTATTATTTGCGTTGTTTTTGTATGTAGTTATTTGTGGAGAAAGTAGCTCGGACTGGTGAACAGCAACACCCTTGCCTTTATCCCTTAAATTCTGACCCAAAGTCTCTGTTGCCAACTCCATATTTACTTCCACTCAGGGCCGTTTCTATAGTTTTATAGGCTCTGGGCGAAATTAAAAAAAGGCCCTAAACTTAAGTTTACATATTTATATGAAACATAAATGACTCAATTTATAAGTTTACATAACCAACTAAATATTAAATGATCATAACACTAACAAATACACAGAGGATCATGATTTATGAAAAACAATTTCTCCATGCATTTATAGATGCAAAATCATTAATAATATTATCAAGATCAATATTGTCCAACATATCCTTCTCAATACATAACATAGCTAATAAATTTATTTATTGCTCCTTTTTGGGATTCTATCAACTGTGTTATTTGTTTTCTTTTTTTCTTTTTTCTTTTTTCACTTCCAGATAAATGCTTTTTAGGCAACATAATATAAACTAATTATAAGATAGTTGGGTTAGAAAAAGAACAAAAGCACTTGTATGGAACTGGAAGAAGTATGCAGGTACAACCAAACTCCAACAGCTTCACAATATATCACAAAGATATATAAATGGTGTTATATTTGTGATAGAGGAAAAAAATAAATAGCAAAATTTAATATCTAATATTAAAAATAAAAAAACAAAGAGCAAAAATACATTAAAAAAATCAGGAATCTTACCTTTAAATTATACTCAGAACTCAGAAGACAGAATCGTAAAATTTTTTGCTACTAATTTTTAAGTTGGAGTACTTTAAATACATATATTGATGAAAATAAAGAAATTAGAAGATAAAAGTCCACTTAAATATTTCAAGACTATTTATAAGCATAAGATGTTAACTTATAACGTTAATTTATAACATTAACTTAACTTATAATGTTAAATAAGCTTGCCTAACGTTAATTTATAACGTAAAAAATCACCGATGTTAAAATTATTTATTACTACCTCTACCTGCAGCCTACGTAACCTGCAATCTTGGAACTTGCAATTTTGGAGTACTCACTACTTGCAATCTTGGAAATTGCCTAATGTTTACTCTTCAAAACATCACCAACGTTAAATCAATTTTGAGTGAATTAGTTATATGTTGTAGGATTCAAAAGCTAAAATATGGGGTTAAGGGGCCCCTTTTCATTGTGGGCTTCTTCTATACTGTAATCGAAAGCACTTTTTTTTTTCTGAACTCGTTTGAGGTTTTTCTTTGAATGGAAACGTAAGAGCAGGAGTCGAAGAAAATTAGAACGGAGAGCGAGGGCATTGTCGAAAACTTGAAAGGTTGGAAGAGCAAAGGGATGCTCAAGATTCAATAATTGGGTGGGTAGCCAAGAAAAGTAGAGGCCACAGTCATGTTTAACGAACCATAACATTGAATAGTAATCAACAGGGGGGGCCTTTTCATCGTGGGGCCCTAGCTCTTGCCCAGGGCCGGCAGTGCCTATAGAGTTTGTTCAAACCGTGACGACTGTTCATGAGATCAATTCAAATTCCTTAGTTAAGGATGAGATTGATCAGTTACCGAATACCATTAAATTAATAATCACCAAAGTTCCTTCAATTAAAGAAGCTTATTTCCTTTGCTTCTTTTTCACGTATTCCTTTTTCTAAGCACATTTTGATATTTAACTTTTCATCTCAACTTCTTATCAGGATTTAGGCGCTAATTCTTATCCAGGGATGTAAAAGACAGACTTGGTTATAGTTTCTGGCTGTCATTTTTCTTCAATCTGATCCCTTTCATGCAAAATTCTTATCTACAAGAGGCCCATTTACTTTCTTTTGCTTTCATATGTGCTGTTATGTGTCAATACTCGACGTTCAAAATCAAGTAACATCAAAAGACTTGTTGCACTATGTAATTATGTAACAATGGAAAAAGTGAAAAATAAATAAATGATCGTGTTAATTGTTTACGAAAAATATTTATTATGAGATTCAACTCTAGTCGCAATTTCCCTGAATTTAATAGGCAGATCGTAACAAGGTTACTAATGACAAAATGCATGCACTAATTTGAGAGGAGTGGCAACCGAATGCTTTGTAACCATCCAGAGAAAGATCTTATGTTCAGTTCTTGTTTCCGCTTTGTTTAGATCGCAGTATCCTCCTATGAACCATCTCAAATTTAAGATAGACAAACATAAAAAAGAGATGTCTTACACTAACCAACCGACCAACGAAATCATTTTTCAGGAAATGATGTACGTAGGGTAAGCATGGTTATAGCTAATTTGAACTTTGATGCAGTAACTAAGTGATAACGTTGTTGTATTACATTGCCCTGCTCTCTCAAGGTTCTGTTTGCTCTTAATATAGGATTTGGGTATGAGACGTCTATGACATTAAAAAACTCTTTACCAAAACTTGGGGACATGTAGCATTAATCAGAAGGGAATAGACAGTTCTAGCCCTATGTGCCTTACCAGGCTCGTAATAACTGTAACTTTTGCCGCAACGTGGGAACGTGGTTTATCCCACTTCCCATATTTCAGGAACTATGCATTATTGCATATTCCAGGCAGTGCAGTTTTGACAAATGTTTTCACACCAAGAACTTGACAATGGCTTCCCTTTCTGCAAGATTTCTCCTCTTGGTCACGCAAGTTTTCACGTCGGTTTCTACAACACTTTCTGCAACAGTAATAGAGGACCTCATGAACTTAAAACCCCCTCCAGATTTCAACTCCACTATCTCTATTAACTGTATTAACAACCCTTCTCTTAGATACTGCAGCTCTTTCCCTATGGAACTCAATGAGATCTTCAAGTCCACCATTGTTGCAAGCCACCTTTGCAACGAATCAAAGAACCCAAATTGTGTTGAGTCGTTCCCCAGAATAGACCTTAGGAATCGTCCCAAGATTGCACCCCTTTACCTGTCGTATGATTTCTTTTGGAAATACTGCCCTTTGAGCATTCTATCGATTGATCTTGCAAACAACTCTTTAAAAGGCAGTTTCCCGTCTGATGTGCTGCGTTGTGCACAAATCCATGCTCTTGATTTGAGCTTCAATAGCTTTACAGGTGATCTTCCAATAAATAGCTTCTCTGTTCTAACTAACCTCACATCTCTCAATTTGTCATACAACCACTTTTTAGAGAGTGAAGTGTCAGAATCCCAGTTTTTCAAACGTTTCAACGCTTCAAGTTTTCTTGATTCTGGTCTCCTTGTGAGTCACAGAACTTATAAGGTGAAGGCTATACTTCTCTTAGTCGGATTTCCCATATTTGTGATTCTGATGGTGGGTTGTTTTGGGTGGTTATGTTTTCGAAGGCCCGATTACCTACCTAGGGTACTCCAGCAAAAACACAAGTTTACAAAAGCAATGTTAAAAGCAGCAACCGATGGGTTTTCGAAGAGAAATTTAGTGGTGAAGGGCGATGGAGTATATATGTACAGAGGAAACCTGAGAGACGGTACTGAAGTCGGGATAGAAATCTATCACGACAACATTTCAAGGGAAAGCTGCAAAAAATTTGTTGAGGATTGCAAGGTTCTTGCTCAGTTAAACCACAAGAATCTAGTTCAGGTACGAGGTTGGTGTAGTGACAGAAACTTCAGAGCCATTGTCACAAAATGGTCCGAGGGACAGAACGTTGAGATGTGGCTGTCAGCGTCAGCTCCTCCATGGAATCGAAGGTTGAAAGTACTTAAAGGAGTTGTGGAGGGCATGTGTTACCTGAATGAACAATGGCCTGAAGTGGGATATGATCTCAGGACACGAAGTATCCTACTCTCTGACGATCTAGAGCCCCAAATATCAAGATTTAAGATTGAAGCCCAAATTGGCATTAACAAAAGTGCGTTAAATAATTTGTTTACTAGTTTTATTCTTTCAAGCTAGTTTTATTCTTTCAAGCTGTTACCTAGTATTGTGTTCGTGTCCATAACGCTGACATGCATTTAATGTAATGTGCTTGGTCTTTCCAGAGGTTTACAAGTTAGGAGTGCTTTTACTGGAAATGATAGCTAACAGAAGGCCACATGAAGAGTTTGCAAAAGGTGAGGCTGGTTTTATCGCGTATATCAGAATGAACTACCCTGCAAATCTGAATGATGTAATGGATACAAGGCTGAAAATATCGGATAATGCTTTCGATCAAGCAAAACAAGGGGTGGGGCTGGGATTGTTGTGCACTGATCAATCAGCTAGCAAGTACCCAAACTTGAATCAGTTATGTAACATAATTAGGAAAGCCTACCAGACTTCGCTTGTTTTAGCAACTCAAAATCACAGATCTCATGGAGGAAAAGCACACAAACGTGTTCAGTCGAGATAGAGATGACCAGTCAAGAATCCGAGTTTCGTTTCGTGCAATCTGTAAGTGTACTGACCTGGAAGAACATATTGTTTTGGTTGATAAGGATGCAAACGAATGTTGAAAGAACATAAAAGTTTTCAACAAGTGAATTTCCTCCAATGTGGTACAAGTCTATCACTTTCCTAATAGCTCAAAAGTCATATCTAAGGGGAAAAACAAAATCGTAGAAGATTTAAAATAAATCCTCAATAAAAACTTCCTCATATACAGAACTAAAAAGAAATTTGTAAGATATTCTACATAGAATCAAGATTTTCATCCGAACTAACCAATCCCTTTCTGCAACAATACCATTGAAAAAAGAACTGACCAAATTCAAGTGAATCATATAAGATAGATTACTGAGTCTTCATTTTTTTTTGTTCATGGTGGGTGTGGAATAATTCCACTTTATTAAATTTAACAATTTCTCACAAGTAAATTCATTCAAATCGACTAATCATAATCCCCCATTCAAACTCATCACTAAACACCACTCTAACCACGGACACAGGAACTGATTCTACTGGAATTTCATCACACTAGACTCTAATACTACTTACTGGAGAAAGGGCTAGAATAACTAGTTTTTAACAAACTAAGTTAGAATGGGGTAAATTGCTTTAAAATTGATGCAGGAGCAGTTAGTTTAGTTTTCCTAGTTAATATTGGATTTCTTACTATTTAGTAATTCTTAAGTTATTG
>JANKOD010000006.1:26360760-26373257 GCA_026284645.1 Erythroxylum acuminatum
CAATGATTAAAAAAATGAACTGGTCTGATCAGTTTAACTGCATAAATCTTGAACCGGTGAATTTTTCTGTTCGATTTAGTTTAATAATTCTTATTATTAAAAACATACTAGTTCAATTTTTAAAGCTAACCGATTTTTATAAATTAGAATAAATCAATTAATTTTGTCTAATAGTTTTTTTATTCAATTAAACTTCAACTTCTTCGATGAATAAGCAGTCTCATTCTTCAATTTTATTCAATCTTTATTATATATCTATTTTATAACGATATAATATTAATTAAAATTTTAAACCTTTCAGGAAATATCACCGCTTTATGGGCTAATTTCACTACTTTCTTAAGCTATCACTCCCTTTACAAGTGCACCGGTGCGAGAGATAGGGAAAAAGAGAAGGGTTGATTTATCGAGCTCTCGATCTTTCAGTCAAAAAACATCGATGAAGACATAATGGTGCGCTATTTTGCAGTGGGGATTGTAACTTTTCATGAATTTTTCATTTTTCACTCAACGATGAAACTTTGCTTATTTGTTTTTTTGAAGATCGACAAATCAAATGATACCGCTTGCTCGACTTCGATAATAGGGATCTCCTTCTCGCGCCGAACTCGATCAACAATTGCGTCAATATGGTAGATGCCTTTCACTAAAGATTCTATTGCTTCCCGCGGGCTTTCCTTATATCTATTTTATAACGATCTAATACCAATTAAAATTTTAAACCTTACATTTCTTACATTATCGATTTAATATCAATCCAATTTTAAATTTTTGGTTTAATCATGTCTTTACTCTTTAGGAGGAACAATTTATTGTCTAAGGTGTTCATACACAGGTGGACCGAGATAGAAGACCAGATTTGCACGAAAACTGCATTGCATTGCATTAATTATGATACAAAAATAAATTAATAAACTAATTTTTTCTTAGCTAGCTAATATGCCGATTTGTCTGGCATCAATCCGACAGCTAGGGATTTTTAAATATTTGTTAATTAATTGATTACGTAAATTATATTTTAAAATTGTAAAATTGTTATTATTATTATTATATATAGCTTTGACATTCTACGTTTTTGCTCATGATTATGAATTTTGATTCTCAAGCAATCTCAACAAAGCATTGACCTATTGATTTCAATATAAACATATTAAGTGGTTGAGAACCCAACTTTGATTTCTTTGTTTTTTTAATCTTTTCCTTTTAAGCAAAATCTAAGAAAAAGAGTATCTTCGTCGTCAACGTCTAGCTGAAGTCTCGCTAAGACACGGAGTATGGAAAGATCCGATAATACGCAGCTTTGCTCGTACGTAATAATACACTCTTTTAAGGGAAAAATAGATGAAATTTTAATATAACATAGTAATATAAAAAATTACGTATAATTAAATAATACTGTATGAAATAAAAATAATTTTAAACATGCTGATTAAAATAAAAATGTCAAATTATAAGAATTTAAAGTAATCAACTCCACAATCTGCTTGAATGTGAAACTTGATATTATACAAATCGAATGTCGGTACCCAACCAAATGATAAAAGATAAAAAAAAAAAGAAAAGACCTTTGCAAAGATAATTGTTTTTTTAATTAGATAGGCATTGACAATGATATATTAATAATACAAAGTAACAAAAGAGTGCAAAAGTAGGGTTTCGTCATCTTGTAAATGGTCTCCATTCCAACACACACAAACCCTTCAAGTTGTTAGAGAGATTCCAAGATTTGATCAGCAATTCCTGAGCCTGAACTTTGATTCCCAGGCAAAAGCATGGATAGAGAGTAATGAGACAAGTGGACATTGAAGTTGCATCATCACATTTTTTACAAAATAATATATCACTTTTTATTTAAGTCATGTCAAATCTCAAAACACTTTTTTTTAAATAATTAATGACTTCCCGATAGATAGATGAAGAAGAGCGGCACAACGTGACACACAGAAACAAAAACAAGAGAATTGATCCCGTTAATAACACATATCCAACCACTCAGCTTAGTAATGTAATTAAATAATTACATGGTTTGGTTATTTAAGTTTCTTATTATAAGCTTTAACACTATTGGGTTTATTATGCAATTATTGGGTAAATAACATAAATATCTTCTATAACATTACTTTAAGAATTCTTTTAAAAAATACCTTAAAATTCTCAAAAACATTTTCTATTTTTTTATTTTTTAAATTCATTCTCCTAAATTTCAGTAAAAAAAATAACAATTAAATATAATATAAATATATCACTAGGATTAATTAAATATTACTTATATAACGATGTAACCTAACTCTTAAATTTGAACTGAATTAATTATATATGACTTAAATTAATAATTTATTATAGTACTATCTGAAATTATTAATTTAATTCGAATTAAATTGATTTATGTTCATTTTATTGATATTTGATTAGTCCATATTTAATGCTAATATTACGTTTTGTAAAAACTATAATTTATACATTAACCTCTTACTTTACTTTGAGTCATTAATTTATTTAATTATTTAATTGAAATATATGATTTATAAAATAATTCTATAAACCAAAATTTTTTTAATATAATCCAAAATAATATGGGATGTGATGCATCACCTCTTAAATTTCACGTCAAATCTTCTGTTTCAGTTACTCTGTTCTATTAAATCTCATTTATATATTTATGTGGTGTCCATATAAATGTGTATATAAGATTTAATAAAACATGATAAGAGCGCTACAATCGAACAAGAAATCTTACCCACATAAATTCTGATACAATCATGTTTGACTGCTCTTAGCGCACCTTCCAGCTTTTAACGCAACCTAACCCAGTTCTTGGATATTATATGAATAATGGTCGTCAGGTTTTTAACTCTTTCTGAAGTTATCAGGTTCCTGTCAAACACATTCATTACTTTCTCTCAAGTTAGTGACAGTTCAGTAATTTATTACCAATTATGTCTTCTTGTTAGCTACAATACAAGACAATTAAATTAACTCTACAGTCAGCTGTCAGAAAGAACTGGGAAGGATTCATGACTATGTAAGCAAAACAGCTGTTCTAAGTAGAGAAGTTTTAATCTTAGAAAAAAGCTATCTAACCAATTTTTATTAATTATGAACAATAAAATTAATATTTACTAAAATAATATTTTTGTTTAATAATAATATTCTGAAAATTGATTATATAACTAGTTTCTTATATCTAAATAAACCAATATTTTAAAAACTGAATAGTTGCGTTGATGTAATTGTGGAAATCTTGATCCGGCTAATTTTTCAGTTCAATTTTTAACTTTTCGATTTGATTTAGTTAAAAACATTTTTGGTTAAGAACCGATCAATTTATTAATTGATTGATTATTTTTTTAAAACTAATCAGTTTTTATAAACTAAATAAATTGATTAATTTTTATTTAACAGTCTTCTTTTTCAATTGAACTTTAAATTTTTTTGATGTATAAGGATAGTCTTCTTCAATTATTTTTCATTCTTTAATTAATTGAACCTTTTAAACTTTAAATCTCTTATCTTACCGATTTATTTTCCGGTCGAATAGTTGTTGGACCGAGGAAAAAAGAAACTAAGGTCAACCCTTTTCATTAGGCATAAGTACAATTCGATTTTTTTGGATGTGAAATTAGGTATTCTAATTCCAGGAAGATGAATAGGATTTAGGGTTGACTTAATATTATCATATCTTGAAATTAAAAAAAAGGGTTTATTATTCCTAATTTCAAATACAATCTGTCCCAAAAGGGATTATTATGTCATAGTTTACCATTTCAACTTCGTAAGTATTTTAATATCGTGAACCGAAGAATGCCAATTATTAGCAATGATTAAGTAATGATATTATACCGTTCCTCTAATATGATTAATTGATACACACAATTGTGCTCTGCATAAATGTGTGGATGAGATGAATTGGAACAGAGTTGGAATAACAAAATTGATACTGGTGATCATATAAATGTGTGGATGAGATCAGTGGCGAAGCCAGAAATTTGTTTCAGGGGGGGCAACGACATTTTTTTTTATCCAATCCACCATAGGCAACGACATTTTTTAGGTGGGCAACCTCTATATACATATATACTTCTTTAATAAACAAGATTTTGAGCTGTAGCTTCGCTACTGGATGAGATGAATTGAAACAAGATTGGAACAACAAAACTGACACAGGCGATCACGTCTCTAAAATTAATGATTTGTTTAAGGAGATATTTGATCCGGTACAACTCAATCAGAAACTCCAACATTATTATAATTAATTTGTTTTCGAAAAAAAAGAACTTTTATATAGTTTAAGAAAAATTTTACTTTTTTAAAAACTCATTTATACGTACAAACTGAATATAATTAATTAAGTTTGACTTAAATTAATAATTTAAGATAATTATAATAAATTATTATTTAGTTATATTTAATTAGTTTGATTCCAATTTAAAGGCTGAGTTGAATCATTGTGTAAATAGAATTTAATTAGTTCACGTCTATAAGGATGACAATGAGCTGGTCCATGGGCCGGTCTCGTTAATTTTTTAAAGATTAAAAATAAAAATCTTGTAAAACATAAATCTAAATTGTCCAATAGAAACCCTTTTTTGTAGGGATGATATTAAACAAGATGATGTCTGTGTTACATAAACATAAGTCAACATCTAAGGAAACAGTTTATGTCTTCAAGTTTATTGAGATACTCAGAACCGTTATACACAGCCTTTGTCTGACAACAGGATATTGAAGAATATGAACTTTTGTCAATGTTCAGTTACAAGACTTATCTATCTAATCTCCTTCTAAACATTGTTTAGTGGAGACATGAAACAATTCCAATTAATAAATTATTAAGTTTACCTAATATCTCAGAATGATTACCTACATGAATTACAGATTATCTCTGGTTGGGTCGGCTAGGCCGGCCTTACAAGGCCCAATCCCAGGCCCGGATATCAACGGCCTGGACACAGGAGATAATCTCCCATGCAAAGATAGCGACTCACGTAAAGACCTAAACTTAGCGGTAACCTCAGGTATATAAGGTATTATTCCTCCCTGATTCAGGTACGAGATTACAACCTTACTTTTATCTGCTTTCAGCAACCAAAACTTACACAAAGAAACTGACTTGAGCGTCGGAGGGACCTCCCGGGAATCAACCCCCGGCCCGCCGTTATTTGTTTTGCAGGTATTCCATAGCCAGAGTTGCACAAATCATGGATCCAAACAACGACGTTCAACCTCAGCAAGATCAGGCTGAACCACTATTAACTTCTAATAATCTCCTTTTAAGAATTTCTTACTAGTAGGTTGCCATTGCATAGGGCTTGGTCTCCATTAATAGGTGACATATACTAAATCTTGAAACATTTGCTCAATCTTCCACGAGTGCATAATATGAATATTATCTAGAAGTTTTTTCCCCCATCTCAACACTAACATAGAGCTTGGAAAAGCTAACCCTCATTCTGGATGCTCATCCACGCATACATGTTTTCCAACATAGCTTGCAAGTAAACTTAACCCCTCAGTAGACCAATATTCTACAGGAATGTTGTATAAATTTAGTTATAAAAGGGCATTTTCTACATGATTTTTCCTAAATTGATTCCAAGTTTCTATATCTATAAAAAGATTGGGATGTTGAACATATGCTAATGACTAGCTTTAAGAATCCTTCTTGCCTCTATTTTTGCTGTAAACTTGAATAGCAGGAGGTTGCGTTCTGACATAAAAACTTCCATTAGCCCTTTTCCTTTTCAATTTTTAATTGCCCATCATTGAATAATAAGGAAAGTTGGACATTTATTAAGTGCCTGTTTGGATGAACTTATATCAGTAGAGCTTTTATTAACAGAGTTTTTGTCAGTAGAGTTTTTTTGAGAAGAGTTTTTCTAAAAAGCCAGTTGACTGTTTGACTGTCATTTAAAAAATAGCTTTTTTGAAAGAGTTTCATACAATAGACTGTTTGGCAACATAAAAATAAAAAGCACTTTTAATTTTAAATATATTTTATTTTGTAATAAAAATTACTTATACATATAAATATTATTTAAAATATATTAAACAATATGCAAAGTACAATATATTAATTATTATATAATTTTAAACCATATGAAACATAAATGAAAATATATCCAACCAAATCTTTTATATAAATTAAAACATAAGTAAAGCTAATATTAAAAATAAATATTAAAACATATAAAAAAGTCAATTAATATTATATAAATTTCAATATAAATATTCAAGCGGAATAAATAGTTAAATACATAATAAATTATGTATTTTATTGTAATAGAGAAGATGAGTTTACAAGATAAATGTGAAGATAAGTTTATGGGTATTATGAAAATTATGTGTAAAATATAAAGACAAAAGAGACTAAAAAATAGGCTCATTAATTGATATGAAAATTTACCAGAAAAAGCCACTTGAGAGCTTTTTTTAGAAGCTCTAAATTTCTTAAAAAGTTATATTTTGACTTCCAAAAAAGTTATATCTATTAAAGAAGTATTTTTTTATTTTACAGTCAAACATTTATTTTTAAAAAAAACTTTTATAGTAGAAAAAAGTACTTACGAACCTCCCCAAAAGAATACTTGTACATCTTAACGTATAACTGATGAAGTCTTAATGTTTATAGCACTTCTTGTAAGTGTTCCAAATGTTGCCCAGTCCCCTTATTACCTCAATCTCCTGGTACTTGTTGATCTCCAGATCAGCGACCTATTGCCTTCACCTTATCATTTTTGTACAATTGCATTATCCATTCCTTTAGTTCTTGTGTACTTCTTTCTCGACAAAGAGCTTTAACTCCTACATCCGGTTGCACAACCCTTCGTTGATTCACCTTAATTCCTAAGCTCTTATTCCTTCTATCATAACTCAACATCAACTTTGCCAGAATCAAGCTCTAGTAACACTTTGTCAAAACTAAATTTGTTTAAATTGATTTTTAAGGTTAAGAAGCTACCCTTCACAAAACTCAATACCTTGTTAGGTTTGAGATTTGTAGATTGAAAAGAAGGCCTAGTAAGGATCTTAATAGTAACAAGGATGACGGATTATATGCTAATCGACCTGACTTGTTTAGGCTCACTAATCTTACTATTACAAACCTTGGACCAAAAGGTTGAGCCCCAACCCCAAGAGCCTCCGGTCGCAAGCCCGACCACCGACGGGGGAGTGCATCACGGTCTGATCCCTAACAGTCCCCTCACAGAGCGGTCTATTCCTCCTATTGCTGAGAGTCGAACCTAGGACCTTGGACCAACTTACCCTGTGAGAGAACCACTGAGGCAACCCGTGCGGGCTTACTATTACAAACCTAATATCACTAAAGGAAGAGCTAGGCAAACTGCTTGTATTCGTCCTTTCACTTTCTGTTATCTTTCATAAAAAGAGATGAAGAAAAATGAGGTTACATATGATTTATGGTTAAAACATACATGAATTTGATATCTTAAAGACTACTTCACTTTGGAAGTAGACAAACAAACCAAGGGTGCTTATCCTCGCCAACTCTCATATGTGATAAGTAGGGTACGTAAATATGAGAAAAATGTGAAAATAAATTTTATTTCGGCACTAAGAAAAGTATGATGGATCCCCATATATATAAGAAATATATATCATATAACATATTAGTTTAAGCTCTACAACCAATGAGTTGGTTATAACTTTATGATATAGTTAATTAAAGATATTTTTATCTTATGCATATGTTTTAATTGAATAAAATGCATAAGATGAATTATGTGAGATAAATATATTTTAAAAATAAAATTATAATGAAATCATAATTATAAGATTTACCTTACATTTAAGTATTATCCAAAATTCCATAAGATAAATATATTTTGTAAATGACAAGGGCAGGAATATCAATTGTACGCAGGCTTCCCTTTGCATTTTTACAAAGAAGTTGTTTCTGTGACTCAAACTTAGAAGGTTACAAAGGAACAACCTTACCAATTGCTCCAAGGCTCGCCCTCTTATTGCATTTAAGTATTATTTTAAATTATTTCCATTCATTGCTCTATTATGATTGGACATTAATAGAACAAAAAAACTAGCACATTTTTTTTCCTTATTAGGAAGTAGTCAATATCATAAAGTGTGAAGATAAATAAATAAGTAGATGCTCGTTAGAGAACAAATTCATTAAACTTATATAACATTAGAATTCTATTTATAATATTACTTGTATGTCTATAGAAATTCTCACTGTAATGATTATATATATGATCGTTTGACTTGAGATCTCTAAATTATCTTATATAAGAATTGATATGTTTTAATACTAATTAGGATTTATACTAGCTAAGGATAGCTCATTTGGTGTTAATTGGATATAGTTAAATTATATAGAGGTAGTTAAGTGATCAATACAAGATTTATTACCCTAAACTAATTTAAAAAAATGTTCCATTATTTTAGATTAATATTGATATAAAAAATCCCTAACTAACATACATGGAATGAAAATTTAAAAATATTTTTGAAATATCATTGAAAGAATTAGTTACTAATGTTAAAGAACAAATTTAATTAGACTTGTATAAAGTAGATATTAAATTTCATAGTCTAACTCTAATAAGAATATCTTATGATGAAAGAATTGAATTATATAAAAAAATTATATATAGAAAGGTTAGTCAAAATTATTATAATATTCTTGATAATTAAGGACTAATATTACATATTAAATCTTATTTGAGTTCAATTGGTATTTAATTAGAATTAAATATAATTTTAATTAAATTTTAACTAAAATTATAATTATATTTTAGTTAAATTACTAAAAATTAAAAATCTTATAATAAATATGCTTAGGCTCTTTTAGAGATAACACTTCTCACTTACCCTTCTGTACACCATTTATAGAATTCTCTTAACATGTTTGTGTAAAAACTTTTTAAGGTGAACGTTTTTGCAGTTATAATGATTAGGATAAAAGGACTTTTTTAAAATTATTAATAAGTAAAAAGAGTAATTTATTGAAAATTATTTACTTATAAATTCATTAAAGGAGTTAAGATAATTTGAAAATTGATTTCAAATCATTAAATTTTATGAAATATGAATTTAATTTACTTAAGCATCAATGATCAATATAATTGAATTATCCAAAGAGTTAGAAATATTATTTGAGATGATGAATATTATATCAATTACTAAAATTAAACAAAGTTTAATGATTTATGCATATAATTTGATCATATTTTCACAATAAATTGCACGTTTTATATATACTTGATGCGATATAGATGCATATTAAATTGTATGTTTATATGTATGACATTTTATGAGTATTTCACATGTTTTATTTAAATTCCTCGTAAAAATAGTAAATACACATTTAAAATGCGATTGATGTCTTTTATTATTATAAGAATAAATCATAATTATAATTATTTAGGATTGGCAATCGGGCCCGGCCTGACCTGAAATCAACAGGACAAGACTAAATTGACCTGACTTTGGGCCCATTTTCTAGGTCGACTGAGCCTTGGGCCTGGCTGCCCAAACCCAGCCTGACTCAAGACCTGATGGGACATATCAGTGTGTACCAGTAACTAGTTTAGAAAGTGTGAGTGTGAGGTACTTTTACTAATTTCTCAAATGATTTCTTTAGGGAGGCATATGTCAGTTTATTTCATTTTACATTTTAGCTTAGTAGCCTTTCAAATGATTTGATGATGTTTTGGGATAAGAATACGTGGGAGCTCCAATATATACAATGAGAAGAATCTTGTGTAACATCTTCCAAAAATATTCACCTAGAGTTGAAGGACGCGACATTTAATTCAATCAAACGTGCCTATCCAACAAATAAGAATGACCTATCGAGTTGTAGCTCGAAGCTAGCGAATTGGTCCTTAGGGATGGTAAGATGAATTCACTTGCATTATATACATAGTCACAGACAGAAGCTCGGGACGCAAAATCATACAATCCTGGTTGCTTATAGAGTCCACTTGGCTTTGAATATCCAAACAAACCCAATTTTTAAAAAAAAAAACATATATCCTTAAGTTGATGGAGTGGAGAGAATAGGGCTACAAGGTTGTTTGTTTAAATCTTCCTACTTACACTCTTTTGATTGAGCCTGTCGTACAGGACTTGCCTAGTAAAAAATACCCGATTGATATAATTTACAAATTATCACGTCAATCTAAATATTTACCCAGTACACTTTTAAAAGATAACAATTGTGAGTTCTTATGTTTTAAAAAAAAATCATATAAGATACTTTAGTTCCGTTACATATGTACTTGCTCGTACTAATGTCGAGTATGTATGAAAGATGTACAACATTATAATTTAATTCATTAATAGAATTCCATTTACAATGCCCTTATCTAATTTACTATTTCCGAAGAGAGAGGTCATCTTGTCCCAAAAGGTAGAATCAGCCACCCTAGTTGTCCTCACACTTGGACCCGATCAGATAGTAAAGGGTTAAACCACGGTTTAATCTGGATCGACCACTTAACAGAACGGCCCATGCACTCTCGTTACTGGAAATCGAACCTTGATCTTTGTCTCAAGTTATCCTGCTAGATTAAGCTACCTCTGCGGGGCAGCTCTTAAGTGCACTGCATGTGAATGTCAACATCAATTCGTGGCCTCTCATTCTCCATACCCCCACATCTGATTACGTATCTCTTTTTTGTTTTGGGAATAGAACATAACTACAGCTAAGAGAGAGGACGTCAAGGTGTTTGACAATTTGACTCCAAAACCCTTCTCTCGCCTTAATCTCACAAATCCACGCCCATACCTTTATCATAAAACACCAATCCATATATACAAAATTCAGTAGTCCACATATGTGACGGAAACTTGTATCACAGCAGTCATAATCATCCTCCTCCATTTCGCCTCTCAACACGCCATACAAATAGGACCAACCACACCCACCTTTTATCATTCAAGCTCTCTTTCTCCAACTGATAGATAAAGTCAAAAATTACCATGTTGATCCCCAAATTACCCCTTCTTCTCAAACCTTTTCTACTCTCTCTTTTCCTCTCTCTCGCCGTTATCGCTTTCCTCGCCACCACTACCCCTCTTCACCGTAGAAACACCTCCAAAACGACAACCCCAATTCCCAGCACGACCAAGAAAGATGGGATCCGAATCCGACCTGGATATACCAACTACAGTGTCTACATCCAACGCCAACTGAACAAAACCCTTGACCCAAAACTCCGTCAGCTATGGAAAACTCGCGACTGGGAGCGGAAAGTTCGAGTCTTTTCGGATTTCCTCGAGTCGTTGAAGCAAAGAAACCTTTTGTCGAACACCTCGCGGGCACTCTCCATCGGGGCCCGCGTCGGCCAGGAGGTGGAGGCACTGCGGCGGATAGGGGTGGCGGACTCGATCGGAATGGACTTGGTGCCGTGCCCGCCGCTCGTGGTGGCCGGAGACTTCCATGCACAGCCGTTTGAGAACGCAACTTTTGACTTCGAGTTCTCGAACGTGTTCGACCACGCGCTGTACCCGTGGAAATTTGTGGGAGAGATCGAACGGACGCTGAAGCCCGGTGGAGTTTGCGTGTTACACGTGGCCTTATCTCGACGGGCTGATAAGTACTCGGCCAATGATCTGTACAGTGTGGGGCCACTAACCGGGCTGTTCAGAGTCTCCAAGCTGGTGGAGGTTAGGAATGTTGATGGGTTCGGCTTGGATACCGAAGTTGTCTTCAGGAAGAGGATTTGATTAGATCTACCGATTCTTTCTTTTTCTTTTAATTGTTTCATTTTTAATCAAATATATAGGTATATTCTTTGATTTTCTAAATCATGAATTTACGGGTATTCATCTCCATTAGGTTAAGTCATATTTTTTAGAAAGATAATATGATTAAAAGCGACGAGAATAAATATCAAACATGAAACAACACATCAGGCATATCAACCCATAGATGAAACTTGTTATAACGAAAAACGTTACGCGCTGGCAAGTGAATACATCTATACGAATAGAGTTACGCGCTAGTAGGTAGGCACATCTATTCTTGTGACTCCTAATTCAAAAAACCTGAATATCCGACCCAACAAAAAAAACATGAATGGCCTTCAATCTAGGAACATTAGCACTTAATACTAGTTTATGATCGTTGACGACAATAGTACTTCTACTTTTGGTATTAGTGAACTTTTTGACGTTATATGCACGGGATGTGTGGCAATAGTGTGAATGTAGGATTACGGAAATGGAAAAGTGAGATGCAATATGGGAGGGGGGTTGGTGCAATAATTGTGCACTACCTACTTGTCTAATCACTAATAGTGCTTTGTCGATTATGTGAAACAATAGCCAACCCACGCTTGAGATGGGTACATCCGTTACTTCGGATTTCAAGTATTAATTCCACCGCTGTAAGTACACACAATTCACGGGTTCATCCTATTCTCGCGGAGAGTTTAAGGGTGCGTTTACTTTCAGAAAACAGTTTCTTGTTTTCTATCTTGATTTTTTGCATATATTTTCAATTTTCATTT
>JANKOD010000006.1:26380507-26398686 GCA_026284645.1 Erythroxylum acuminatum
AAACATGATAATAAAACCAAACATGTTTTTGTTTTCAGTTTTTTATTAGAAATCTCAACCAAACAGGTTTTTGTTTTCAGTTTTTATATTACAAATCTCAACCAAATAGGTTTTCGTTTTTTAAGGAAAAAAACAGAAACAAAAAACAACAACAGAAAAATAAAAGTGGAACCAAACGGCCCCTTAATTTATGTAACATCAGACAATCCAAACCTTAAATGCTAGTGCAATTTTAAAATATTAAATAAATATGTAATTTACATTTCAATATTTCATAAAAGATATAAATAAATGTTTACAGTTATTTTTTTTTTGAGGGAATGTTTACAGTTATTTTTAATAATAAATTTATACTTCATTCAAAACTTAATGAGTATCATTTAAAATTATTAAAGTACAATAATATATAAATAAATTCTTATCCCTATCAATTTAAGAATATTAGGGTATAAAGAAATATTAAAAATAATGACAAGAATTTGTTTAATTTTTATAAAATATTAAAATATAAATCTGGCCGTAGTATCCAATAAAATAACACCTGAAATTGACCTCTCTATGTTTTCACGGGTGAATAACGAATGACGGGATAACAGCCCACCGATGCATCTTAGACTTTCAAGTACAACAATGATTAGAGAAGTCCTTACAATTATTGTCTGCAAAAAAGGGTTGACACTGATGCATGACAAACAGCCGTTGGCGGGGGCACTCGACTTTTTGGCTTTTAACACTCCACTTCCACCGCCGTCATCGGTGGTAGGTTGGTTCCGCCGTTGCTTAGACCACACCTATTGGCCCGAGCTATGCACCGACTTCCGTAAACAGCCAATCAACTTAATTTCTTTCGTTTTATTAGAAAGATTTTGTTGCTTGACGTGGCACCGTTTGGTTGGTTTCCCTGTGGACTCGGTTTGACTGTAGTCAAAGTCAAACTCTGAAGGTGAAATTACTCAAATTGGTGAAAGGGTGAAAACAGTGGACCTTAACGTTGAAAGTACAAGGGCAGAATGATAAATATATAAAGATCAGAGAAGGGACCGAACTGCAAAAAATCAGCCTATCAATTATCAATTGATCCTTGGGGAAATGAATGGCGCAAACTGTAATATAGTAACAAAAGCAATGGCATTTCCGAAAGCTTCCAGAACGCAGGAAAAAGAAACTCTCCACATATCATTAATCCATGCCTCCACTCCGCTCTCTTCAATATTTTTAGGCTCTCTGTAATAAACAGAGCACTCAGGACAGAGAGACCAGACCTGAAAAAGAAAATATAAAGAACGCATAAAATAATAACAATGAGAAGCAGAAACCAAGCAGAGAATCTGATCAGTCATTTCTCTTCTTCAAGTCTCTGTTTCTCTGTTTTCTTTCTCTAGAAATGGGCTACTCTGTGTTAGAGAGAGGAAACTAGAGTTTGGAATCTCTGCTTAGAAGATGGCATCATCCAGCGGGTTAGCGACGGAGCTGCCTTCGCTGGAGGTGTTTCAGTGGCTGAAGAACTTGCCTGTAGCGCCGGAGTACCACCCAACTGCGGCGGAATTTCAAGATCCAATTGCCTACATTTTCAAAATCGAGAAAGAAGCTTCGAAGTATGGAATCTGCAAAATCGTGCCTCCCGTTCTGGCTTCTCCGAAGAAGACAGCGATTGCTAACTTAAACCGGTCGCTTGCCGCGAGGAATGGTGAGAAATCGCCGCCGACATTCACAACTCGGCAGCAGCAGATCGGTTTCTGTCCTCGGAGGCCGAGGCCGGTTCGGAGGCCGGTTTGGCAGAGCGGCGAGTACTATACTTTTCAGGAATTTGAAGCGAAGGCCAAAGCATTTGAGAAAATTTACTTGAAGAAGTACTCGAAGAAGGTGCTCTCTCCTCTGGAGATCGAAACCCTGTACTGGAAGGCCACTGTGGACAAGCCGTTTTCGGTTGAGTACGCAAACGACATGGCGGGTTCGGCTTTTTCGATGAATAAGAGTAAAGAAGGAGGTTCCGTGGAGGGTTTGACTGTGGGAGAAACAGAGTGGAATATGAGGAGTGTTTCTAGGGCAAAAGGTTCATTGCTGAGGTTCATGAAAGAGGAGATTCCTGGGGTTACTTCTCCTATGTTGTATATAGCTATGATGTTCAGTTGGTTTGCGTGGCATGTGGAGGATCATGATTTGCATAGCCTGAATTACTTGCATATGGGGGCTGGTAAGACTTGGTATGGCGTGCCTAAAGAGGCTGCTGTTGCCTTCGAGGAAGTGGTTCGTGTTCATGGTTATGGAGAAGAGATCAATCCTCTTGGTGACTCACTTGTTATTAGCCTCCCCTGTTTTTCGGTTTGTCCTGGTTTGATAAATTGTTGCCGTTGTTTTATTTGACGGGTGATTAAAGGATGTTTCTATGAAAATGGTGGCAACTGAACGAATCTGAGTAACTGGTATAAGTTCTATGAGATTCATTGTTGAATAATGTGAGTGAGTTGCCAGGAAGGTGGGAATGAGTGATTTTCGTGGATTCTTGGTATTCAACTACTGAATTCTTATAACTGATCTCCTTGGTGTGGCATGCATTGAGCAGATGTACATGCACACTTGTGTAGGGCTTTGTATCATTTTGTGAGCCAGGAGAAAGATGTGGAACATAGTTGGCTGACCATTGACCTAAGAATTCTTGTAGATTTAATGGCCCATTATGTGGTGCCACTTGGTGATTCCTAGGATAATCTTTCCTGTTTGATCTGTTGTATCTCTGATAGTTATAATAGCTAGTAGCTACTGATGTGTGGGTAACTCAGCATTGAGCTTCCAACCTGGGTTCAGCTACCCTTCCCCATCCCTAGGCCTAGGTGCCCCCCTAAGACCAAAAGTAACAAAAAATTATGATAGCAACTTTGGCTGTCACTTGTGGTGAACTGTTAGAGAAGGGGTCTTAGTTCTGGATCCTCATTTTTTAAGCGGAGATCTTTCTTATGGAGAAAATACTTTGCTTCTGTTTATTTATATGTACAACAGTGTTACTAAGTTCATTTATACTCCAACATATTCAACTAACTACAAATTTTGTTTACTTTCCAGTTACATTTGCTGTTCTTGGCGAGAAGACTACGATTATTTCACCCGAAGTATTTATTAATGCAGGTGTACCCTGCTGCAGGTACCTTGTTCATCTTAGTTTATTTGGTCCCTAATCCTCTCTTTCAGCTTCTGCTTTTCTGCAATTAATGGGTAACACATTCATTATAGTCCTTGAAAATACCACACTATTGGTTGGGAAGTTGCTCTTATGTGTTATGGTTGCAAGAAAATGGGTGAAATGGATTCAAAGACCTATTATTTCATGCTACAATCTCTCTTTGCTCCCTGGGGGTGATAATATGTGTTAACCTTGAAGATGATCATTGTAATTGATATCTAGATATTCTAATCCTTCCATCTACTAACATCAGGTTAGTTCAAAACGCTGGGGAGTTTGTTGTCACTTTCCCTAGAGCCTATCATTCAGGTTTCAGTCATGGTAATAATACCTATGAATCTCACCTTTTTTTTCTTTCTTTTTATTGGAATTTTGGAGATTTATTTGTGAATATGCTAATGTTTTCTATGGTTTTAATTTTTAGGATTTAACTGTGCTGAGGCAGCTAACATTGCAACCCCTAAATGGTTGAGAGTTGCTAAGGAAGCAGCTATCCGAAGAGCATCAATTAATTACCCTCCAATGGTGTCTCATTTCCAGTTACTTTATGATCTTGCTCTGGAATTTTGTGCAAGGTATAGTGCATCATTTTTTCCACTTTATTCCATCTTAACACCTTATTTTTCACTACTTTTTAGCCTGATATTTGAACTGACTCTTCATTTTAAGCTTAACATGGAAGACAAGTTCTTCCTGAATTCATTAAAAACTTTACATACTTGAGTGACTTAAGTTGCTACATGAAATTAATGATAGATCACTCCTTCTTATTCTAATTTTCACCTTGCAGAATACCTGTATGCATCAATCTAAAGCCTCGCAGTTCTAGACTGAAAGATAAGCAGAAGGGTGAAGGTGAAACACTGGTTAAAGAGCAATTTGTGCAGAATGTTATTCAGAACAATGACCTGCTTCATATTCTTGGAAGAGGATGTTCAGTTGTACTGCTTCCTCAAAGTTCTTCTGACATTTCTGTTTGTTCAACTTTACGTGTTGGGTCACAACTAAGATTGAATCCCTCTTTTGGGTTATACAGCCACAAACAGTTTGTAAAATCTGCAAAAAGTTCTATTTCTGATGAGATCTTGTGGGACGGTGAGCATGGAATGGATCGAGTAAACGAACTGTTTTCCTTGAAAGGAAAGTTTGCTGCTTCGTGTGAAAGGAACTACTTTTCCCCATCAAATGGAAGGGACAACAGTGAGACGCACACTACCAGTGGAGACAGTGAAAGAACTGGTATACACAGTGATAAGTTGTCCGATCAGAGACTGTTTTCATGTGTCACTTGCGGAATCTTGAGCTTTGATTGTGTTGCTATTATCCGACCAAGAGAAGCAGCTGCTAAATACCTCATGTCAGCTGATTGTAGTTTCTTCAATGATTGGATTGTTGGTTCTGGAGTAACTAGTGATGGGCTCGTAGTTGCCAGTGATAACGCAAATGCTTCTGAGCAGAAATCTTCAACAAGTAGGTTACATGAAGAATTCTGATCTTTTCTTGCATTTGTTACATTATAACATGATGATATATTAGATATCAATAACCATAGCAAACTTTCTATGCTGGATTTGGCCGAGTCACTTCGAAATGGTGTGCATTTTTTGCATAACATCAAAGACTCAACAGCATCATTGTTAGTGATATCAAAACTCACAAGGTTCCGGCATACTACGAGTTGGAACCCATTTGATTAGAGCGTATTGGTGTGAGGCCCTGCTTTCATTAGACTACTTGACCACAGTATTTGCAGGTCTTTTATCATCATAGCCGCTCTTAGATTTAATCTGCATGTTTTTGTCATCATTTCATCCAGTAACTTCCTTTCTTTCTGTAATTTCTGTTGTTGATTTTATGTGCATTTTAGTGATTTCCTTACTGGGACTAATTTTGAAAAACACATTTCCTCCTCTAAATCCCAGGATCAGTGGAAAAGCATATAACAAATGGTTTATATGATGCTCCTGTTCAGTGTACTAATTACCAAGTTCAGGTGACAAATCAAAGTGTTAGAGCTCCTTTTGATTCTGGAACAAAGAAAGAGGCTTCTGCACTTGGCCTTTTAGCTTTGAATTATGCTAACTCTTCAGACTCGGAGGACGGTCAGACTGAAATAAATGTATCTAATGATGATGATGAAGTTAATACGATGCCGTGTTCATTAGAAAGTAAATTTCAGGGTCAAAACTCTGCTATGATTTCCTTCAAGCAAGACTTTGTTGAAGGTGTCAGTGGTAGGGTACCATTATCGCATTCTAGACTTGATTATGGGGATGAGATTACTTTACAAATTCATGATTGCCATGCTGGTCATAAATTGACAAAACTCAAGGATAGAAATAACCAAACTCCAGAGTGTTCTGCAGAGTTTGAAACTGGTAGTCTTGTTTGCACAGAGACAAATGGTTTCGAGTGTAAATTAAAGGATTCAATGCCACATAAATCGGAGAATTCTTCCCCAGTAGTCTCCTACAGTGAAAACACAAAGGTTAGCCAGCCCATTATACCAAAGGAGCAAGTAGATGCATCATTTGGCCACAGATCTGATGAAGATTCTTCTCGAATGCATGTCTTCTGCCTTGAACATGCTGTAGAAGTGGAACAGCAATTACGTCCAATTGGAGGAGTGCATATAATGCTACTGTGTCATCCAGGTATGTTGCAATATTTCTAATTTTTATTTGATAATAATGGATTTATCATTCTAAAGTTTTACATGAATAAGTGAACATAGTTCCTTTCTTCTGAAACATCTCGCTAACTAGATGTTCTTACATTAAATTTTAATTTAATTTAAAATATTAATATAATTGTAAAGAGTAATATTAAAAGTTTTTAATTCTACAGTTCATACTTTATTAACCGTCTTGGTCTACTATTCACTTTTGTACTTCAAATAGATGCAAATTTGAAAATATCTTTGATCACGAGTGACATATGGGCTTAAAATGCTAGTAAAGAGGAAGGGGTGTGTATGGTTACGATGAGAGTAGGCTGTTTAATTGGCTTTTTCATGTTAAGTTCCTCTTTAGAAGGAAAAATTTTGGTTCTTCCATGTTGCATGTAGACAGGAAAAGGCCTTTATGATTTGATAATCAATAGTATCTCATGACTTTGTCAGATAATATTTAGTAAACTCAACCAATTCATAATACAATCAGCATAAGTGCTGTTACGAAGACTAGTTTATTTTATTGTTTCGTCACATTTTTGTTCCTACAGGAATAGTCTAACGAACCATTTACCTTCTCTGTTTACCAAATCAAAGTGATTTACGTAATTTTATTTACTGGGTGGTTCAAAAATACCTGCAGAGTATCCCAGGATAGAAGCTGAAGCAAAATTAGTGGCAGAAAAACTAGGATTTGATTGTCTCTGGAATGAGATCAGGTTTGCAGTTGCCACTAAAGATGATATAGATAGGATACAGTCAGCTTTGGATAGTGAGGATGCCATACCAAGGAATGGGGATTGGGCTGTAAAGTTGGGGATCAATCTCTTTTATAGTGCAAACCTTGGTCGTTCTCCTCTTTACAGTAAGCAGATGCCATACAATTCAGTTATATACAATGCTTTTGGCCGAACTTCTCCTGCTGCCTCACCCGCAAAGTCTAATATTAATGGAAGGAGGCCTCGGAAGCAAAAGAAAGTGGTGGCAGGGAAATGGTGTGGAAAAGTTTGGATGTCAAATCAAGTTCATCCCTTTTTAGCAAAATGGGATTGTGAAGCGCAAGATCAAGAACAAGAACAGGAAAGAAACTTCCATGGTTGGAATATACCTGATGAAAAGCATGACAGGAAACCACGGAGTACCAACAGAAAAGAAACCACCTCAGTCATTAGAAAATATGCAAGGAAGAGGAAAGTGAAAACAGAGAGCAGGTCTATTAAGAAAGGAAAATATATGGAGACTGAAGCTGCAGTTTCAGATGATTCAATGGAGGATAATCCTGATCAGAAGCATTCAATTCATAGTTGGAATGACAGCAAGTACAGGAACAAAGAAGTTTCATATGATTCGCTGGAGAATATTTCTCATCAGCTCATAGGTAGGCTTTGTAGAAGTAAGCAGGGAAAATCTGTTGACAGAAATTATACTGTCTCAGATGATTCACTGGGAGATAACTCTCATCAGCAGTATGGGAAAACTCTTAGAAGCAAGCAAGCTAAACCTATTGAGAGCAAAAAGGCAGTTTCTCGTGGTTTAGCAGAGAAAAATTCTCAAAAACAACATAGAAAAATTGGTAGGAGCAAGGAAGGAAATTGTGTCAAGGCAGGTGCAATTTTAGATGACTCGCTGGAAGATTATAATAGTCAGTGGGAGGAGAGGAGCCCCACAAATACACGGACAGATCCTTATGAGACTGAAGATGCTTTAACAGACGATTCTCTTGAGGAGAGTTCTCATAGGCTACATGTGAGGGCTTCTAGAAGCAAACAAGCCAAATATATGGTGAGGGAAGCTGCAATTTCAGATGATTCTGCAGAAAACAGTCCCCGTTGGAAGAACAAGAGGATCTATAAGGGCGACCAAGCCAAATATATGGATAGAGATGTATTAGATGATACACTGGTAGAAAGAACATGTCAGAAGCTCATGCGTTTCTCCGAAAACAAGCATCCTAAATTTATTGAGATGGAATATGCGACTTCAGATGATTCGCTAGGGGGCAGTACCCATCAACAGAACAGAAGGATTCAGAAAAACAAGCTAGCCAAATTTATTGAGAGGGAGCGTTATATTTCTGATGATTCAGCAGAGGACACTATCCAGTCGTATAGAAGGGTTGCTAGAAGCAAAAAGTCCAAGTTTATTGCAAGGGAAGATGCGGTCTCAGATGATTTGCTGGTTGATGATACTCGTCAGCAGTACAGGAGGGTCCCAAGAAACAAGAAGGCCAAATTTATCGAGAGGGAAGAGGCAGTTCCAGATGACTTGCATGAGGATAACAATCAAAAGCAGCTCAGAAAAACTCATAGAGGCAAACAAACGAGATTGATTGTAAGGGATAATGCAGCTTCTGACGACTTGTTGGAGGAAAATTCTGAGCAGTCCATGCGGATTCTTAGAAACAAGCAGAACAAACAGTTGACTCTTCGCCAGATGAAACAAGAAACTTTTCGGCAGATGAAACAAGGAACACCTAAGTTAACAAAGAAAAACACCCCCCAATCCATCAAACAAGAGAGGCAAGTGAAGCAAGGGACTCCACGTCTTCGGAACACTAGAAATGAAAAGTATAGCCAGATTGATAATCACGCTGAGGAGGTTGAAGGAGGACCTAGCACACGCCTCAGGCAAAGACCTTCAAAGTCCACAAAACAGTCGCAATCAAATCTAAAAGGAAAGCTGCAAATTATGAAGAAAAATTTAAAGAGTGCTTCAGCTGTGAAGACTCCAAGCCGCAAGAATGCTAAAGGGAAGGATGAGGAAGAAGAATATCATTGTGATATTGAGGGATGCACCATGAGTTTTGGATCAAAACAGGAGCTTGCAGTGCACAAAAGAAACCTGTGTCCTGTGAAGGGATGTGGAAAGAAGTTCTTCTCACACAAATATCTTGTGCAGCACCGTCGAGTCCACTTGGATGACCGTCCCCTCAAGTGCCCCTGGAAGGGCTGTAAGATGACATTCAAGTGGGCGTGGGCTCGGACTGAACACGTTAGAGTTCACACAGGTGAACGCCCTTACGTGTGTGCTGAGGAAGGATGTGGGCAGACATTTAGATTTGTGTCCGACTTCAGTCGTCACAAGCGGAAGACTGGTCACTCGGTGAAAAAAGCCAGAGGGTGATTGGTCACTGGACAATAAAAAGTAAGTGTAATTTAACATTGCTGATGAACGTGTTTATTCAATTGACAGGGTAGAAGTAGGCTTAAAGATAGTTTTAGGATTTCCCTGCAAGTGTAATTCAGAGTAACCAAATTGATTCCCTTTTGTACTCTTTAAGGGGTCCTAATTGGTCCCTTCGATTCACTGCAACTTAACAATTGGTTGAATCTTCAATCCCATTGATAATTCTCCAAAGAATGTCTAATGTTAATTCCTGTTTCATGTTGATGCTTTACTATACGATATTATGCAAAATTTAGAATAGTATATAGTAGCAGAAGAGTTTTGAATGTTGGATGCTTGCTCTTATACTGCGTGAGATTACAAACGTAATGCTGTTTTATGGTTTTCTATAGTCAGATGTCTGTCGTAGACTGCACAGAAAATCTAGTGGGTTGGCGCAGGTGGCGCATACCTTCGTCACTTAACCAAGAGGTTCCGGATTCGATCCCTACCTTTGGGAATGCAGCAAACTCCTGAGCCAGCGGTAACCCCCGCAAGGGATGTATCAGTACCGCGAAGGGGGATTAGTTACCGGCTTCGGCCCGGTGGACACCTCCTGGGAGACCAAAAAAAAAAAGACTGCATCGAAAGTTTAATCATTCGTATATTTTATATAACAGCGTTTAATTTTTTACTCAAATAAAAGTTAAATTATCCATATATTAAGAATTCCAAAATTAGAAATTTTATAGTAAGTAAATTATGCTTTTATATTTATAATAGAATGAAATCACTCGTTAAAATTATTATAAAACTTCTTATCATAAAATTATGTAAAATGATTATATTATCATAAGATTTTAATTTTTAAATAATACATGTTTTATACCATTTTAATTATATGCTTTCTAATTTTAAACTTTTTAAAGATGTCTTTATTTTCATTTTAAATCTCTCAAATCTTCATTTATCTTTAATAATATTTTCCACTATAAGATTAGAAACATAATTACAATATTGCGTGTAATATTGAAAATGTTTTAAAAATTGAAGCGTTAATATAAGAGAATTGAGGTTTAATATGTTCAACCAGTATGTCTTTAAGGGGTGTGACTTGATGGTTGAGAGCGGGGCTTAGCTTCGGTTAGATCTTAGGTTCGATTCCACGCTAGCCCCTTTTGTAAGAGTATGGGGCAATCGGAGTTTTACCTATAGGTGAAGAACTAGTTGGATCTTTAATAATGGGGTGCGCCCGCTTGGCCCGCCTGTAGAGTGGTGTGTTAGTTGGGCCCTCAGAAAGGTGTGCTCGCTTGGCCTGCTTACGAGGTATTCATAAAACTAACTAAAATTAAAGAATTTAAGATATGATTGAAGATCTTTAATTTAAAGTTCAATCGAAAAAATGAGGTATTAAATAAAATTAATTAGTTTATTTTGATTTATAAAAATGGATTAATATAAATTAATTAATAATTGAATGATTTTTAATAATAAAAAAATATTGGAATAAACCCAACTAAAAAATTAAAAAAAATTAAAAGAAAATGGCTGCTGAGAACGAGAAGTCAAAGAAATTGCAAGCTTATACATGATATTATTATTAATTTTGATGTTTATTTAATATACTAAAATTCCAAACGAGCCATTAATTCCAAAATCTCGTGCATTTGGATTTTCTCGCTACCATCGTTTCATCTAAGGTAAACTTTCTTCTTCTTCTTCTCTCACTAGCCCATTCACTCTGCAAAATTTAGGGTTTTGCGGGATTGAAATGCAGAGGATCAATGGAGCAAACTGAATTGCCCAATTCATTCCCTAACCCCAAAGGCAGCCCAGAGGTAGGGCTGAATTCGTCCCCATTTCCTACCGACACCAATCGTGATGAAGTTCACGGACAGTTGAATATGAACTTCGGCTTGAAGGAGGAGGAGAAGGAGCATTCGCGTGGTGTCAGTCATGATCAAGGGGTTTTTAAAGAGAATACCCTACATCAAGAACTAGAGCAGAAATTGAATTTTGGAGAGGCTAAGAATGGGGAAGAAGAGAAGCATTGGAATGGTTTAGGTGAAGAGGAATTAGAAAGCGGTGGAGTCGATGTTAACAAACACGATAACAGGGACTTGAATGATGAGAGCGAAAAGAATTGGTGCGGCGTTGAGAATATCAATAACGGGACGGGAAGCCAGCAGTATCCTCTTAGGCCTGATGCGGAAGATTGTGCCTTTTATATGAAAACTGGGTCTTGCAAATTTGGTTACAATTGCAAGTTTAATCACCCTATTAGAAGGAAAATCACGGTAGTTTTCTGCGTCGGTATTATTTTTTGTCTTTTCTTTCTACGTTTCTTGTTGCTTGGGATGAATTGTGTTTGGAAAGATGCTATATTTCACCTTGGTAAAAGGATTGGGCTTACTTTGTTTTATCTTTACTGTTTATTATGTGGGTAAAGTGCGAATCCTCTGATGTATAAATGTGTTAATATTGGGATTTCTTTCTCATATAATTTTTCGGGTGAGTACTCAAATTGACTTCTATTGTTTCTAAGGTTTCTGAAATTTCAGTGTTGTACTATCTTTAGGATGTATGATTGGAGGCATTACCTAACCTTTTGGTGTTTCTTTGTCCATAAGCCGGCCAAGGAGAAGTTGACAGAGGGAGAAGAAGCTACCGAGAGGCCTGGCCAGACAGAATGCAAGGTCATTAGTTTCATAGATGGGTTTGAGATTTTCGCTTGACCTAAGGATGCAATACAATCTCTGTGTACTTGTTTTGGGCCTATTTTTGCAATTGAAATGACAGTTGTGTTGAATTATACGGATCTGAATTTATTGGTTGATTACCAACAATATAAATCAGATGGATATACTGTTCAAAACATGGGTTGCATATACTTAACAAAAACAAAAAATTGTCTCCTATCAGTTTTGAGGACAAACTTCTGATTTGCAGTTTATTATTCACATGAGATATGCATTTTGGAAGCTTAGGACTCCTCCAACAGAAATGTAGTAAATTTAAAAATTTTAGTTCCGTAACTTTAAGCTGGAATGCCATTCTGGATGATGATTTTCATGGAGTTATATAATCAGTGAATTCTTCATTAGCAAGTAGATGATTTCTTTTTTGGTTTAACGTTACATGCATGTCTGAGGACTGATATCTATTTAAATTCCATGCTTATCTTCTTGAGCCTTCAACAGTATTACTTGAGGACAGGCGGCTGTAAGTATGGAAATACTTGTAAATACAACCACTCAGGGATTAAACCTCCAGTATTGCCAGTTTCAGAGCTTAATTTTCTGGGGCTCCCTTTCAGACCGGTACTGCATATGAGAGACCTTGAAAAGTTTTCCCTTAGCTAAGTTATTCTTGCTTATCCTGAAAATTTCTTGATTACAAGGGGAAGAAAGAGTGTCCATATTACATGCGCAATGGCTCCTGCAAGTATGGAGCTACCTGCAAGTTCAATCATCCAGATCCTATGGCTGCTGGAGGAAGTGAGCCTTCTTCAGCATTTGGCAATGGTGGCTCTGCTCTACATGTGCCATTACAATCAAGTGTGGCATCATGGTCTTCACCAAGAGCCCTAAATGAGACCGCTTCATTTGTCCCAGTGATGTTTTCACCAACCTATGGAGTTCCTACCCAAAACTCAGAGTGGAATAAATATCAGGTGTCCCTGTTATTCTCCATTTTCTTGTGCCATTTATCTCTTCCACTTGATCTCAAGCTTGTATCATGAGAGTTTTCTGCCTCTGCATGGTATTATTTCACTCTCTTATGATGACAGAACTTCTTTATGTTGATATGTTTCATTTATCTCTTAAGTGCTGTTTGATATTGGTTAGCGATTTGCCACAGATGTGTTTGGTTTGTCTATATGTGAATGAAGTTGTGGGATGTACATTTCTCTCTCGTGAGTTTTCATTCAAACTGGTCTAGCAAATAATCTTGCCTACTTTCTCTCAAGTTGGAATGGAAACATGTCAAGTAAGCTAGTATAGGATACAAGAGATGTATTCTTTTCATTGTTATCTTTATCGTTTTATATGTTTGAGGGTGCATTCCTCTACCTTTTGTTCCTTTTTCTTCACAAGTATTATTTTCTTCTCGATTAGCTTGAGGTGGTTGTGTTTAATGACTGCTTCAAAAACTTGTAGGCTCAAATTAAAAGCATTTATTGAATCTCTTTGTTCTTTTAGGCTCCTGTGTACCCTCCAGAAACAAGCATACATCTGTCTCCAGCATATGTCATCAACAATTCAGCAACTGATACAAATGTCTATGGGCTTCAGCAGCAGCTGCAAGTAGGTGAATTTCCTGAGCGGCCTGGTGAGCCAGAATGCAATTTTTATATGAAAACTGGGGACTGTAAGTTTAAATCTACCTGCAAATTTCATCATCCAAAAAATCGTATTTCAACTTCAACACCATGTGCACTCAGCGACAAGGGCCTGCCACTAAGACCTGTAAGTTATTGTTCTTTTGAAAGTAATATCAGAAAATTCTTGTCTTTCCTCACCGCAGAAATTACTGATCAACTTCATTAAATTTTACCTTTTCTTAGAATTTTCCACTGCATACTACGATGTTTTTGCTATATCTACTAACTTTTATTTTTATATATAGAAATATCTAGTTGACAAAATTTTTTGCTTCAGAATCACTTCTAATATACTGCAGTAGTAGTACCATATACTATTCTTACCACTGATTTTTACATTGCTTTTTTTTTCCGACCATCGGAAATCTTCACATTGGTCAATTTGGGACTAATCCCCCTTTTTGTCATCTCTAGGATCAAAGCATCTGCTCATACTACAGTCGCTATGGCATTTGCAAATATGGCCCTGCTTGTAAATTTGATCATCCAGCAACAGCATCGGCGGATGATGATCAACATACTTCCTTAGGCCAATCTGCAACTGAGGAAGCCCCAATCGCTTAAATGCAACTGAAAACGATGTTGCAATTCACTCGGACTATGTATAAAATTTTGGTTGACGGCTTCAGCTTTTTAGGTCAAAACGAATGCAAGGGTTTGAGCTTTCTCCCTCAAATGCCGGATTTTGCTGTATTTTCTTGTTCAGCTGCCACAAGCTTTTTCAAACGAGTGGCACCATATATTTATAACGTGTCAGTATTTTACCAAGCCAAAGTGAAATCAGGATATGTAAATCGTTTGTATTGTGTTAAATTATCCTTTATACCAGTTACTGCAGTATAATTTACATTCTGTCAAGGAATTACTTTTTTACTTCTGTTAGATATTTTGCTCATTTTGGTGGGTTTTATTAATAATTTTTTTAATTATACCTTTTTATTGAAGTTATAGTATAATTCTCTTCTTCAGCTTCAAAAGCTTTTTTTCATACCAGTGGCACAATTTCATACCAGTGGTAAATAAAAGGAAAGCATCAGAAGAATCATTTGAGAGAAGTGGATGTACAATGAAAAGAATTAATGAGCAGAAACCCCTCGCGTAAAAGTTGAAAATTCAGAAACAGGAACAAGATTAATTTCCATGATCAGAAACCCTCCATATATCTGCATTTCAGTACTACTCAAATCAGAAGCAGAAGTTGGTGTAAACAATCCATTAATGGGCACGTACGATAACTTCAAAGATAATGAAGGATTGATTCACTTCTTCCAGCATAGCCATTTCTTCTGCATGATATTTGATTAAACTGTAAGCTAACATGCAAAGAACATGAAAGATGATTAAATTATATGATGTTTACCTTTTGAGGAGGAGACTGATCGGATTCCTTTTTGTGGTCGTGATGATCATTGTTGGCATGAGGGTTGATAATGACGTTTGCAGGTCTGTTGTTGGTCTTCTTCTGATCTCTGGCCTTATTGAATATCACCGTAAAACCTTCCCCCGACGCCGGATTGTTGACGTCCCACTCTCCGAATTTAGGCAAGGCCCTACCCCCCTGCCACAACAAATTGTGTTCTTTAGTTTCATGCATACCATCCTAAATATATAATGTACATAATTAAAGACCAAAACAATTAATACATTTCAATTGTAAAATCCTATAAATATTCTTCAGTAGCACTTTGTTTTTTATAAACAATGACCTGTGATTCCATTCTGGTGCTTTTCTCGATCCTTCTGGGTTGTGATTATTCAGTAGCAGAAGAAGATAACATACAGCAAGTTGACATTCCAGGTTTATGCATGCATGTGATTTCTTGATAAATAAGGTCACGTATTATTATTCTGTATATATCCAGAAATCGGGTGATGAAGATTGACATGAATTGTAAGACACAGAATCATTAATATTGTTACTCACCGATGCCATGAAGCTTGAAGATGAACACGTACGTAGGATTGCGTTATCAAAAATACAGGAGAGATAGGGAGAAAATTAAGTTTTTGTTTGTAAATAATATCTATTGGAGAGATAAAATTAAAGTAAATCTAATTTTTTTAAAAAAATTAGATTTATTGGAAGGGAAAGAGATTAGTTTGGTTTAAGTTATAGATGGTTAATTTGGAGTGTTTGTTAGGGTTAGCTTTTCTTGTTCCTTTTTTTGGTTTTAAATTGGGATGAAAACAAAAATTGGTTGGCTATGGCGTTATACATGCTCTTTTTTGTGTTGCTAACACTACAAGAAAAGAACAAAATAATGACGGAAGTTTAAGGACCGAAATATTTCAGTCGGTAAATACCGACGGAAACACATATATGTTGGCAATGTTGGTCTAGAAATAAAGTTTAGTAGCGGAACAAATTCCGTCAGTAATTACGGTCAGTAATTTTATATATAATTCATCATCTTTGAAATGAATGAAAACGACGTCGTACGGTTATCCCGAAAAGACGTCGTTTTGACGTCGTTTGGTTAAAATCCAAACGACGTCGTTTTGTACAATTATAAACGTAAAAAATATAAACAAAACGGCGTCGTTTTAGTTTTTTGTTTAAAGCAGCCGCAACCCCTCCTCCCAACCCAGCCCGTGTGCCTAGTTTTTCTTCCTCCCCTCTTTGTCGATCTGTCGCCTCTGTCTGCTGCCATCGCCGTCGTCCTCAGCTGTGCTGTCGTCGTGGAGGCCTTCGTCGCCGACGTCCTCTGCTCCGGCGGTCTTAACCCAAGGTATTGTTTTAGAAAACCTTACTCTCCTTTCTCTAGTGAATGACAATCGGTGGATGAATATTTTTGTTTCTCCTTCAGCTTATGTTTGGTTTTAAATGTTTTATTTAATGATTGTTAATATATTTTATGTATTTGTTGGAGAATAATGGAATTTTTTTTAGATTTTGTCTTGAATTAGGAATGAAGAAGTTTATGCATAACATGTGTTTGACAAAATGCATAGTGTTTGATTTCCATTGTTTTTGTTTCGTAAATAATTTGTTTTTGTGTTCTTGTACTTATTTTAGGTGTGAGAAAATTTCAATTACAAAAATTGGATACTAAGAAATGAAATTTAGCATCCTAACATGAAATGAATAATGTAAAAAAAGGTTATTACTTATTGTCGGGGCCATTGATCTTTGTATAATATATTAATAATTAAACTTAATTGAATATTTGAATAAAAATGATTAAATTTAATATAATTTAATCATTAAATTATAATTTGTTTAATATAATTTGTTAGAATTTTAATAAAATAATATTGTGTTATTTTTTTAAATAAAAAATAACTAATTATTGAAAATTTTAAAAATTAATTACACCAGCATTTATGTGATTATAATTATATTATTGGCATGTTAAGTGTGATAATTTAATGATATTGTGACAAAGATGTTATAAAAATTTAATGGAGTGTCTTTATAATCCATTAGGTCAAGAAATGGACCCTAACCGGTGCGTTTTGCTATCCACTTGACAGCTTAGGCGCTCAATTCTAGTCAGCTTCGTCGCTTAAAGGCTTCTTCCCCAAAATTTGAATATGAGACCTTAAAATGTTTTAGATTTCAAGTAAGTAGATGCTCCAAGATATTCATTTTCAACGTTGGAGAATCATTCAAAATTATTAAAAATATAGTCATTCCAAATTATTAAAAATATAGTCTTCATTTAAAGATAAAATTTAGGAGTAGTAAGATAGAGCAGTAAAGATAAAATCTGTTATTTATTAAAAGATAAAATTTTATCTGTTAAGATAAAGTTGTTATCAGTTAAGGTTTAAACTTTTAAAATTTTGATTTGTTTGCTTAATTTTTACTGAGATATTAGCTAAATTTGTTATTTCTTTGCCTATATATTTAGGTCTTCAACGTCAATGTAAAAAGTAACTCATCAATAAATTGCCTCTTGCATTATCTCTTTTTTATTCTGTTTTTTAGGTTAAATTCTAGTTCTAAAATTTAATATGGGAGCAAAGAGTGGCAATAAGAAACCAAGAAAGTGGGAAGATGGTGGAGGAGCCTATCTAGCAAAGATTCCGTCATTAAAAAAGAAAAGAAACATTACTCAATGTGGTCATTGTAAGAAGTTTGATTATGAAGAGAAAGATTACTGGCATAAAAGGAAGTCTAAATACTTTAGATGTAAACGATTTAGACATTTGAAAAATGATTGCAAGTTCAACAATGGAGAAGAGGCAAATACAATGCAAGTGATTGAAGAAGACAACATCTTTTAGTTAGTGAGAAGTGCACCAAAACGCATCATAGAGAGAAGTGCTATATGGAAATAAGTGATGAAAGAAGTGCTTATGTTGAAGAACAGAGAGAAGTGCTACAAAGAAAAGAATTGTAGAGAGACGTGCTCTAACCGTTGAAAGGTGATGGGAAGTACACCATCAAATTCAAAAAGTCTTACAATTTTGAATCAAAAAGAAATGTTGGAGAATGATTCAAAGTTGTTAAAAATGTATTTTTTATTTAAAGAAAAAATTTGAGAGTAGTATGATAGAGTAGTAAAGATAAGAAAGTTAAAATTTTATTTGTTAAGATAAAGTTGTTATTCGTTAGGATTTAAATTTTTAAATTTTGATTTGTTTACTTAATTTTTACTGAGATATTAACTAAGTTTGTTATTTTATTGCTTGTATATTAGGCATTCAACTTACAACTCCTCAATAAATTGCCTCTTATATTAACTAAAAAAATATAATTTTTCTATTTTAAAATAATAAAAAGTTTTAATATTTTATTATTAATTATATACAATTTATTATTAATTATATAAAAATATTATTATTAAATATTTAATTATATGTGATTTCTATTTAAAAATAATTTATTTATATTT
>JANKOD010000006.1:26410241-26427823 GCA_026284645.1 Erythroxylum acuminatum
GTGAAGAGGCATTCAGATACGTATCTATGGCTATAATATAAAGTTGTGTATCAAAATCTAGGCAGTAGGAGTGAATACAAATTTAAATATCTCAAATCTTCTGACCACTAATTAATTAATATCACTTCCTAAAGCTAATTTCACATGCTGGTGAGATAACTTGAAACTTAAAGTACAACTGTTGAGGCAGATGCAATGTTACAGTATCGTTATTGACTTTGGTCCCATACGTCAGACTCTTATGTGTCTTTTTCTTTCACATTCTAGTTATTGACTGCTCAATGATGTAATATGTTAATTTTGGACTAAAAGGTGGAATCAGCCACCCTAGCTGCCCTCACACCCAGGCTCGACCAGATTGTGAGTGGTTAAACCACGGTTTGATCCCAACCAGCTTCTCGGAAAGGCGGCCCAGCGCTCGGTAGAGATAATAATTATGAGATTTATATTGAATTTATGTATTACACCTTAATATTCCTAATTATTGTTTTATTAAGACTAGACATTAATAAAATACAAAAAGACTAGCACATGTTATGTTTTTCTTTACAAAAAAAGTAGTTCATCTCATACGCTAAAGTATGGAGATATTTAAATAAACATGTAGGTACTTATTAGAGAACATGTTTACTGAACAGACCCGATATGAAAATTTTATTTAAAACATTGCTTGTATGCAGTGGCGGATCTACAATGGGAGCAAGTGGGGGCAAGTGCCCCCACCCCCACTGCCCCCAATAGATTTTCTACAAAAACATTATTTTTTTGTTTTGCTCCTATAAAAAAATAAAATTTTACTTTTATTAAAATTTTGCCTCCATCAAAAATAAAATTTTATCTCTATTAAAATTTTGCCCCCATTCAAAAAAAATTCTGGATTCGCCCTTGCTTGTATGTCTATAGAATTCTCATTGTGATGATTGTATAAGTGATCATTTAACCTGAGATCACCAAAGTTATGTTATATAGGGATTACTATGTTTTTATACTACTTATAACTTATTTAATCATGAGACTTTAATCGGTAGTTATTAGATGTAGCATGAACTATATATATATAGAGGTAGTTGTGTGATCAAGATATGATTCATCACCTTAAAATAATTAGAAAGAATGTTTCGTTGTTCTCGATTAGTATTGATTCAAAAAATCATTGGCCAAGGTAGAATGACACTTTGTAAATATTTTACAAATGTCATTAATTGAATCAATAGCTAATGACAAAGAACTAATATGATTGGACTCAAAATAAAGGGAAGGAGAAATTGATGGTTCACAGCAATGAAGAAGTGGACGTAATATCTACAGGGGATGTATGTACTGAACTTTGTTGTAAGGTTCATTTGGGTTTTACACGACACATTTTATATATGATATTTTGATCTATTTTGGACAAAAAGGGTTAATGTTTTATATTTAATTCGTTTGTTATACAGTTGTTGCTTAATGCAAAACATAAAGGTACAACCTTCTTGTTATATGGTTTGTATAGAATGTGTCTTACCCTGAATCAGATAAATGCTTCTTCGTATCTTGCTAAACAAGTTATGAAATGAAGGATCCTGATGAATGAGAAGTCATACATGGTGTGGCATATAAGTTTAAGCCTCATTTTCAGAGCTAGGGTTGAGAGATTGATCAAGGAAAGCATTTCTCAATTCTAGATTATGATGATCTGGGAACATGTGCTGACTGTTGCAGGGGTAAGTTGACTAATAAAGATATTGTGGTCAACTCACGCTTTTGACTTGTTGAGCCTGATACATAAAGATATTGGTAGACCTTATACAGTTGCATTGTGCAATTCTAAATGTATTGTGACATTTGTTGATGATTATTCCTATTACAATTATGTGTTCTTGCTTAATGACTAAAGGTTGAGAACCAAATGGAAATTTTCATTAAGATAGTCAGATTTGACCATGGAGGAGAATATCATGGCAAACATGGTGTTTTAGGACTTTAAAAGGTCCATTTTCTAGATATTTGGAATCAATTATAATAGTGACTTAATTAACTATACCGAGTAGTTCTGATCAAACTGCTGTGTTGCCGAAAGGCATAACTGTACCCTAAAGGACTAGAAGAAGTTGATGCAGAACAAGGCTATTCTACCTAATTATCCAGAAGTTTGAAAACTCAGTTTTGCACACATTCGTGTATGAGGTTTCGCACACATTTATGTATGAGGCTGCCCTACTAAGGTAGTATAATCCTTATAAAGAAAGATTGCATGCTCGTTCCTCTTATTGTTATTTAGTAAGATATCTCGACTATTTTAAGGCTATAGCTTTTATTGCATAGAAGGTGAGACCAGAATAGTGGAATCACAAACAACTAAGTTTCTAAAATACAATGTCTATGATGATAGCGGACCCTTTGACCCTTTGGATGATAGTAGGGAGGATACGACAGTTATTATGCACCCGCTACTCATACAGTTAGATCCGGTGGATTTAGGCCTTTGTATCGTGCTTGTACAGGAACATGAATCCATACATGCACATACAGAGGTCCCTAGAGGTATAAGATCTAATGTAGTTAAGTAAATCCACTAGAGTGAGACGACCTGCTATCTCATCTGATTACATAATCTATTAGGTGAACAAGACTATGATATTAGACATGTTTCGAATCCAATTAGTTTTACAGAAGCCATTTCTGGACGCAATGCGGATGTGTGGTGGGATGCAAAGAATGACGAGATGCAATCCATGAAGCATAGTAAAGTTTGGGAACTAGTTGATTTACAGCAGAACTGCAAACTCGTCAGTTGTAAATGAAGATTAAACCTAAAGGATTTCAAGATAGAGTTCAACGGTTTATAGGCTGGCTCAGTTGCCTAATGTTTCACTCAGAGAGAAAGGTTAACTTTAATGTGACCATTTCTCTTGCATCCTCATAGGATACATTTTGAGTGATTAAGGCAATTGTAGCTCATGATGATATAGAGTTACATCAGATAGGTATCAAAACTGCTTTCCTGAATAAAGACCTTTATAAAGATGTCTATATGGTACAACCTGAAGGATTTCAGGATCCAAATGGAACTGACATGGTTTGCGCTTTATTCAGTTCAATATATGGTTTACTTCAAACCTCCTGAAAGTGATACCTTACATTTGATGATGTTATTACCTCTTTCAGCTTCATGCAAAATAAAGTTTAAAGATGCATATATCACGAGGTCAAGGGGAGCAAAGTTATCTTCCTATTATTGCATGTGGATGATATATTGCTCACAACAAATTACTTAACCATGTTGTATAAGGTTATGCAATGTTTGGTCGAGAACTTTGACATAAAGGACCTTGGCGTAGCATCTTTTGTCTTAGGTATTCAGATTCATCGAGACAAATCTTAACACTCATCAGACCTCTCATAGAATGCATATATTGAGTATATATTACAAAGGTTTATTACAGATAACTATAAACCTGTCGTAGCTCATATCTCTTATAGTGAGAGATAACCTTTGACACATTATCCAAAGAATAAAGTAAAGAGAGAGGTTATGAGGAATATTCTGTATTCTAATACAATTAATAGTTTGATGTATGCTCGACTATGTACTAGGCCGGACATTGCATTTACTGTTTGACTATTTGGTCAGTATCTAGTTAACCCAGGAGTAGACCATTGGAATGCAGTCTAGCGAGTGTTGAGATATTTAAAGGAACTGAGGATTATATGTTGACATATAGCACATATGGCACAGTCAACAGACTAAGCCTCGTAGGAAATTCATATTCAAATTTAGCTATGTGTCCGGATGATCGAAAGTTAACTTAAGGTTACATGTTTTAAGTTTGCAGATGGTACAATATCGTGGAAGAGTGTCAAGTAGACACGAGTGACTTCCTTGATCATGCATGTAGAGTGCATGCTATGGGGCTAATTCACAGACGGTTTAGCTCATAAACTTGATTTTTGAGTTGTTTATGGTTAATTCAGTGGCTAGACCCATTTGGTTGTATAGTGGTAATCTTCTTGCTATGTTGTTTAATAACAACAAAGAATATCATAGGATCTTAGCATTTAAAGGTCAATTATTTGGCCATAATGGTGTTGATACAAAAAGGTGACATTAAGGTTTGGAACATTTAATAACTGAGGAAATGATAGTCGATCCTTTAATTAAAGTACTTCGCTCACTTGTTTTTGTGACACAAGTATACAGTATAGGTGTTTTGACGTCTTTAGACAATGTTAGTTAGGAGATCGTTATGTTTGCTCCATGTACATTTGTACATTTTGATGTATTATGATAGTATGATGGTTCATTGATAAAGATGATAATTGTTTATCCTCAGTAATACGTGTTATCATACATTGTCATAATACATATGAAACTCTTAAGATTTGTGTCAATCTTAAGCATTTAAAGGTCATTGGGCATATATACAGATTGACCTTGAGCCTATTTCATTAAGACACATACAGTTTTATATGGATATCCATAAAGTTTTACATGACACAGGGGGTATAAGTTTTTAATCTTATAAAGGTTATATAATGCAATTTAGCATTTAGTTAGAGAACATAAAGGTATTCTCTAATGCATTTTAGCATTTAGTTGGAGAACATAGGTTTTCTCTAATGTAGTTTAGCATTTGGTGAGAGGAAACAAGTTTTATCTAATGCTGTTTAGCATTTGGTGAGAGCAAACATGATTTTTCTAATGCAGTTTAGGATATGTAGTTTAGCATAAAATTGGAGAAATCGAGACCTACAAACGAAGATGATATAATTTAGATCATAAAAGTATCATCTTAGTTTCCACACTCCATCTTCCCATTCATGTTAATGAGGTATTAGGTATACGTGATTGTATTGGATCCGTGTTGCACATGACACATATATTTGATACTTTTCGGTATCGAAAGTCTTGTAGGATAGAATGATAGACTTTCGTTATCTTTGGATAAAATGTTCTGTTGTCAAACTTAGTTAACTAATTCAGTAGCGTGACTTAACCGAGTTTTTAAACTAAAGTCAAAACTGCAATTAATGTTTGTTTAAGGGGGAGAATGTTGGACAATTTTGTCATTTCCCATAAAGTTGGACAACAATTTATTGCAATTTACGATTTTTGAATAATTTATCGGTTAAGTTACGTAATTTGATCCTGATAAAGATAATAAAGTGACCCAATAAATGATCTAAATCAATAGATCGAAGTCCGTGAAAAAAATGGATCTCAATTAGTATGGACCGAATTCATATTGGGCTTGTGATGGGGAAGCCTGATATGGAAGTTATATATAAATGTTAAGGTCTTCTGCAGTTGCTCATATCAATCATAAGTATAAGGATTCTCTGATCTATTAAGAGAGCTTACATTTTGAGAAAACTGTAGAAAGACCTTACCCGCATCTTGGAGAGTAGTTCCCGTAAAGGCAGCCGTAGATTTGCACTCGTTTCGGTTTCGGAGAGCTCATTTGAAATTATGAAGACCAAAATCAGATATTTTCCACATTTCTTTATTTTTTACCTTTTCATGTTCAATCCGGAACACGTAACTAATATACCGTTACGTATTACAATAAATGCCTAGCCTAGTTAAATAAACACTTTTTAGTGGAAAATTCTTTAAAACATTTAATACTATAAAATAAATTTAAAATAAAAATTAGAATAAACAGAAAAAGAACTCCGGATTTCACCCGCGGATGTGGAGGGTAATTAACAACTCATTTAAGGCCCCGACCGATTCTGCACAGATCCAACCACCCATGGCTTCATCGTACTCTTCACCTTAAATTGCCACCGTCGTATTGAAACTACATCTTAACTTTCCTATCGCTGTATTAAATTACTTCAGTTTCCTAAGTTCTTTATTGCTAGCTAACGATTTTCTGATATTTGTCCTGTTCAGTAACAAGCGGTTATTTTATATTACTGATTGTAAAGATTGATAAAAAAAAAGTCTTAACATATTCGGATTCTTCGTTTTGTAAAAATCTAAAAAGGTGTTGGAATCTGAAAAGGTCACGCAACTTTTTTTTTTGTTATTTTTATAAAGAAGTTATTTTTATAACTTTTACTGATATTTTCCGAGACTCACCCTTTATATAAAGATTAATAAACTAATCAAAAATGAGTTTGGATTCTCTGTCCAATATTATGGTGTCTTATTCTATCCTATAAATCTCAGTCATTTATTTATGTGAATCTTGCATAAATAAACTTAAAATCCGCATAAATGAATGGCTAAAATTTATGGAACAGAATAAGATATCATAATATTAAACAGAGGATCCTGTCTATCAAAAACTGGTAACCTTATTCCAGAATTGACAGGTTCTCGTCTTTCAACCTTATTTAAAAAAAAGAATGATATGGGAAGAGATGTTCTCCTCTTATATCCTTATTCTTCCAATTTCCATCTTAGCATTAAATTAGTTTACCCGTTTCATTTACTTCTACACTTGTACGAAATAGTGAATAGAAAACTGATCAAGATATGAACATATGGCACAAGTATCATTTTCCTTTTCTGTAATATCAAAAAGCATTAATGGCTGTCGGTTGGGCAGGTAAGAATCATGAACATCGTTGTTTTTAACCGTCTCAGGGTCTTCTTCATGAATAAAACAGAATCACCCTTTGAATTTTGCTGCTCTGACAAGGATTCGGAAATTGGAACTATATGTATAAGCTGCGTAATACTAGAACAAGCAGCTGTATTTACCAAGCCTGAAACCCTTGCAAGAATTAACAGAATGGCGACGTCTTTCTCACATTTCTCTAGCAAAATCAGAGTCACTACCTTTTTTATCTTGTATTCAAGTCTTGCTACCTCTATTTCTACAAAAACTAGCCCGGAAGCCATACCCTTCAAGAAGATCTATGCTTTTGGTGATTCCTTTACTGATACTGGCAACACAAAGTCTCTATCAGGTCCTAGTGGTTCCAATTCTCCATATGGCATCACTTTCTTCCACCACTCTACCAACCGATACTCTGACGGTCGGCTTGTGATCGACTTTGTGGCTGAATCACTGTCCTTGCCCTTCTTACCTCCGTACCGTTACATGAAGGGCAATGGAGGTTATGGTGTCAACTTTGCTGTTGCTGGTTCTACTGCTATAAGTCATTCTTTCTTTGTAAAGAACAATCTCACTTTGAACATTACTCCAGAATCCATCCAAACTCAGCTTTTGTGGTTCAACAAGTTCATGGAGCGTCAGGGGTGTATAGGGTCAGCATCTTCAAGCCCCGCATGTAAAGCAGCTTTTGATGATGCATTGTTCTGGGTTGGTGAAATGGGAGTTAATGACTATGCATACACTATAGGATCTACTGTTCCTAACGAGACCATTCAAAAGCTTGTGATCAGCAGCCTCACTGGATTTCTAGAGGTATGAGCTTGACTTCTTCATCTTCGATTAGTTTTTCCTTGCAAGTCTTCTGAAACAACTAGCCTGTATTCTGATAGCTAGGGTTAAAACCTTATCATCGACCAGAGTTCAAATCCTGTACGAGCATTCTGATACACTAAAAACAAACATTGGAAGTCTGTAAACTAATATCGGCATATATGATAAGGTTTAGCCCTATTGAATACCACTTTGCTCTTGTTTTGAAGATTTGAAGCTGATATCCTTATTCTCAACTATTCAAGTCATCCTAACAGAACATTGGTGATGATTTTGCAGAATCTATCGATCTGATTTCATATCGCTTCAATTTCGCTAAATTGCAGGAAATATTAAATAAAGGAGCAAGACATGTTGTGGTCCAAGGTCTTCCACCATCAGGATGCTTGCCACTGGCCTTGGTTCTGACTTCTGAAGATGACAGAGACAACATAGGCTGTGCGAAGAGTGTGAACAGCCAAACCCAAAACCATAACATGATTTATCAAGCCAAATTGCAAAACCTTAGGAGGCAATTTCCTGAAGCTGTCATTACTTATCTCGATTACTGGAATGCATATCACACGGTCGTGGAAAATCCGGCAAGGTACGGTTTCGAGGAGCCACTGAAGGCATGCTGTGGTTCTGGAGGCCCTCCCTACAACTTCCAAGTGTTTGCTACATGTGGTACGCCTTCTGCAAGCGTCTGCCAAACCCCTTCTCAGTACATCAACTGGGACGGTGTTCACCTCACTGAGGCCATGTATAAGGTACTTGCCGACATGTTTGTCAATGGAACATTCAGTCACCCTCCGTTTAGTGAGTTGTTGGCTAAGAAACTGCGTGGAGATTAAACAATTTGTAGCTTTTTCAGTTAGAACACAGTATCTCCAGTCTTTGTGGTTGAGGTTTTGGTTCAAAGAATATTTAATCCTGTCGGTTTACTATTAAGTATTAACTACTGGCAGATAAGTTTTTCAAGATCAAATAAAAACCATATTATGACATTTAGTATTCAACTTACCATTATGAAAAATATAATAACTTTTATTTTGATCCATCTCAATAAGTTATACCAGCAATTCACAATCTCATAAGACTTGAAGTCTGAATATAGAAAAACAAGATCCTGGATATCCTCCTTGGTCATACTTCATATTCCAACTTGAATTTACAGAGAAATAAACTTACCAAAAAGAAAAAGTGCACAGAACATAATTCATAAAAGTGCACAGAACATAATTCATTCACTTCTACGGCTTTTAAATTGCACTTGACGAGGATAGAAAGGCAATTTATCAATTTCCATAAAAAGTTTGAGAAAAGCCATAACATTTAACAACTATGCCTCTATTCTGAGGTTATATATATTATTCTTAACAGTTTCCAAGGAGATACAATGAATTATGAAAACCTCATCAGGCTTACATAAAAGCAATGGTTGGCATTTTCTTTCTCTATACATGATTGCACCTGCTCAAGCTAGATCAAGTACTCATAATACATCAAGACATTTTCTTTCTCTATACATGATTGCACCTGCTCAAGCTAGATCAAGTACTCATAATACATCAAGAACAGAGCGTCCGGGATGTCTTTAGGGAGGCTATTTATATAGAGGTAGAAGCGGAATATATCATCCTTCAACACAGTTTTTGTGTCAACAACATCAGTACTGCATGTTAGAACCCATAAGTCACCAGAATTGACTCTTCTAAGACTACCTCGGCAAAATGGACAAGACTCATTCCTTGTGTTCCTGGATATCATCTCATGCTTCTGTCATGTCCTATGTTAAATTCTGAAGAACATAGAAATGAGAAGGAAAAGGGTACTTCACATACCAGTCACGGTAGCAATTGACGCACATTGTATGGCAGCAGGTTGGCACGACCATTTTTGTGCAAGCCTCCAAGCAGATGCCACATTCATCTTCCCTCTCCAGATCCGAATCCAGAAGTTTCAGCCTATCCTGTAATCTCTTCTTTATAGCCATCTCCATGCAGTGACCTTCTTCATGAGTCACTTTCAGTTCTGTAAAGTAACCATGAAGTTGTTGCAGTGACGGTAATATAACACCTGCCATTTGGAATCAGCCACAGATTGAATAATATCTATGCAACAACCATAAAAGCTCGACTCTCGTGAGCACTCTAACTTGGAACTAAACTTCGGGAGAACTGGAAGCTCAAAATCTTGGAAGCAGATTTCTTTACTGATATACGCTTATCTAATAAATACATACATGGGCAACAAGAACAGAGGTATTAGAGACAATCTACGCACCATAGAACTCCCCAACGGTTGCTTTCCTACCCCATGAAGAGATCTTTGGCCTCCCATCTGAATATATCTGATATAATTTATTGTCCAATACAATCAAGGATTTAGAAATTATTGAAAAAGTGGAGCAGGAAAAGAAAAATATAGCAAACAAGAGAAAATAGAACAAGAAAAGAGATATATATTCAACCATTCAGTCCATAGGGATTGCACAAGGAAATAAGTAATGACAAAGGAGTGTGGACCAACCTTATATACAACAATATGAAAAAGGTTTAAATATCTTGATAGTAGACATCTGCAAGAGCAATCCGACCACCGGAGTAACAAGAAGAAAATAGGAGCCCAGGGTTTGTAAACTAGTTTCATCTGAACACAAAACTCACCCTTGGCTCTTGGTATAGATGCTGCCCTGCATGTAAAATTCAAGTTATACCCACAAGTAACAGACAGAGCCCCTTCCAAGTCAAGCAAAGGAGAAGCAAAAAAGAGTAAAGCTGAAGAACTGTAAAACCCATCAAGAAAAACATATCCGATCACAAATTGCCAATAATTTCAGAGAATTACTCCACCGCATAAGGGCATTAGTTATACCAGAAATTAACAGAAATGAGATAAAATGAGACACGCACAACAAGAGAAGAACGCTTACAGCACATTAGCATGTTGGATATCAGCTTCAAGCACCTTGACAGAGTCTTGGTAAGAGTACCCAGAAGCAAGTTCATAATAATCCATAATCGCAGTCACTCTTGGCCCTTAGAACAGAAAAGATATATAGGAGGGAAACGGTCAAATAAATAAGGAAAATAGAAGTTGGTCCAATCTAACTCCTACACTCATAAAGCATTGAACTTTCTTGTTAGTTGAACAAAAGCAAGGTAGAAAACGTAAGTTCTTGGGAGTCTAGACTCTCTAGAATGTGTCGTTCGTTTTGATGTTTTCTAAAGAACCCACCAAATCGTCCAAAAGTAAATTGCCCCATGTGATCCTACACAAACACAAAAAACATGAAGGCTGTCTTCTTTCTTTGTTTTATAATTAATTTTCGGTTGGTTATACATTACAATCTAATGCAAGTATTAGTGCTAGCTTTAGAATAATGTGTCTTGGACTCTGTTTACTGTTCAGTTGGCAAACACGAGTTGGCAAACAAACTTCTCCTTTTTATCTAATCATAAGGGCTTATAAAAACTGAACAGAAGTCATGCAATTCAAGTTTCATATTCCCACTGTACTTGTCATCGAGTTGGATATAACTGCTACAAAAATCACAAAATCTACAACTCGCCAGCTTTCAGGATAGGATTTCATTCCTCTATAGCTAAGAAAATGTTAAAAAGCTTTTTTCTTTAAGTTCCAAGGAGAAATTTGCACTCTTTCTGATTCTTAATCACTACTGACTCTTACCCTTCTTTTAGAAGGCTCTGAGTAGTTGGTAGATTAGGTTTGTGACGGCCAGAGCTACAGGAGAACTGGTTACTTGTTGGTTTTTTATTTTGAATATTCGTAAGTGTTAGTGGCAGTGGCAACGGCAACGGCAGTGGCCGGTGGATATATAACAAGAGCAAAAGACATATCCATTGCTTGGGTATGGTTGGTCCTAAGTTATCTCAGTACTATTTGTTTAATACAACACTTTAACCACTTTAGAATACAAGATCTTTTTCAACATTCGCCCGGAAATGTAGGAACTCGACGTTCAAAGTTGAGCAACGACCACCAATAGAAGACCTTGAAAGTTGAAATGGTCAATCTTTAAAAAAGTAAATGGATTTTCATTTTAGTTTTTTATATTTAGTTTCTTTCGAATAAAAAAAAAAATTGGTCATTAATATCAGTATAGTTATGTTTTTATTACGGATAGTAATTACATATTATATAAAATTTAAAAATAAATTATTTTAATTAATTAAATTTATTTTTAATCTTATATAATATTTATTAATAAATTATCAACTAAAATTATTTTATTTATTAAAATTAAATAATCATAAAATTAGTTTTAATTTATAAAGTAATATTTATTTTAATTATTAATTAAAATTTTATTTGAAATTTATATATTTGAAGTTATTTCTAAATTAATTATATTTATTAATAATTATTAATTTAATTACAAAAAATATTCAATTTTAATTAATTAATTATAATATTAAATTAAATTATTCATAATTTTTATTAATAGCTAATATATTCAATAATTAAATAATATATATTTAGTTGATAGTAAATCAGATTATAAAAAACAAAAATATAAAACAAAAACAATTTTATGATTTTTATAAACTTTAAAAACTAGTGGAAACTAACATTAAAAATTAAACCAAAAAATTAAACAAACAATTTTTTTTTTACAAAATATGAAAGCAAAAACAAAAGGCCAACAAAATAAATAAAAAGAAGCATATATTAGTTTTCAACTTTTTAATTCGATTTATTTTAATATTCTTTGTTATTAAAAATTGGCCAGTTTATTAATTTTTGGGTTAAGTTTTGTAAACTAAAATAAATCAATTTTATATTTTTTATCTCAAATTTTATTTCATCTTTAACTAATTTTATATTTTGAATTGAAATTTTGTGTTTTATCATTTAATGTTTGATCTGATTTTTAAAATATTTATAATGACGATAACCCTCTTCGAGAGTGTTGTCAACCTCACATTTGCAATTAGGGAGCAAAAATGGCTTGGATTCTAATGCCATCAGAAGAAATAAGAGTACATTCGAATTCAATTTTTAAAAAAATTTAGATGGAATTTTAAACATAAAGATATTTAATTCAAAAGTCAAAATTAAATCTAATTTAATATATATATATTATTTTATTTGATAAAAACACTTAATTTCATATTCAAATTTATTAAATTATTTTCGGATTCAAATTGAATTTTTAGGATTCTAATAGCTCAACTTGACTCATTCCAATCTTTAGTTGTGTAACGTATGAGAGACAACCTGGGACTATTTCATCCTGCTATAAATACTTGTTTTCAATTTTTGCTAAGAACAATAGAGAGAGTACCAATTATACCCTAGTCGGCGCCACAAGAAATCTGGCAACAAAATCTTCAGTTTTTACCCGACGAAGAAATCACTCTCTTATGAAGCACCCATGCACGAAATAACAGAAAACACTTGTTAGTCTGATAGAGCAAATAACTTTGCAATAAAAGAAGCACCAACACACGTATCCACTCTCTTATAAACTTTGAGAGATTTGGGAGATTTTAGGTTACAGATTAGGGATTTCAAAGTAAGAGCCTTAAGTGTTGATCAAAAAGAGACAGAGAAGAGAGGGAGAAGAAAGGAGATCTGATTTTAGTTGAATCATTTTACTATCAAAGCTAAATGACATCGTTTTGTTAATCCGACAATCTTCTCCTAAATTAGCTGAGATGTCTGATTAGTGAAGGGCATCGACACATAACTGTGTCACATCAATACGGATAAAAGTGAGACTAACGTCTAGAATTAGAAAAAAATTAAAAATTAAGACATTTTATTGCTACTTTTTAAAATTCGGACTATAATTGAAAATTTAAAAAAATATGGATTTTTTAAGTAATTAACCCTTTTTAATACTAACAAATTTTCATGAAAAGTTACAAAGAAAAATGTAACAGATTTTCAAATAGAACTTTGGTTTCTTTTTCGTGGATTACTATGTATTATTTTATTTTTCTCATCCCTGTAACATTTGGTTTGGTAAGAATGAATTATTGTTATTACTTACATTATTTTGTCTTAGCTATTAATTACTAAAACTATCTTAAATTCAATTTGGACATTTACTAACATTTTCGTTATCAATACAAAAACTTTTGATTATATTAAGAAATAAAATTTCCTTATTTCCCTTATGAAAGAAACATAAAAAACCAAAATCACGAAATTGAAATAAAAATAATTACAATGAAAAACGATAAGCCATCGTTAAGTGGCTCTACTTTGCTCCAAAGGACACGGATTCCCAAAATAAATTAGCTAAAAAGGATGTAGCTTGAAAGTGTTTGCAAGAATGTAATCTCAAGAAAATGTAAATCCTAAAATGAGCTTGTCAGAACAAGAAATCTGCATAATGCTTCTCCATAAGTATTAGCAAGTTCTTAATTACGTTTATGCATTTTGGAGGGATTGACATTTAGGAAAATCATTTCTTGCCGAATACGGTTGTCTTCTTCAATTCTGGGATACTCAGTTCAAAGGGTAGAATCCTCTTACCTGCGGTAATATACAGTTATTGCATTCCCTCTTCTACTTCCTCATTCTTCAAGTCCGAATTCTTCCGAGTGACAGGCTGAAAAGTTCATCAAACGTTTGAGTTCAGTATCATTGGATCCAAGTACTAATTATGACAAATGGGTGCAAGACGGCAAAGGAGATACTACAATGAGAATGCTTGAGAACCCAGAGGCCTTCAAAAGTGGGACAACATTCGCCCAACAGAAACCGTTGTGTCTTGAAATCCGACTGAAGTAGTGTCAATTCCAGAAGACAAGAATATTCATGTCCTTTAGACAAGGAATGCGATGGAAATGTGAAATTGAAATGACAAATGTGAGGAAACGAAATGAGAGCTACCAAGGAATAAGACTTAAATTGAACAGGTTGAATCAAGCAACAATCTACCATATAGTTTCACAATACCCCTGTTATAGGTGTGTGTGGGATAAACAAGGCTAAGCTGAATCTGGCTAAATTGAATTCGTATCACCAGAAATCATTGCACGAACATATTCCTTCTTTGAAATGATGGAACCGAGTGGCGTCCCGAACAATAATTTCTCTCTGCACAATACTGCTAACTAATTTGAAAACAGTATGGCAATCTCCACAAACACGAAGATTTTTTACTATCCGTATAACTGTTCCTGGGACGGACTTAAGAAGTCCATAAGCCAAAGCTAACCTCTCACTATGAGAAAAGAGCAACCTTTCTTTCTCCTGCTCCTCCATATCATGTAAAATGAAGTTGGTGTCAGGAACATAGCCCCTTCTCCTCATCTCTCCGTCTAACTCCTTAAGCAAACTGAAAATCTCATCTTTCATGGGGTGAAATGTCTCCCCAGCATGAAATACATGACTCTCCTTCAGAAGGTCAATAAAACTATAACCTGGTTCCTTCTTGACTTCCTTATCTGCCATCATTTTCCTCACCAAGGACACATGTTCCCACCTTTTTGCATTAGCATAAACATTGGATAACAGTATATAGGTTGAAGGATCTCTTGGATGCAACTCCAAAAGATGATCAGCCACCCTAAGTGCCATTTGGTTTTTCCCATGATGCTTGCAGGCACTTAATAGAGCTGCCCACATAGGCTCATCAGGTTTACATGGCATGGTATTAATGATATTTTCAGCCTCTTCAAGGTGCCCTGATCGACTAAGAAGATCCATCAAACATGTGTAGTGTTGCAATGAGGGACTAATACCATAATCCTTGATCATGCAATTAAAAATTTCTCTCCCCTTACTAACTAGCCCAGCATGGCTACAAGCATAAATTAGTCCAACAAAGGTAACCTCATTTGGCTTCACTCCTGCAGCAACCATTTGATCATACAAATGTAATGCTTCTTTGGCTCTCCCATGCTGAGCTGCTCCGACAATTATAGAAGTCCAGGAAACAACGTCTCTAACAAGCATTCCACTGAAGACAATCTCGGCTGCTAAAACATCACTACATTTTGCATACATATCAACAAGCGCATTACTTATAAACACACAAGATGTATAGCCAAGTGTTACCACAAGGCTATGCACCTGCTTTCCAAACTCCAAAATAGCCAAATTCGCACAAGCACCAACTACACTTGAAAGAACAAATGGATCTACTATATGAACTCCTTCTCTTCTCATTTGCAAAAACAAACAACAACCATCAATCCCATTTCCACTTTGCACCAACCCCGATATAAGGGCAGTCCAAGAATATAATCCTTTAGCAGGTACACTCGAAAACAACTCCAAAGCCTCAACCTTTAACCCACTCCTCGCATACCCATATAACATTGCAGTCCAAGAAGCCACATTCTTTACAACCATAGAATCGAAGATGGCACGCGCTGAGTTGGGCAATCCACATTTTGCATACATATCAACCAAAGCCGACTTGGCGACATCATCATCACAGAACTGCGACAAGACAAAATTAGCATGCACTTGCATGCCTTGCCTAATAGCGCCTAAGCTAGCGCAAGCCTTAATGAGACTTGAATAAACGAAATGGTCAGGTTGCAGTTCGTCAACAGCGACCATGGCAGGGAAGCATGAGAGAGTTTTGCTGGGAAAATTGGCTTGATTGTATGCAGTGAAGATGGTGGCCCAAGAGACAAGGTCTCTTTGGGGCATTTCGTCGAACATGTTCCCCGCATCTCGTAATAAACCACATTTCCCGTATACATCTAGTAGAGTATTGGGTAAAGGCTCGCATTGGTTTAGGCCGATTTTGACGATCTCGGCATGGAGTTTCTTGACGACAACTGGGTTTTGGCGTTTGGCGCAGAGCTTGAGTTGGTGCAAATAGCAAGAGATTAGCATGCATTGAAGGTCGGAGTACTGAATCTGAACCTTTTTCACTTTTTTGAGTCTATCGGCCCAACATTGAGAAAATTTGCGGTATATACTTTTGTTGACAGCAAAACGACATTAGATTCCACCGGTTAATTACCAAAAAAGGAAAAAGCTTTTGTCAATTTTTTAATTATAGTCCTAACTTTAAAAAATAGTAATAAAATGTTAGAATTTTCAATTTTTTAATTCTAGCCCGAATTTTAAAAAGTAGCAATAAAATACTCAAACTATTAATTTTTTTAATTTTAGTTCGATATTATTTGTTATTCTCCCACTGACCATAGACCTTTATTTTTTGTTTGTTCTTCTGATGTCCTAAACTACTCTCACATTACAAAATACTGTGTCAGTAAGTTTTTCATTTTTAGTTTGTTCTCTTGATGTTTTTAGTGGGAGAGCGTCGGGATTGTACAATATGAAAATCGAAGGGTGAAGGTGTCGGAAAACAAAATGAAAACAAAATTAAAAATTGAAATCAAAGCATAAGGTTTTCAGGACTGCGCAATCTGATTTAAGTCTTTTTTAAACGACTTTGTTTTAATTATGTAATTAAACGATGTCGTTTCATTAATCTTTATTTATTGTGCTAATTTTAGCTGACGTATATTAATAATTAAAGTTTCTGAAACACGAGGTCGTTTCATTAATCTTTATTGGTTGTGTTAATTTTAGCTTACATATATTAATAATTAAAGTTTTTGAAACACGTGGCAAGTCATATTAACAAATTTAATGGAAATATTAACATTGGGCTAGAATTAGAAAAAATTGAAAGTTTACATATTTTATTACCACTTTTTAATAAGAAAAAATTTGAAAATTTGAAAATTTTATTGCTAAGATATGATTGAAAAATTAAAGAAAATTGGAGGCCTTTTTTTAGTAATTAACCAAATATATATATTTATTTATATCACTACCTTAAGGTCAAGTTCAGATCCTCTGTTCAATATTATGGTGTCTTATTGTGTCCAATAAATCTCAGTCATTTATTTATGTAGCCCCGTAAAATAAATAGTTGAGATTCTATAAGACAGAATAAAACAGAGTAATATTATGTCAAAAGGTTCCTCCTGCGCTTTGTTTTTTGATTAAACAATTTTTAGCTGCTATTCAGGTGAAGTTGCCATTAACATATTTACTTCTCAGATCGTGCAAAAGCCATTGGACGATGAAAATTGTTTAAGTCAACATCGCAGCTACTATGATTCCTTTCATAAGACACGACAGATCAAGGAAAACGACGACCAATATAAATGGAATGACTGGTAAAGAAAATGCAAAAACAGCCATGAAATGCCCACAAGTTCCTTTCCAGACATCTCCCATCTATGAACCTGTGACTTTCCATGGCAG
>JANKOD010000006.1:26427923-26442304 GCA_026284645.1 Erythroxylum acuminatum
AAAAAACTCAACCTTTCGTCAATTTTTTAATTATATCCCTAACTTTAAAAAATAGTAATAAAATGTTATAATTTTAACTTTTTTCAATTCTAGCACGAATTTTAAAAAATAATAATAAAATACGCAAACTTTCAATTTTTTAATTTTAGTCCGACATTATTTGTTGTTCTCCCAATGCCCTCAAGCCTTTATTTTTTGTTTGTTCTTCTGATGTCTTAAATTACTCTCACATTACAACGTGCTGTGTTAGTAAGTTCTTCATTTTTAATTTGTTCTCCTGATGTCTTTAGTGTGAGATCATCGGAACTATGTAATTTGAAAATCGAAGAGTGAGATGTCGAGAAAACAAAATGAAAACAAAAAATAAAAATTGAAATCAAAGTGTAAGGTTGTTGGGGTTGCGTAATCTGATCTAAGTCCTTTTTAAACAACAATTTTGTTTTAATTATGTAATTAAACAATGTCGTTTCATTAATCTTCCTTTGTTGTGTTAATTTTAGCTGACGTATATCAATAATTAAAGTTTTTGAAACACGTGGCAAGTCACGCTAACAAATTTAACGAAAACATTAGTATTGAACTAGAATTGAAAAAAAAATGAAAGTTAACATATTTTATTACCACTTTTTAATAAAAAAATTTAAAAATTTGAAAATTTTATTGCTAAGCTATGATTGAAAAATTAAAGAAAATTGGAGGCCTTTTTTAGTAATTAACTATATTTATTTATTTATTTATATCACCACCTCAAGGTCGACCTGTCAAAGGTTCCTCCTGCACTTTGTTTTTTGATTAAACAATTTTTAGCTGCTATTCAGGTGAAGTTGCCATCAACATATTTACTTCTCAGATCGTGCAAAAGCCATTGGACGATGAAAACTGTTTAAGTCAACATCGCAGCTACTATGATTCCTTTCATAAGACACGAAAGATCAAGGAAAACGACGACCAATATAAATGAAATGACTGGTAAAGAAAATGCAAAAACAGCCATGAAATGCCCACAAGTTCCTTTCCAGACATCTCCCATCTATGAATCTGTGACTTTCCATGGCAGCTTGTGCATTTAAGTTGGCCAAAAAAAAGCTCAAATAGCTTCAAGATCTAGAGCAGCTGTAGCAGAAACTTGATTATGTTCCTTCACCACCATTTTTCTCATTTTCAAGAACCATCTTACCATCCTCCCAATGTTGTCATACAATCCAAGAGCAACATATATCCCAATCCCACCAATAATCCCATTTGCTATAGAGTAAGTGAGTGGCATAAGGAGCATTGTCATAAAGGCAGGTGCTGCTTCCTTCATATTCTCCCAGTTAATGTCCTTAATCACCTTCATCATCATAATCCCAACAACTACTAGTGAAGGCCCAACCGCCCATGGAGGTACACTAGTAAACAAAGGTGTAAAAAATAATGACAGCGAGAAGTATACCCCAACAATCACAGCAGTTAATCCTGTTCTACCTCCTTCTCTGATTCCAGCTGATGATTCTACAAAACTTGCTATGGGTGATACTCCCAAAGCAGAACCTGCAATGGTTGACCCTGCATCTACCATGTATGCCAAGTACTGCCCTTCAAAGTCCCCATTCTCATCCACAAATCCTCCTAATTCTGCTAGGGTATAGGTAGTGCCTGTGGTAGCTAGCACATCAACATACAACATGGTCACCAACGCTACCCAAACTTCACTTCTGTTAAACTCAGCGAAGCTAATAGCCCCAACAGTGGACTGCATTTTATGGAAGTCCACCACTTGCTTGAAGTAGCTGTAGCTCTTGTCACCTAGCGGGGTGTACGGGAAGTATGTGACAGCAGTTCCTCTAATCCAGGAAATGAGAGTGGTGAAAATGATACCATATATCATGCTACCTTTAATTTCCTTCATTAGGCCAAAACATGTAATTAGGAACCCCAATGAGCCAAGCCAAAAGGTTGGGCTTTGCATTTTGCCATCAATGCACTCTCCGGTGACCGGATTTGTGCTCCTGCAAGCTGTGAGGGTCACCAAGGTGGACTGGTCAGGGCCAACAAGACCCACACCCTGGTGCACTTGTAAGCCGACAAACGCGATGAACAACCCAAGGCCTGCCGCGCAAGAGAGCCGGACCGCACTCGGAATGAGCCTAGCAAGCTTTGCTCGGAGTCCAAGTGCAGCAATCACAAGAAATGCACACCCCTCAACCAAGACAACGGCCATGGCTGTCTGGTACGATATAGGACCAGAACCATGAAACCCTACCATGTTGTACGCCAAGTAAGCATTAGCCCCCATGCCTGGAGCCAAGCCCAGAGGCAAGTTGGCTAATATTCCCATAGCAAATGACCCTATCATGGACGATAAAACAGTACCAACGATAAGGTCACTCTTGGTCTTCTGAAGGCAGTTCTGGTAGCCATCGTTAGGCTTAAAAATGCAGTCAGGAGCAGCAGTTTGGTTCACCGCAACAGAGCAGTCAGCGATGGAGCAAGTGCCTCCGGTGTCAGCGAGAATGGTGGCGTTAACTGCTATGATATAAGCCATAGTAAGAAAAGTGGCAGTACCAGCACGTAGTTCCTTAGTGAAAGAACTCTTCCTTGCTTCGAGTTTAAAGTAACTGCCAACCTTGCTCTTTGAAACAGCATCATTTAACCCTTTCTCCATGTTCTTCCATGAGCTTGCGAGGCTTGTGAAGAGCCCAGTTCCCGTACTTGAACACAGATCACCCCCCATGTTGTTCACTTCTAGACCTTCTTCCCCTATTTGGGTTGGATTTATACTGGACAATGATGAAGAGAATCTACAGCAGAATGTACAAGACAGCTTTGTTGATAGACCGCTGGTTTTATGGGATGTGTATTAGAATGAAGGATTGCTTTTAGAATATATATAGACAGAAATAATGAGCTGTCTTGGAAGAGATGACCACATATATTCAACAGCAGGGTTGGTCAAGTTCTGGCTTTCTTTTTCTAGTGGCAGATCTTGGCTGGTATATCATCGTATTATTGTTTAGCTTCGTCCACTTCACTTACCGAATCTTATGATTCAATAATATATCATATTGTTCATCGAACTTTAAGGTGAAGTTTAAGGGTAATGTAATGATTTATTGGGTCAAGGAATATCTGTTCAAAGATGGTAGTGTTGGAGTCCAGATCTTCTGTCCAATATTATGGTGTCTTATTGTGTCTTTTAAATTTCAGCCATTTATTTATGTGAGTCCCGCAAAATAAATGATTGAGATTCTATGAAACAGAATAAAATAAAGTAATATTAGACAGAGGATCTGGATTCCAAATCTGGATTCCAAAGTGTTGCAAATTATTGAAGTTTCGGTTTGACAAATTTGACCACTAGCTTTGCACTCATAGTTCTTTCACACCCATTTGCTCATCATGATAAAATATTAAAGCGCTTCTCATACTAAGTTAGCTTAGCATTGATGAACACAAAGTTGATTTGATATCCTTAATGGAAGCAATATCAGCCAAGCTTAAGTTATAAAGTTGCCTATTTGAGTTTCTTTTAAAGGTAATCACAAATACATAATTTTAAATACTTCGAACTGCTTCAAAATCTGACCTTTAAAGATTGTCAACAGCTAAACTATAACATGAATTAATCAACAGCTTATTGTGTTCGGTTAACCTAAGAGGATTTCATGGGAGATATAGAGTACGAACACATATATTTGCATAATCCAACCAAGAGAAAATAAAATCTAACACCATTTACCTATAAATCTGAACCAATGATGATTAATTTCCAAAAAAGAGCTGAACTAATGATACCTCCTAAACTTACATTTAGTTATTACAAACATATAGGTCCACCTGCTGCCTAAGGTGGAGGCAGGATGAGGATTTATTTGAAACATATATGTTTCGAGTTCGAATCTTCTGTCTAATATTATTATGTCTTATTTTTGTCTCATAAATCTCGGACATTTATTTATGGGATAGAATAAGACACCATAATATTAGACAGAGGATCCCGTCCCACATGTTTGGTACTCTAATCATAATACGTACAATGTTTTAATGTAATAAAAGCATATAACAACTGGTTATGGGATGGAATGGAATTAGATATCCCATAGGTTCTATATCTGTATAAGTGGCCACTAGCTAAGAATCAAATGAATTATGCTTTTGGTACCTGAAAGGAAGAAGATGATTGTAACCCCCACTAGAAATTTTGTTGGGATCGATCTGGATAGGAAACTCCATTCTTTTTTGAGCAGTAGCTCGATAACTCCAGCTTCCATATCTCTCAACGATTCGATATTGTTTCATAACTCGGAAGTAATACATTACTAAGTTTTCAATGATCTTCTGGTTTAAATTTGGACCTACTTTATCTTGTATATGTGATATCATAATCAAGTTTAATGTCATGTAATTAAAACCAAGAAGATTGCAATATTATCGGTTATGAAGATTTTGTGGTGTGATTAAGACGCAAAGGACATATAAAAAGGAGTTTAGCACCATATTAGTAGTATTATCATTAAAGGAAAACGTGGATATAAAGGTAATATCATTAGTTCTAATCATTTTCCCATTTCTATTATCACTAATCTATGGATTAGTGGGCTTAATTTCTTGATTAATTTAGAAACATAAGAGAAAACTCAACCTATTCCAATCTTGAAGTGTATGCTACAGCCACCTAGCATGAGTTTAGATCTTTTGTCTAATATTATGGTGTCTTATTGGGTCCAATAAATCTCAGCTATTTATTTATGTGGGTTTCGCACAGGTCCTACGTGAGTCTCGCAAAATAAATAACTAAGATTTTATGAGACAGAATAAAACAAAGTAATATTAGACAGAAGATCTGAATTTCAAGAACATACATCCGCTAGCCTACTGGATTGTACGAATTCTGATGCAATCAAAAGCTTCACCTTCTCGTAAACTGCAAGATTCTGTCTAATCAATATGGTTCGAGTACTTAGCATTAGAAAAACCCTGCCACTCCATAACAAAGAAGCTTACTTTACGTATTATAACATACCATAAGCTTTAGCTTTATATATTAATATCCAAAGTTGCATGCGCCTGGAAAATTTTTTTAATGCAGTGAGGCTGCAAATGGGTTCTTCTTTTGAGAGACAAAGAAGCAGGGGAAGGGATTAATGTAAGGAAATCGAAAGGCAGGTAGCGTTAAATTCCGGAATTAGGTGGAAAAGAAGAAATTAAAAGCAGTTGACAGGCTATGGCTATGCAGAACTAGAAGAAATGCACTTCTTTTCAGGCTTCTAATTTTCTCATCATTTCAGCCATTGGCTTGCGAATGGGGTCCCCCAACTGGCATTTCCATTATAACCTATGCTATGCTATTCTTGTTAGAAAGGAAATTTAAAAAATTATGCTTTTCTGTAATTAAAATATGTATATCAAAGAACATAGATGTTTTCAATTTTTTTTGATCTTAGATCAGGGTATCCACCGGCAGATTCAGTAACTAATCCCTTCGCTGGTTTGTAAATGTTTCCAATTTTTTAAAAGTGAGACCGGAAGTACTTATAAGACAAAAGTTTAAGATTTAAAAAATTCAACATATTAGATTATCATTAAAATAACTAAAAATTGAATGAAATTATTGTCTTTAATTTTCAAAAAGATTAAATTAAAATTAAAATAAAAATGTTAATCAAAAGATCATTTAAATTTATATAAACTTATTAATTTATAAAAATTGACTGATAAATTTTTAACAACAAAAATTATTAAAATAAATCAAATTAAAAATTAAACGATTCAAAATTTTTATAATTGAATTAAACAACCCTAAACCCTAATCCTTAAAACTCTAATCCCTAAACCCTAAACTTTTTAATTATTGAATTTTTAAAAATAAGTTGCAATTATAAGATGATCACATTGGCAAGTAAGACCAAATATGATTTAAATAAAAATTATTGAACAAAATTGTTAATCAAAAGATTATTTAAATTTATATGAACTTATTAATTTATAAAAATTGACTGATAAGTTTTTAACAACAAAAATTATTAAAATAAATCGAATCGAAAATTAAAAATTAAACGATTCAAAATTTTTATAATTGAATTAAACAACCCCAAATCCTAAAACTCTAAACCCTAAACTTTTTAATTATTGAATTTTTAAAAATAAGTTGCAATTATAAGATGATCACATTCGCAAGTAAGACCAAATATGATTTAAATAAAAATTATTGAACAAAGTTTAAATTAATTATAATTTAAATTAAACTAAAAATGTTTAAGTTTGAAATATTAAATTTAAAATTTAAAAATCACTCCATTTTAGTTTACCAAAAATATTAAAAATAGTTTGTTGTGTATGTGAATAAAATATAAAAAATTAAAAAATTTATGTTGAATAGAAAATTTAAAAAAATGTAGTATTCCTAGAATGACAATTCACTCGTAGAATTATCTATACAGAGAATCAAACCTCAAAATATAATAAAATGATCATCTAAGACATCAAGCTTCTCCTTTACTGTTCTAAGTGAAACATTTGCTTGCTTGCTTGTACATTCCTCTATGTTAGGAGCTTGTTTATTTGTTTTTCTTCTTATTGCCTCTTTTTCTTGAACTAGTCTCAGGCCCTTCTGCTTCCTCGGCCTTCTGCTCTGCTTCCAATATAGCCAACTGCAGCAAAACAAACACAAAGAGCCAAGAACATTATCCAATTAGGCCTTTGTATAAGAACTACGTCGGAAAACTGAATTTTCCGTAAACCGATGGATCGAATACGAAGTGATTACCTCGTCAAGAATTGGTTTAAGTTCCCTGTATCTTGCATCAGCAAGATCAAAACCATCCTTACGAAGCTCCTGCATTGAGAAAAGATACATTTCTTTTATTTTTATTTCAAGGTCTCAGCTTTTAAGCAGATACAGCAGGGGATACAACACTGTGACCTACATTCTGAAAGTTGAAAGGACTCGTGCTCATCCTCCATATTAAAGAAGGGTCTAAACTCAAATCAATATCTGTTAGGACCAACATGGAAGAGGGTAATTTAGACAATGGGGAGGATAACAGAAAAGGGAATAAACCGTTGATAAGGAAAGTATACTCTAGGAGAAAGAACAGTGGGCCAGAGGAGAGTTAGTTAGTAGCTGAATGGATCCTAGCTTGGGGGTTTTAGGCTGAGAGAGGAGGGGAGGGAAAAAGGGAAGAATTTGTGACAGAAGGATAGTTAAGCCTTCTGAGGAGCATTCAGCACTGGGTAGGGAAATACTAAATATCACCACTGTAATGGTTTATAGTATTGCTATAATTCAATATACGAAGTACCTCTAGTATTCAAAGACTAAGAGTTCTATCAAAATCATAAGTACAACTGAGAATCAGTTGACACAAGAAGGGGTTGCATCAAACACTGAAGTGACATGATTTGTAGGCCAAATTCAACAGATCTCTTTAGTAACCATAACAAAAGAAACAAGACCATCATAGAATACGAAAAGCGCCAAAGGCTGAAATTGCAACCAACTAGAGTGGCCTCAAGACTACTTTTCTCTTGAATAAAATCTCAACATCTAATGTAAGCCTTTAATGTGCAAAGCTTGAGTTAGCTCAATTCAGAATAACCAAGTAACTCAGTGTCAACAAATGATGGATCAAGAAACATGATTGAGGTGAGAAAACCACCATAAAGAGGCCAAACTAAATAATATGGAGAACATACCTTTCCGGTGTGTTGGGTATGTTCATGGGCAGCCATTTGCCAGTACATATTTGTGCGTCTGTAAAAGTCCTTCAAAGATTCTCCAGGCTTTTCAAAGAAACCCATGAGCAGCACTCGGTGAGAAAAATGGTTGACAAACAAAACAACCGAAAGGGAACAGCAAAGTCACTATTAAGTGCGAGAAGCAATTAAATCAGCTGAGTGTCTTGAGGACAAAGTGCCTAAATGGTGAGACCTATAGTTATCCTTACTTCATATCCATAAATTAAAGAGTTTTTGCCATCCAAAATACATCAGAAAAGCACTGCACTAGCTACAGGAAGAAAAATACATTGCTAAAATATCAGCTGCAGAAAGCAAAACTTAAAATTTGTGCGCAGAGGCTTCCAAATTAAATTATTAAACGTCACCTCATGCTAACTTCCAGTTAAGATATTGAAGAAGCAAGTTCTGCTAAACCAAACCTGTAAAAAACATCAATTAGATACGCACCATTGGTGTTCTTTGTGAATCTGAAAGCCCAAGATTGGCCCTGATCTGCTCTATCCTAGCCCGCTTCTCTTTCCTTCGAAGATTTTTTTTCTCACCCTTTATTATAGCAAAGGCATCATCAACTGATCCAGAAGCATTATCCCTAGCCTACATGGATGAAAGAAAGACGTCAGGGGTTTACTTTTGTAAACATCTATGATTGTCCTGTCTAGATAAACAGAACATAGTGATCTCTAGCAATTTAGATGGCAAGAGAACAATTAAGATGGTAATGAATAGTTATTCCTCTACTTAAAGTATGACCTAAAGCAGAATTAAAATGTCGGAGATAGTAAAACTTGTTTTGAGAGCCATGTAAGTGTCGAATCTTCATGACATATGGTATCTTCCAAATTGAAGTGACATGAAAAATGTAGGGAGCACAACTAAGCAAGCAAGGTTACAAAGGAGACTATAGTTCAAAATTTGACAGAAGATCTAACAGAAAAGAACATCAGAAATTTCTTATCAACTAAATAGGGAAATGCAATAACAAGACAAGATCATTTACACATTTGATTTTAACAGAAAGGAAGAAGAGAATCACCTCTCCACCATCGTCATCATCATCGTCAGTTTCATCACTGTTGCTCTCACTGCTACCATCATCACCACTGGCATCTTCATCATCCTCATCATCGTCATCCTCTGGGGCTTCTACCCATTCAGATTCAGATGCCTGCGTTATTTAAAACAAGGCTCAGACAGGTTAAAGCAAACTGAATTGAAATGATGATCATGCTCATTAACTCGTCTTTTTAAAAATTGTGTTTCAGAAGACATTTGGTTGTAGACAATTATATTGTTAGTGAAAATTAAAATAAGACTTCGAAATCTCTGAAAGAGCACCGCACCAAGAAATTACAAGAATATATAACTAGGAATGGAAAATGTAACAAACCGGTATTATGCATTTCCATTCGTCAAGTTTGCTGAGATTAAGAGAATACAAATCGTCAAGTGTAATCTCCCGGTCTTTAATCTCCATCATTCCTCCATATACGTATAATGTATCTCTGCCAACAACCATGCAGGAATTGATACGTCCACAGGGTCTCACTATCTACAAGTTTAAACATCATAAACTAGCGATGAGGAATAAAAAGAATGCATGAGCCAATTTTTTGTAAAGAAGACAGACCTCCGGGGGACCAGAATCTTCAAGAACCACTTTAGCTTTAGATCCCTCTGCCTTTCCCTCATCACTGGGAGCCGATAAACCACCATCATCAACTATTACACTCGCCATATTCTGAGATAGGTCATTAATACTGCTTTCCATATCAACCTCTTGTTCTTGGCACTCTAGGCTCCCATCTTTACCATTTGTAGCAGACTCCTCTGTTTCAGTGGCATTTACATTTTCATAATCTAAACTATTAGGCCTTTGCTCAGAGCTCTTTTTCACCTGCAAAGCATCAATTAGTGAGCAATTTATGCAGTACCCAAAGACCTATACAGAACTAAGAAAGTGGAATATATTCCTTTTGCAGAAAACATCAACAAACTATGCTGATTTGTAAACAAGAGAGCTGTAGGATAGATAACTAGCAAAAAGACATTCGCAGGGCTTAATCCGCACTACACCTTCTCCTTTGTTGATTTTCCTTTCCGCAGTTCCAAGGGATACCTATACCCAAAAGAAGAAATATGAAGTCTGACCCTTCAGAAATATATTGTAGGAAAATGCAACATTAAGCTGTTGTTATCATACTGTTGGGTCACATAAGAGGAAAGAAAATTGGCATTGACAAGAAGGAATAATCCTGAAACATACTACACAATAAAAGCTCATTGCTTTCCAAGATAAGAATGACAAGGATATAACCACTATTTGCTTCGCAAAATAAGCAAACATTACTCCCTACTTCTCTAAAACACTATCTCAGATTAATGGCATCAATAATAACTTCACGTATAATCTAGTGGAAGAAGGCATGAATAAGGAATTACCAACGATGGTTGTCTAATTGGAAGCCATAAAGCTCATTCAAGAATGCACTCATCATTGAATCCCCTTCCACTTCCATATCCAGTACACCCCCAAATAATAAAGCACGCTTTTTTTGAACACACATGGAAAACCCAGCTCGTGGCCCAAGGGGCATCCCACTTTTCTTTATCTGTCAAAGAAATGCATAGTAAACAACCAGATGAACAGTGATGGAAAAGGAAATCTAAACAATCTTACAAAATAAAATAATTCAGATATGCTAGAGTGTGGTGGTCCTACAAAAATTGACAATATTAAAAATACATTATAAGAACCCAAAATCCAGAAAAGACCAGACAAAATAAATCGCACCTCCAAAGGGAATAACACATCCTTTAGTTATTAAGGTTTAAAAGATGCATTGTTTAACCGATAGAATATGCAAAATACCAAATAGTTTGTTCAATAACACAAAGTTATTAAGCCAACAAAAACAAAAAAAAAGGATTATAGGAAACCAGAACAAAATCGAAGCAAAAGGGCTAAGGAAAACGATTAAAAGAGATGGGGGATGAGGGACGAAGAGGCATATCTTGAGAATCAATCTATTCACTTTGAAAGACCCACTTACGAGAATTAATAGCGCAAACCATTCTCTTCCTAGATTCACCAAGATTCTCAGAAACCAAAGAGTAATTAGTACAGATTAATAAAACCCTAATCCAGATAAAAGATTGAAATTTACCTCAGATCATCTCAAAAATTCGATAATCTCCAATCTAGAAAATCTTAACCTTCAAAATTGCATAAAGAAAGCCTATCTCGTTATAAATATATATATGTACACAAAGGGAAGGCAGATGATTACAGAAAATAAGAACGTGGCTTTGGAAAACGTGAAGCCTCTGAATTTGTTATGTATGTACCTCTGATGGGGAGGGAACTGGATTTAGTCTACTCTCCTTCGTTGATGCGTGGGAGTGAACGAATGAAGCAGTAGATAGTGTGAGGGTGAGACGGTGAGAGAAAACGAGAGCAAGGAAAGAGAAGTCCAGAAGAGTCTAGAGAAAGAGGAATGAAACGTGAGAGAGTAAAATGTAGCAAGGGCAAAATGGACATTAAAAAAAGCTGTCAGCTGATTGGATGAAGTGCTCCTATAGAGGAGCTTGTTTAAAATCAGCTAGTTGGGTTGAATCAGCCAACCCAACCAGCTCTTTACCAAACAATCCAATTAGCTTTTTATAAAGTAAACTAGCTGATTTGGGTCAATCAGCCAACAACCAAACGAGGCCTATTTTTTTATTTAGCTTAGTTGGAGTGTCATTTTAGCCTTTTTAAGTGAAGAAAAACATTTTATCGTGAATGCTCCTGGTTACTGTACTATATCACAACTCTCAACTAGCTACTGACTCTATTCTTAACCCAATTTTCTTAAAAATGACCAGTAAAATAGGAATTTTTATTTAGCACATTTTTTTAAAACTATCAGCCTACCTCATTTCTTCTTAGTCAATCACTCTTATGACAGGGTACTAATGATGCCTACCAATTAAAATGAATGTAATTATAAATGTATACAAACAAGTGTTAAAAAGTGAAGAATAGGTAACATAAAACAAGTGCCAAAAAGTGAAATAATAGGTGTCATATCCTAATTAACATGCATATTCATCCAAAGACACTTAAAACACAAAATTCACAAGTTAATATGTCTTTATAATTCAAATGACCATGTTCAAAGGTAAGCTAATTACATTCAATTTATTCCATTGACACGTTCACACAATGCTAGTCTAATCAAAACTAAGACTTGACAAATACAAATTTCATATACACAAATGATATGCAAGTGCATATATATCCCCACACTTGAGCAACACATTGTCCTCAATATGGTAATCAAAACAATGCAAATAAAGAGAAATGCAATAAATAAAAAGTAAGAGAAAGGAAACTTATGGTGATTCATGTGGTGATGGTGTTGGAGATGGAACTTGATCGCCTTGGACAACAAAAAAATGAGAATTTCTTTGTTTGATATCATTGTTTATGCACAAACGCCTTTAGCTGTGACTCTGTGTTGTCCAGATAACCCTTTAGGCAATTGTTATTTTCTTCCATGTTGCTAAGCACTGTCTCCTATTCTTCTTCTTCCTACTCAGATTCTTCGCTTGATGAGACATGTTGGTGTTGTTATGTGAAACTCAAACTTGAACTCGGCTGTCCTGTCCTATTTTTAACTTTTGATTTTGAACTGATATCTAGGAGTTCCATAGCATGGACCTCTAATATCTCAACTCACATTAAATTTGAGTGATTTAAATACTTATAAAATTAAGGTTTAGATCATCAACAATTACACCATACAATTGAGCCAGAGCAGTGACAAGAAAACTTATGTCTAGATAACTACTTTTCTTATTAAGTGAAGTAACTATAGTTTGAAAAATATGGATAGATATACAAACTTGAATCTTATGATTCATGCACCAAAGAAGAAATAAATTTTTTGTAAGAAATGTGTTACTTTGAGTCTTTGCAAAAATAGCTTGACATGTGAATTTATGTAGTAACAAGTGCTTAGGATTCTTAATAATATTGTTAGGTGCATTGTGTGGATTGAAATTAATTTTTTCGAATATTTTCTAGCATTGAAATTTTCATGTCTTTCAACAATGTCCGATTTTTGGAAAAATAAATTTCTCCTCCACGACATCGTAATCAAAATTATAAGGTTTTTTAATTTCTTACCTTCTTTCTGTGTGAAGGTTGGAAAAAAAGCTCCAAAATCCTTGGCTAAGTCAAGTGCACCATTTCCTTATACCTTTTCTTTTCCTTTGGAATTTGAGCATTTTGCAATTTGCTTGATTCTTGGAGACATTATTGAGAGTATATCCTACAAAAACAGCTAAGAAAACATAACCAAAATATAAATGAAAACACAAAAATGTAGGGGAGAAAAATTGTAGAGAAAATCTTGCAAAAACCACTAGATAGATGTGATTTTAAATGAGAATCACTTGATTTGTATGGAAATAATGATAATCTAGAAGAAAGATGAAGAAAAGAGTGAAATCCAAGTGAGATTGAAGAGAGATTTGAGAGAAAATAAGGAACTATAAAGGTGGGTTGCTAGTTGGAAAAAGTAGATGAGAGGTGGAAGAAGAGAAAAAAAAAAGTATTTATAAGGTTAGGGTTTAGAAAAAGGGGCAAAATTGGTCTTGCAATATTGCGCATGTGTTGCATAATAGTGCAGAAGAATTTATGCCTCTTATGTATCATGCAGTAGAATTTACACCTTTCATAATCTTGCATAAATGCACGATCATGATAGAGAGTGACGCCTTTCCAAATATAAGATTCAATAATCAAAATCACTCATAATACAAGAAAATAATAAAATTACATGAAAGAAATTATGAAAAACCTAACTAACATAACATGCTAATTTATGGTTATTAGCTTGAATATTTATCTTTCAAATTTGTCCAATAAAGTGAAAGGAAACAAATTAATTCCTTTTCTTGTGAAATGAATCCTCCAAGATAAGACTTGCATCTATGTCCATTCACTTTGAAGGTTTCCTTTTTATTATTCTCCAACTCCAAAGCTCCATGCTTGAATACATGGGTTACTTTGAAATGCCCACTCCATCACAACTTGAGTTTTCCTAGAAACAACTGCAATCATGAGTTAAATAATAACACTGCATCTCCTACCTTGAACTCCTTTTTCTTGATATGAGAGTCAGGCCATTTCTTAACCTTTTCTTTATATAACTTGGCATTCTAATAAGCATTCAACCAAAGTTCATCTAGCTTATTCAACTATAGAAGTCTCTTTTCACCCACTTTCTTCCAATTAAAATTCAAGGATTTTGTCGCCCAATATGGCCTATGCTTTAACTCTATAGGCAAGTGACAAGCCTTCCCATAAATAAGTAGAAGGGGGTTGTACTAATTGGAGTCTTAAAGACATTTCGGTAAGCCTACAGAGCATCATCCAGCTTCAATACCCAATCTTTCCTTAAAATGTTAATTGTCTTCTCTAAAATTCTTTTAAGCCACAGTTAACAACTTATAATATCATGCCTCCTAAAATTTTTAATAGATTAAACTGTTATATTGATTTACATGAGTTATTTCATTTAAAAATTTAAGAGGTGCATTTCATTCACATGCATAATATTCGTATACACATATGAATCATGATTTAGAAAACATTGCAAGATAGTATATGC